>CM040245.1:246198532-246641138 GCA_022545495.1 Chrysanthemum lavandulifolium | reverse complement strand
GAAACTTATTTTTTCCTATTCTACGAAATTTCAATAAATTCTATTTTGTGCAATCATAAATTTTTTATTAATTTCTATTGTGTGTATTATTAAAGTGAAATTATAATGTGGCACCGCTTAATCTTTTTTTTTTTCAACATATATATGTTTCGTTTAAATTCTACCCGTTATATATAGGTAAACACACTCCATTCTCTCAGTTTAGGGTGGATATTTGTGGATTGTTGTAGGTAGAGGTGAGCAGGAACCGCACCAAAAATCACAAACCAGAAAAAAAAAAAAAAAAAGGTGCCAAAAACGATCCACAACAAACGACGGTGCAATTCCTAAAATGTGAAAACCGCATTTTGCGGTGCGGTTTCGGTTTTCACAAAAAAAACCGCACCGAAATAACCACACTGAACCACTTCTATATATTCATATATTTTTGATTTTTTTAAATAAACCCACTAAATTTCATAATTTTTGTATAATAAAATGCTTTTGTTTATACTTTAATAATTAGTCATTTCCAACACATTTTTAGGTTATATAATTTATTTTTCTTTCAATTTATTATCTAAGTTTTTAAAATTCTTCATCTCATTTGACTTTTACTATTATGTAAATTTATAATTTCATACTATTACACAATAATTTTTATATATGTTTCAACCATCATGTAACCTTATGATATATTTATTTTTTAATAAGTATATACCAGAATAAAATAATTTAAAAAACAAAAAAAACCGCAAAAATCAAACAGAATGATACGCCCCGGGCTTTATGTCATGTTATATTTATTTAGGATATGTCGTTGTGTCGTATTAGGAAAGTGTCATTGTTTAGATATGTCTTTATGTTTGGCTTGTTTTACAAGCTAGGGTTATTCGGTTATATATACCGAATCATTATTATGAATGAATTAATCAAGTTTAAGATCAATTATTCTCTAGTTCTTCTCTCTAATTCTTAAGGAGCTAGCACACGCTTGAAGTGGTGTTTATCCCGATACAACCCCAACCGGTCGTATCAATTGGTGCTTATTGAGAGCTCGCTGAGAGGGCTTACGATTAGGGTTCCGAAAAAAAAAAAAAAAAAAAAAAAAAAAAATCAACGGGTAACCGTCACGGGTACCGCTTATCATATCGCTCATTCGACTATTCACCGGGACTGTTCATCTGAGGTACTATTAATCGGGTACTATTCATCGAAGTACTGTTCATCCAAAAAATTTGGAGTTATTAATCGCTTGAGTATTATTCATGGCATCAGGCGGCAGCGATCAGGACGCGGAATATGCACTCTCTAAACTCTTGCAAATGGGTACGGTGGCCGAATATGAGAGTGAGTTTGTGGTACTAGCAAATCGAGTAACAGGGATCTCTGAATCTTTACTTACATTGTTTTATATCTCCGGACTTAAACTGACGTTACAAATAGAACTGTTGAGGGAAAGGCCTACAACTTTAGGAGAAGCCTTTTCCTTAGCCCATATAGTCGAGGCTCGTTTTGAGGCAATTGAAAAGAAGGAGAAATAGCATATAATTGAAAAGAAATCAGATACCATTCCATCGTTACAAAGTGAATTCGCTTCACCTGAGATTAAAAAGTCGTTAGATGTTGATGAATATATTGGTGTTGATGTGGTTAATAACGTGATAGATGGTGTTTTCGATATTGGTGGGAGTAATGAAGTTCATAGCAAGTTTGAAGAATTTTCAGAAAATAAGAAAAGTATGAAAGAGATTGTTGTGGGTGATCGTGAATTTGATGGTCGTTTGGGTGAAATAAATTTGAATTTAAGTGAGGAATTAGCATATGAGGTTAGTCCTATACGCACTTTGGTGGCTCATGAAAGTCCACGGTTCGCCAACCATGGAAGGAATTGGTATCGGTGATGCTCACGGGCTAATGGATAATGGACGCAACTATAAATTTGTTCAACCAAATGTGTGGAAATGGATATCGACTCTCAATCGGCATATTCTTCAGATCACCTGAGGGCAAGGTGATTTTGAAGGAGTGAGGAGTGTTACGGCATGGGTAGCGGAAGGCTAAAGAATCGTGTTGTGTTATGTCCAAGGTAGTGGAAGGCGGAAGAGGAAAAAGGTATTGGTTGCGGTAGCGGAAGGCAGGAGAACTATAGGAGTGGAAGATAGGACTAGGATTAGGATTAGGATATGGGATCCCGGAATCAAGAGAAAATTTTCAAGACCACACCTTGAGGACAAGGTGATTTCGAAGGAGTGGGGAATGATACGCCCCGGGCTTTATGTCATATTATATTTATTTAGGATATGTCTTTGTGTCGTATTAGGAAAGTGTCATTGTTTAGATATGTCTTTATGTTTGGCTTGTTTTACAAGCTAGGGTTATTCGGTTATATATACCGAATCATTATTATGAATGAATTAATCAAGTTTAAGATCAGTTATTCTCTAGTTCTTCTCTTCTAATTCTTAAGGAGCTAGCACACGCTTGAAGTGGTGCCTTATCCAGATACAACCCCCAACCGGGTCGTATCACAGAAACTGCAGAACTGCGCGGATGTGAATTCTCATTTTTTAAAAGCCGCAATTGCGGAGATGGTTTGGTTTTTACCATAACTTGATTTTTACAAAGATTTGTGAATCAAATTTGTGATTTATAGATTCGATTCATTATTAATTGATGTATACTTGTGAATCAAATCAAATATAGCTCCAACGAAGATAGAAACTATTATTAACAAAACCTTTCAAAATTATAATAATTCAATGAAGATAGAGACTCCTTTCTAATAGGACAAAACTCATTTATCGAAGATGGGTCATACTTTTCTACTAATACAAAAATATCATATCATGTCGGTCTAGAAGCAAATAATTATGGTCGTACAAAACGTCACTTTGGTCTAGCAAAAAATATCTCATCAACTTTTAGACGCGCGTCAAGATTTTATAGAGAGTTTAGCAATGAGACAAGACCAAATTTAGAAAGAAAAAAAAAAGAATTTGACTAGAAAGTGTATAGCAAAGTAGAAAAGATAGTGTTTTTTAAAGTTCCTCATAATTTATTAGATAAGAACATGTGACAAATGATTGCTCAATTTTCTCTTATCATAAAATCTAGGGACTGGAAGTGGAATTAACGTTGTCACTGTGACAATTCACATTTTGATCAAAATGGAAGTTTTTGAAATGATTGCTCAAAATGGAAGTTCCATTAGTATTAGGAACTAGAAGTTCTATTTTGATCGCATTCATTTCAAAAACTTCCATCCATCCATTCATCGTTATATTGCAAGTCATTTCTATTTTCTTTCTAATTACTTTTTATTGGTTCATTTTTGTATTTGCATATCTGTGATAACTCATTATCATTTTGAAACATTAAATTTTTTTGTTATTCGATCTAATGCCCCGTAACTAAACAATTCGACCGGCTAATTATTGTAACGATGCAAAAAGTATTATATATAACCAAAATTTTGACGTGAAATGTTTGGGTCATGCTCACCCGTCTTCATACTTTTTACGGAGTGATTGTGGTTATGACATATTATGCTTGGGTTTGGTCCTTTCATAGTTGGACTGTTGTATTATCTACGAAGTTAGAATCGTTGCAGTTTTTTATTTGTGTGGCCCAGATTATATAGTATCTTGTTTTTATATCCCTACCCTCGAATTTGCTCTGTCTACATTTCACCTCCTATGCACCTTGCTGAGATGAGATTCAGTAATGTTGTTGTTTTCGGTTGAGATTGCTGACTATTTATGTGATATTGTTTTCGATCACTATCTATCTTTTGCTTGATATGTTCTACGTTCTTTTTTTTAACAGCTAACATATATATAAACAATTGTAAGTTTGCTCTTTTTAGTTTGTTACACATCAAGTTAACTTTATAAATATAAATAAGTTATTAGATTTATGTTGACTAGCTTAGTAGGTCCTCGCGTGATGCGGTTGCGGATACTCTGCAATTTAATTTTTTTGGCTAATAATTTATTTCATTTGTACGTTTTTTGGCAATAGTTTTACTGATTAGTTTGTTCGTTTAAGGAATATAAGCGATACAAAAGTTTGATGATACTTTACTTAGTTTGTATTATTTTATTGGGATTATGTATTGGGAGGCCGCCCAACTATTAAACTTTTTACTTTTAGGCCACCCATTTATAAAAACTAACTTACAGGCCGCTCATTTATGGGTTTGCTTTTGTTTATGCCAATTTCGAGTAATTTTATCTCGAAATTCTTAAAAACAACAAAAATAAAGCTAAATATAATATATTAAAATAACACAAACGAGTACTAAAATGTAAAATATCAGTTTTAGCCATTAATTAAGTGCAACTTTAGTTAACTGAAAGTGAATAAAGATAATTTAACTAATGTTTTACGTTTAAATTGTTAATTTTATTGTGTTGATATGTTAAAATTAGCTTTATTCTTGTAATTGTATGAATATCGGCCAAGAATTTGAACCGTATTGGTATAAAGAAAAACAAATACATACTTGGATGGCCTATAAGTTAATTTTAGAAAATGGGTGGCCTAAAAGTAAAATGCATAATAGTTGGCGCCATTTGAATACATAATCCTATTTTATTTGTTTGTTTTTGTGTTTTGTAACTTGCTTGGTTTGTACAATATGTTCTTTTAATTGTATTTTTATTGAAAGAAGTTTTTAAAATATCACTAATTAGCGCTTGCATGACTTGTACTATGTATTTTAATATTTGTATTTATCATTAAATGAGTGTTTTAAGAATGTATATTAGTTACTAGCTAAAAGACCCGGGAAATTCACGGGTATCTTAAATAAACATAACAAAAATATATATAAATAATGTTGATATGTTATGCAATAAAATGGAAGAACAATACAAATGAGTATGTCGAGTGGACAAAAGGGCATGTTTGTAATGAAACATAAGAATATTACAACAAATTGTATAATAATGCAAAAAGAGCATAAAGAAAAACATATGATAGTATATGAAGTTGTCCATTTTGATTTGTTGTTGAACACAAAAACTTGTGGATGAATTTGTCGATAACCCTTTTTTTAACAAAATTTGACAACCAAAGTTATACCAACCTTCATATTCTTGTATAAAAGCTAAAGTTCTAACAAATAAGGATATCAACCTAAAATGTGTATGATTTGAAACACGATATGTTGTTGTACATCCATAATAAGTGATGGAATATGAGAACAAAACATCTCGGATATTAACAATAAATAATTTACAAATGACGACTAAAAACAAAATGACCAAATAGTTTGTACGGGAATTAGCATCCGTTGCAAACAATAAATCAAAATCAAAAATAAGCCAAAACACATATTAGTACCCCGAACTTGGCAACCGGATCTTTTAGCACCTCGAACTTTTAAATGTGCGAATGATACCCTAAACTTGACAAAGTAAATTTTGACTACCCTATACTAATTAACTCAAAAATAATTGTTTTTTTCTTTCTAAAAGTTAATTTTGTGAAGTATTTTTAATAAATAATTTATAGTAAAACCTTGGCTAGGTAAATATATATTTATTCCTAAAATTTAATTATTTTTCAATTTTTAAAATTTATTATAATCATTTAATTATTTATTTAGAATATATTTGTAGTATCTATTTTTAAAACATTTTTAACGCATTACTCTTAGTATATCTTCATATTATATTATTAAATGAATGTTACAAATAACTTTTAAATCAACTTATAACCAACTATAGATGAGTTTTTGCAATTTGCAATTTAACATATGCATATGAAGAAATAAATAGTTAAAATTGTTATGGTCTCAAAATATTTGATACATATGTTTAGTATATAATACGATATCTATATACTAAAAGTGGTGCAAGAGATTCACTTTTATAAAGTATTATTTTAAATATATATATATTCTCAACAATTAAATATAATATTATATTAATTAAAAAATTAAATCAATGTTAAAAAAGATATAATTAGTTATTCTAAGTTTATTGTAAAATCCAAGATCCGGACTCAAATAGGGTATGAATAACAATGATTGAATATACACAGCGGAATAATAATTGACACAATCAAAGTTACCAACAAGGTTTTTCTCATAAAACAATGATCCTCTATGGTTCTTTTTCACTCTCTCTAAAGATTCCATGTACTTCAGCAGATTCCTTCAGCGTTATTTTCAGCAGAATTCCTACTTTGCAGAATTCCCAACAATTAACTATAAATCGTATATATTACATTCGGCCTTAGTAAATTGATTTTTAGAAAAAACTAAAAATAATAATTTTATGGAGTAATTTCAGTTTGTAAATGCGCTCTTTAAAGTTTAAGGTACTAAATGAGCTTGCTTGTCAAGTTCGGGGACTAATATATGTTTTGGCATAAACGATGTAAGAGTCATCCTTTACTTAAGAAAGAGACACTTTATTTATTAATCTACCGGTACTCTTTATTCATTCTAATATTATTTTTATTCATATATTTTCTTTCAATAACTGCATATAAGCTAAAAAGTTATTTTAAATAAGGATACTTATATTTATACTACTTATAATGGAGGGATGACTCTCTCTCCTATTTATGAGTTTAAAATTTCCTAAATTAGAATTTAAGCAAATACTACTTATAAAACATAGTGTACAGCTCTATAAAGCACAATTAACTTTAAGCAAATACTATTTCTTACATACATACAATTAATACACCCCATCATAAATATATACAACTACCTAAGCACAATGTACAAATACAAATAAAACTGAAAACAGACTATACAATACATATTACATACAATTAATACACAATTTAATTCACCCCTTCACCAAAATATATAACTCTTTAACTACAATGTACAATCTAATTAGGCTTCCAAAACATAAATCTGAAATCAAACAGCTCTAATAAAATAAAACTTGTCCGTTGGAAAATTTAATCACATGGTACCCACCGTCGCATCGCACGGGTACCCTGCTAGTATACTAAAGAAACGAAAGCTCAAAAGGTGGTATCATTCCATTCGAAAAGTAAACAAAGACATAAAATGGATTAGGATATGATATTAATTCACCAAGAGTAACCAAGAAACATAGATCCAAAAATATTCGTATGACACATAGCGAGCATAGTACCAATGTCTTAAAAGAAACTTAAAGTAACATATAATACGGTTGTGAAGCAGTTAAACCACGACAACTTACTCGAACAATATTCTACGACACAAAAGTAGTCCAAAAAAGAAGAGTCAAGCAACTTCTTCTTGGTGTTAGATTCTTACTCCATTCATCACAACCTATTTGCCACCATGTTTCCTAGCTAAACATATTTAGAGTGGTTGAAGTACATTTTATACGTTTTTGGAGGCGTTCTGTTGTCATCAGTAATAGTAACATAAGCCAGAGCCTAACAAAAAGACAATATTATTAAGATTCAAAAAGGATAAAGTTCATATAATCATATTTGTAGCAAGCGAAGACCGAAATATAGCACCAACTACCTTAGCTAGAATGTAACCAATAGAGGCACGAACCACTTAGTGGGCGGCCGAAATATAACATCAACTACCATTAGCTTGAATATAAAAGAGAAGCTAGAACCACCTAATGGGTTAAGAGCACCGGTATCCATGGTGCCATGGTCTTGTGTCATGAGTAAAAGCTGTTGTCACTTCAACACTTTTTCTATAACATCAAAACCTATAACTTTACACAAAACACTCATTCAATTTATGATGTTATAAAACATCCTCTCGGGCAACATATAACCCGATAAACCACAAATACAAAAGAAATACTCACGGCGTGGCTAATCCCGACGGCACCAACCCTTATGGCGAAAGAGGGTGTCGGGTTGGTGCTATCGCTGACGTTATCGGATGACGCCATATGCAACAACCATACGCACTAATTTCTCCGATAGCAACTTGCAATGTTTGACAAAAGAAACTTTGAAATCCTTTTAATGTACAAATATGTTTATATTACATATGATATTAGTGTTAAATCACATATAATTAAACACTAATTTAAATATTTTAATAATATCACATATGATATGTAATATCATATATGATATTAGTGTTAAATTACATATGATATTACATATCATATATGATTTAATACTAATATCACATGTGAATTATTAGAATAATCAAATTAGTGTTTAATCACATGTGATTTTTAATGGAAATTTCAAGATCGAAAAAGAGAAAACGTAAAAAGGTGAAAAACGATTTTTTTAGTCTAAAGTATATCAAAGTGCCTATTTATAGAAAGATAAATAAATTGTTCATCGTAAAAGTGTATTTTTTTCGCTTAACGATTAACGGTTTGAAAGATATTTATATTTGAAAAAAATAATGAAAGTGATTTTTAGTAATGAATGAAAAAAACGATCGAACTTGACACTTTATATGATTAAGTGTAGCTAACTATTTTTTTCTTATTGTATGTATTGAACTTTCAAATTTTGATCAATATGTGTTTCTTGTGACTATTCTGCCAAGTAAAATGACCATTTTACCCTTCGAAATTTGAAAAATTTAAGGGTAAAATGGTCACAAAATACACACAATAAGTGAATTTTAAAAGTTCAGTACACACAATAAGAAAAAAAAAATAGTTGGATACACACAATTATAAAAAGTGTCAAGTTCGATACATTTTTTTGTCATTTGCACTACTAGAAAATCGGCTACACCGACGGGCCTTCAGCCAAGAACCGGTCGGTTATCGACGGTTATCATCGTAAATTTTCCGTCGGTAATATTTACCGTCGAATTACCGACAGATTTAAAAATTTAATGACAGATTTTCTTGTCGGCAATCTGTCAAGATACCAACAATCTACCAACAAAAATATTGACGGATTTACCGACAACTTGACGAGGATATTGCCGATGATTTCAACGGGTTTACCCACCAATATATCGATACAATTACCACAATAACTAGTTAGAGGTTGTTGTATATAAAGAATAACTTGCACAATGATCCAAACTGCATAATACATTCATTCAAATTCATACTAAAATCGCAAAATATCGATCAAACATTCGATTTACAACTTCAAGATAACAAAATGTCTACGATGCTAATATCCGATATCCTACTACACAATATTTTAGTTACTAGGTAGAAGGGAATGTGATGATCTTCCAAGCATAATCTTTGGAACTCCTAAGGCTATCTTGCCATTCACGGCGATCTTCCTCTCGTTGTCTGTTTATTGCTGCTTCACGATCCTCAAATTCCTTCCTTAGAGCTTTTTCACGAGTAACATGCTCTTGTTTTTGTAGCTCCATCTTTTCTTCCAACCGTATTACCTACAATTTAAATACATCATAAACATACGACGACCTAAACCAACCCATTTACTCAATATGACTTGTTTTCTGACTAAACCAACTCATTTACTTAACAGCTAATAAAAGTTACTAACCTCACTCATGGATGTTGAACCCCACAACGAGGATGAGGATTGCAAGAAGATCGAGTGGAAGGCATACCCACACCACATAATGGGATCGACGATAATGAACTAGTACCAAATGTCCTTCCCTTTATTTTCCCTCAGACACTCATTCCAAAGATCCATATCACCCCGGATGTTTAGTCTTATCCGCCATGCTTTGCCAAAATTTCTCCTTGTATGCATTCGTTACAAATAAATATACAACGCTTATTGAGAATGATATGAAAATAGCCTAACTACAACTAAGTCAACTAAACAACAACCATTCAAACTAGTGCAATACCAAGGCGTTGTTCGGTCTAACGATTAAATAATTTATAAACAATATGAAGAAACTTGTTGTGGGTCTAACGATTTAATCACCTCATTATGCTTTAGAGCTTTTAACACACTTAAAATAAGCAAACAAAATGACTTTTTATTAAAACTACTCAATCTGAAACAACTCAATAAGCAGAATTTGCAGATTTAGAAAATGATCTAATGAGGACTAAAAAGCTTGACAAAAAAAAAAAAAAAAAAAAAAAAGAAACCCTTAACTAATAGGATTCTAATGAGGACTAAAAGCTAACAGCTAAGGAGAGCCTATAAACCAATATTAAAATAAGCAAACTTAGCTAGTAGAATCAGTTTATAGATTCTACAACACCTAATAATCAAATAAACGAAAGATCAAATGGGATAAGCACATTAAAAACCATGCATGTAGCAGCAGCCTATGGGGCACTAAAAGGATCTTTAAATACTAAAATAAACTATGAGGTAAGCTACTAAGTACTTACTAAGGTAAAACACATTAACTATCCGACATCTAACATTAAACTTGACTGAATAAGCAACTAATTAGCTGAAAATACTGATTTAACATCTGCTATTACATCGATTAAAGGGACAGCAGACCCTTGGTAAAGGGTCGCTTTGGCTACAAAATTTTCAAACCCGCCATTACCAAACACCCTTTAGCAAGTTGCAAGCTAACCCGATAGTTAGTCAACCCCAAAGTCACAACATTAAGTGACATAATAGCCGATACCAATATCGGGTTATCGGGTTCGGGTCAAGCTAACCCGACAAGCTTTTTTAACCCGAGTAAACCCGACCCTATATGGCTTATCGGGTTAAGGTTCGGGTCAGGTCAACCAGACCCTATTGACACCCCTATAGACCCTAGTTAGTCAACCCCAAAGTCACAACATTAAGTGACATAATAGCCCCAAATTCAGTTAAGCCATTTTCCATTCAGGCTACAAGACCATTTTTCTAGAATATGCAAACTATTTTTTTTTTCCATAACCAAACAAGTTATCATAAGTAATATAACAAATACAGGTACTATTGAAAATTAAGCATGGAATGAGAAATTAATGCACAAAATAAACATGTAATAAGCATCAATTTTAACAGAGCTAGTGTTATAAGGTCATATAGATTCGGGTTCACATAAACCTAAATTCGAAAATCATCAAAACAAGAAATTGACCCATGTGCACCTCAAATTAGTTGTGGAATTGAAGATATAAGACATTACAATACCTGATCTGTAGACTAGTGGACTTGAAATCGGTGGTGAATGGCTTGGATTTGTGGCCCGCGACTTGGGAGGATGGGGAGCCATAGTTGAATGGTTTGTGGTTATAAATTATGCAACAAATCAATGAGATGTAGATGTTTATTAGAAATGGAAGATGATGAGATGGGGGTTTGTGTTAGGTGTGTAAAGTTATAATCAGATGGGGATACCAAAAAGGGGATAATGAATATTGGAGGGACAAATGAAAATTTTGGTGAAAAATCTAGGCGGGACACATTAAAATACCTAGCGGGAATTATAATTTTAGGAAATGATGATTTTTAGAGAATAAAAAGATTATACATAAAAATAAATATTAAAACATAAAATAAAATTAGAGAATCAAAATTATCATAAACGGGGGTAGAGCTATAAATTTTTGATCGAGCGGGCACACTTTGATAAATTTTAAAAACTACATTATGAATTGGTACATAGGGGGGAAATTACTAAAAAAGCCAAATATTTTTAAAAAGTTACACTACAATTTTTTTTCTTATAGGCGCCCCCCTCTTTATGTCCGCCCATGATCATAAACCTTGATTTTTAAAAGCTAACTAGTCTCATATAAACAAATTTTTATGTATTTGTGCTATCTTATTTTGTTAGCTTATACTAAAAAAATTATATTGACAAATTAATTGTTTAAATAAACGTATAAGTTATGGCAGATGAGTAAAATTGTAAATAAGCATATGAACACGACGTGCTAGTTATTATTTACTTAAGTTTTGACAAATGTATACAGAAAGTTGAACAAAAGGATTTTTCTTGTATTTGTAATAAACCATGTTTGAATAGGCGATATCAACATGATATGTTACAATTAACCTTTATCCCTTCAACAAGATCAAACCAAATGACGCTTGTAATAAGCCATGTTTGAAGAGGTTCGTACACATAATGTTGATAAAATATCCTTGGAGCGGGCGACTCAATTAACACATACTTAGAAAATGAAATTTCATCTTACCATTAATAGGTTTAGCAGAGCGGTTACAACGCATCCAGATAAGCCTCATTCATCGGTATTTGAGCAATTTTTCCAATAACACAACAATGTTATGAACTCATACGTTGTCATACTCGACCTATAATTAAGACCTCATCTAACCATCCCATGCATCATCCTGATGCGATGATATGTGTGCGTTTTGTAACAAATGTGTATACATATCGTGATACAAGTGTATTTGTGGGCACATAGGTATAAAAAATCGATACATATCTTAATAAAAGAGTAAAATGTAAAAATAATAGAAATACTAAATTACATCGGTAATTCGTCGGTGACATAGATGACTAGTGATGGGTTACCAACCGTTCATAATCAGTCGGCATTTAATGACGGAATACCGTCGGAATCACCTCCCGTCACTAACTGCCGTAATTTCGCCGGTAATTATTGACGGATTACGATGAAATTTTGTTCGCCGGTGATCGATCACTAATCGCCAGGTGATCCGTCACTAACACTCTCCGCCGAATCCGCCGGTAATTCAGAAGCAATTACCGACGAAAAAGTCCATCGGTAAATCCATCAGTGTAGCCCTGTTTTCTAGTAGTGTTGCCCTTTTTTAAATTGTTATGATTAATCTCATCTATTAGATCTAATAAAGATGGATGATGAAAATTGTCCTTGATATTTATGAATATGTTTCGTATGTAAAAGATCTTAACGCTAAACGCTATATACAAATATATGCCACTTAATTAGTTAAACAACTAATTTACTTACCCATTGAAGCAAGTGTCGAGAAGAAGGTTTAAAACAATTAAATTGTGTTTCTTGGTGTGTGGCATGTAGAATGCAAGATATTTGAAGAAAAAAAATTATGAGAGGAGAATTAAAAGTGTGATATATTAGTTAAATGAATAAATGTATCATAGAGTAATTACAATAAATATTATTCAAATTATTTAATATATATGCAAAACAAAGACACCATAATCATTTTCCGAAAATTGATTTCGAAATGTTGTTACATATTTGAATTTATAAGCCACGTGTCATAAGGAGAGGACAAGATATTTTTAGAAAATATTAATGAAGACTGAAGAGTTATATTAAAAAGTATGTTTTATCTTTACTATATTAAAAAGAAAAATGGTCAACAAGTCAATATTGGAAAAGTGAAAAGTGAAATAGTGGAAAATCAATATTCTTGCATGGAAAGTATTTAATTTGATTTCAATGTATTTCTTGCATGGTAACTTTGCATGGTAAGTATTAAAATTTGATTTCAATGTATTTCCAATTTCCAAATTCGACAGCCATTCATGGTTTCATTGGCGGGAAAATCAATTTCAACATTTCGTATTTCGACTAAATAAACAACCCCTAAAACACTTACCACAATATCGCATATCATTAATTGTCTGCCGCTAAAAACCGATGCCGATAGGTACGGGTACTCGCCTAGTTATATTAAATAGATGTATCAATGAATTGTAAACATTACATGAATAGTTGTATTGCTTAATATTTCAACTTTTAGTGTCTTAATGAATTTAATGAAAGAAAATATCTTCCTCTATTATAAGATACCATTTACTAACAAGTACTAAAAATGAGCTTCCTATGTTTTCCGGGAAATCAAGGAATTGTCAACCAAATGCTATTTTTCATCACTTCTTTTGAATAATTGAATTTTGAAAAAAGAAGACATTGCTTTGATTGAACTGAACTGAGAGTTGCCAATCACATAATGAGATGCCGTGATGTGATATGACAAATACATATAAGATTGACTTTTAACTTAATACACGAAATCGATGTATATAATATCATGTCAGGGTGAAAATTATGTGATTGTAACAATTATACCTAGCAAATACAATGATACCTTTCATGGTTATCTCTTTAGATTGACATGTGACTTAATACACGAAATTTCTTAGTATCTAAACCTGAGGAACTGGAAGTGAAATTAAAGTTGACTTAGAGTCAACCAAGTTGCCTTTACTATTTCCTAAACTTCATTTGGTCATTCATTTTCATAGCATTCATTCACAAACTTCCATATCCGTAAGCTGTAAGTGAATTTCAGTCACCAATTACTTATATGTAAAATTATTTGTTCAGTAGCTATTGTCATATTTGTAAAATAGTTGTAGTTCCAAATTTGTGTGGCCAGAATTATTGTTGAAGTAATCATTGTAATCGTTAAAACTTAAAACAAACACCCGTTAAACTAGTTGGGATACAATTGACATGAATACATGATTAAGTGATTTGAGTCTGTGAAAGATGTTTTTTTATTAGGTTATGTAGCATAAGATATAGGGCTAATTACTTAAAAAGTCATCAAACTTGACACTTTTTGTCTTTCTGTGTACTGAACTTTTTTTTTCTCATTGAGTGTATTGAACTTTCAAATTCGATCGTTGTGTGTATTTTGTGACCATTTTACCTTTACTTTTTTCAAATTTCAAAGGGTAAAACGGTCATTTTACATGGTTAAATAGTCACAAAATACACACAATGATCGAAATTTAAAAGTTCAGTACACACAATGAGAAAAAAAAAAAGTTTAGTGACACAAAGACAAAAAATGTCAAGTTTGATGACTTTTTAAGTAATTAGCCCTAAGATATATGGCATTGAATGGAATATGAATAATTAGATTTTGTTAAAGAAAGTAAATACTAATCGGAAAATGCCACTGTATGAGAATTAGTGTTTTCGTGTAAATGACATGAATTGCGGAAAACTTTCAAAAGCTGTAGTGTTGTGTGGATCAGTGACTCGAAGGAACTTTACGTTAACCTTTTGGTTTCTATATGCTTGTGCATGTATTCTATGAAAGCTTTAACGGTTACTAAAACGTGGTAAGCTTGGTGTCACCTATAATTAACATTCATAGTGGTAAATTTAATCTACATTCATATTCTTAGGAAACATAGATGGCAGAAAGCCTCTCTTAAGCTAAATGCAATGGTAATATTATGTGCCACATCTTTTTGTCCATCTACTTAATAATAGTTTGTTTTCAAGAGAGATGGTTGTCTATTTATGTGATGTTGTTTCCACTATCTATGTTTTGTTTTTGTTTTTTTAACAGAACTTATATATAAGCAATTAGCATGTTTTTCAAGTCTACATGTTACATAGTATAACAGAAAAGCACTCACATGTTTGATTGTTTAATGCTACTTAGTCACGGATTCTTGGTGCTAATTACTAGTAATTGTTTCAACTTTATTTTCGCTTTTTTCTGAAAACGTTTAGTGTACATGTAAATGCAGCACAATCTCATTATTGACGATGACTACTACATCCATTCCTCATCGGTGGAAATATGACGTTTTTGTAAGTTTTAGAGGTGAAGATATCCGTAAAAGTTTCATGGATCATCTATTCAATGATTTCAATCAAAAAGGAATTTATGCTTTTAGAGATGATACCAAATTACCTAAAGGAGAAGAGATATCTCCGCATCTCTACAAGGCCATTGAAGAATCGAGATTTTTGATAGTTATCTTCTCCAAGAATTATGCTTCTTCAACTTGGTGTCTGAGGGAACTTGTCAAAATACTTGAGTGCAAGAAGATTGAGAATCCAAAACATGAGGTTCGATTATCTTTATGATGCCAAGCCCGATGTTGTGAGGAAACGAAAAGAAGTTACGCAGAAGCATTCCGCAACCATGAAGTTTCAAATAGTACGAAGTGGGTAAATGGAAAGAAGCTTTATCCATGGCGGCTAACTTATCCGGATGGGATCTCGAGGACATGACAAATGGGTAAATTTCTTGTTCGTGCATTATTTTTTGTTGGTTGTTTACTCACAAACATCTTTATTACTAAAGATTAACACTAGTTGTTTTTTTTTTTTTTTTTTTTTTTTTAATGGTTAACAGTATGAGTACAAGTTCATCAATTGCATCTCCAACGAAATCCTCAAAGTATTATGTGACGGACCATTGCTTGTTGGTGAAAACCTGGTTGGCATAGATTTCCATTTCGACTGATTAGGCTTGTCACGCTCGTTGGGTCACATAAGGTTAACATGATTGGAATATGTGGTATAAGTGGAATAGGAAAGACAACCCTTGCCAAAGCTATATATAACTTAGTGTATGCCCACTTTGAAGGAAGTTGCTTTTGTGAAGATGTCAAAGAAGTTGAAGAAAAACAAAGCCTAATTCAAGTTCAGGTGCAAATGATTGGTAAGATTCTGAAAACAGATGATCTGAAGATATCAAGTGTTGGAGAAGGTTCTATGGTAATAAAGCAAAGGATGGCATGTAAGCGGATCCTGCTTGTTTTGGATGATGTGAATAACGTAGAGCAGTTAGAAGCACTAGCAGGTTCACGTGATTGGTTTTATCCTGGAAGTTTTATTATTTTCACTGGTAAAGACAAACAATTGCTAAGGTCTCATAAAGTGGATGGAATTTATGATATGGAGACTTTAGATTATTATAAAGCTCTTGAGCTCTTTAGTTTGATCGCATTTGGGAAAAGGCATCCTACAAAAGATTTTGAAGAATCTGCTTCCCAAGTTATTATGCATTTGCAAGGTCACCCATTGGCTCTCAAAATTTTTGGTCGATTATTGTATAAAAAATCTGTGCATGTTTGGAAAAGCGAGTTGGATAGACTCCAAACATATCCTAATTCAGATATTCTACACAATTGCATATGTTACTCTCTATAATTTATGTTACATTATCTTGCTTTTCCAGGTGGAAATGACTGAAGCAATTGAAGTTCTAGTCCTTTTGTTAAGGGAATCTAGTCAAAAGGTTCACATAGATGCTAATTCTTTTGCACTTATGAAAATTTATGGATCCTGAAAATTTATGCTGAGAAAGAACTTGATCAGAAAGAAGAATTGAAGGGCTACAATGTGAAGTACTCAGGAAGTTTGGATATTTTGTCCAATGAGCTAAGCTTTTTTTGTTGGCATGGATGCCCTTTCAAGTACTTACCTTCAGATTTCTATCCAGAAAACATTGTCGCCATCGACCTCTCTTACAGCAATATAAAACAACTTTGGACAACACCAAAGGTATTTACTTGTTCATACATGTGTTCGTGTTCGACAATTAGAGATATAAGAACTAATCTTTTTTCTATTGATGCAGTGCTTAAGAAAGTTGAAAGTAATGAAGCTAAGGCACTGTTGTAACCTAACAACCACCCCGACTTCTCGAGATTACAAATCTCAAGAACTAGATCTTGAAGGTTGTGTGAATTTGGTTACAGTTCATCCATCAATTGGAATGCTCAAGAGACTTGTTGTCTTAAATATGAGAGACTGCAGACGGGCTGTGAGTTTTCCTAGCAAAGTGGAAACGGATTATCTTCAGGTTTTGAATCGCTCGGGATGCTTAAATGGCAGCCTGAAGCCTTTTGGTCTAGATGCTGGACTTAAATCTCTGGTCATATGGAACCAACAACATCCCCAAAGATCAGTTTCATTGGAAGGTTTACATATGTTGAATTCTCTCAATTTCAGCTACTGCAATTTAGTACAAGTGCCTGAGAGCATTGGAGGCTTATCATGTCTAAAGAAACTAAACTTGAGAGGGAACAATTTATTAGAAGTTCCTGAGAGCATTGGAGGCTTATCATTTCTAGAAGAGCTAAACTTAAATGGGAACAATTTATTAGAAGTGCCTGAAAGCATTGGAGGCTTATCATGTCTAAAGTTTCTATACTTGGAAGGGAACAATTTTACTAGCTTGCCTGGAAGTTTGAGTCAACTTTCTAATCTTCAAGATCTTTATGTTAATGGTTGCAAGAAGTTGGAAGTGTTGTCCGAAGTTCCACCTAGCATATGGTTTATTGGTGCAACAGATTGCACCTCCTTAAGAGAAGTGCCGGGATCATCTAAATACCCATTCAGGAATAGGTACAATGATTTCTTCAATTGTCCAAAGCTGTTTAAGAATGTTAACATTGATAGCCAGGGGTCTATATCGAAGACTCAGTGTCTTGACTCATCTATAACTTCCCATGGCTCTATTCACCAGCTTTCTGCTTTCCTTGGGTATGCGGGTTTACAGGCTGACAGATGTGAATTCTTCTCGCGAGACATTGCCCATTATTCTTGGTTAGATATAATGTATCATGGGAATAGCATTCCAGAGTGGTTTACAAATAGAAGTACGGGAAATCATGTAAAGGTTGAATTACCTTCAGATTGGTGCTTCAATAAGTTTAGGGGATACGGAACCTGTGTTGTTTTTAAGAGAAAAAAGCCTTACATATATCTAGGATACTCTGTAGATAACTTTGATGGAGCGTCTATGATCGAAGGATATTCCTTTGAGAGAGAGGTGCTAGGAATCCAAGATTCATATATGATATGGTTGCATTACACGAGGGATACACAGGAATGGAAGGAAGCAAAGAATTTTGTTACATTTAGTTTCCAAGAGGATGAAGAAGGTGTTGAGGTGAAGGAGTGTGGAGTAAGACTAATTTGTGATGAAGATATAGAACAAGAAGCAGATTTAAGTATGCTCCAAGGCCTCCCTACTCCAACAACACAACATGGTGTATTGTTAAAACTACGTGGGGCAAATGGCGGTGGTTTAATGTGGTCGTGGTAGTTCAATTGAAATGAGCTTTATTTCGTTTCTTTAATTCATCCATATGACTTTTGTTTTCATAATGAGCTTTTTATGTAGCACACACCACGTGTTTGTTGAAATATGTATGAGAAGAACTCATTGACTGAGGGAGTAGTTATTAAGCATCACTTGTTTAATGAAATGTATATGTGACAGTTATTAATCCTCTCCATAGTAAATTGTATCTTTTCTTTCTTACGTTCTTCATTCATTTGCAGTTATTGTTATTTCGTAGAAAATCATTTGAGAACAAATGAACAATGTCAACTGGTATTTTGTCAGCTTGTTTGTTAATAAGACATACAACAAATTGTAAAGGCAACAGTTCAGGAGAACAAATGAACAATAATAACAAATGAACAATTTCAATTTGTTCTCCGGAGGAGGTCCCTGAACTCGCCCTATAATCCTGAACAGCATAATTCTCGAAAAAGTTGAAGCATGTCTAAAGCTGCTAGAAGTTGATTCTCCTGAACTGTTGCCTTGTAAATCTGCATTGTGATGGTTGCAGGTTCGCATTAGCATTGAAAAAGATGGAAAGGAAAGTCTGTGGAAAGTCATGAGTCAAGTATAGATCGAGATCTTAGCTTATGATGCTACTCACTGCAGAGGATTTCAACAAGAGCAACAGCTTAGGAAAGGGGGCGAGTTTTTGACTCATGTTTTGCTACTGATGGCACATTTGGGCATCACCGAGCAGTTCCAGGTGTCTCAAGGTCATGCTAGAGCTAAAAGCAGTGTCTTATAATGCACATAACTGTGATATAGGCAGTAGGCTCCCACATTCTTTCGTTACTTACTGTTATTTTGTACATAAAGATTTTGTATTCATATATTTTGTACGCTTCTTCATGGATGAATCAAACGTACATAGATATGGATATAAATATGAATGATAAAAAATTAAATGGATATTGATTAGGATTCGGCTTCACCCAAGCCATATCCGATCCACTGCTATCACTAAACGGTGCTAGTTTCTACCTATGTAAGAAATGCAACCTTAAAATACTTAAATGCCAAACAAAAAAAAAAAAAAAAAAAAAAAAAAAAAAAAAAGAGAGAGAGAGAGATCGCCACTTTAGTACAGTTGTAGCAAAAAAAGAATAATCATGTACTTACATTTCAAACAAGAGGAATTGTATGGGAAATTATACAATTTTTTAAAGAATATAGATATTCCAGCTTGATTATAAACTAAATACAACCCGTGTATATTTAAACTCTTGTGAATTTGGACCGCAACATCATACAACCTTGTTTATAATCTGGATCTCCCAAGTTGCTGCAAACAATCTCGCCTGCAACACGATAACTAAAAATCTCAGATGAAATAACATCCGAGTCTGTGAGCAGAAGGTATACTTCTGAGGATTGATCTCCCATCAGGCGAACATGAACTTACCTAACCACAATTCATTCAAACATTATCACTTATAAATGTGCAATGAAATACTAATCCGAAAGAATCTTTCTACAATATAAAAACACCATGCAGAGAATCATAAGATCATGAACTCAAAATCTTTACTTTAGAGCTACTCTGGTCACTGCTACCAACTCAAACCTGAAAGGAGAACAATTTTGTAGTCAACAAAACGTCCAAAGTAAAGGTCACAAAAAAAAGCACACATTAACTTGTATTTCGTGAACAATGTACTGAAACTGCTTAATATGGAAATACTCGACTGATGCTGAAATGAGCATGTAAAGTCTGCTTTGAAAATATACGTATAAAACAAAATGATTATAAAAGATACATATCATCCTCAATGTTATTCAATTGATGCTTAAATGCATAACATGATAAGGCTTATTATGGTCCTAACAAACAAATCAGTTATACTGTTATTTAGTTTTTTTTTTTTTTTTTTAGTGTGATGTCAACCCTTTGAGCTTAACGGGTGTAGTTATAGATCTTAGTCTAACGAAAGTAACCAAAATCATAGGGGCTTTGCCGAAATAATTCCCATAAGGTAGGTGATCTTAATATGATTTGGTCATATTATTGTAATATTAACACACATCTATCACACAATAATACAGCTGCGTATCAACTTGTTAAATGTCTAAGTATAATTTCCAGAACGAATTTGCAGATGTACCGCTAATCATGGTATGAAGCTATGCTATCTAGTTGGAGTAGTTGGATAAAAGGAGCAAGATACCATGATATACGAGATAAAAATGACAAAAAGAAAGAAGGTATTTGCCATACCTTCAGTTATGATGCTAACTAGAAAAGAAACAAAAGGCCTACTAATAAATAGACACACAAAACACTGAGAACAAATCAGTTAAACCTTATTCGGTGGGTCATCCTTCTATGTATATGGGAAAATTGGTCATCAAAGTAGCCAAAATGGCAACCGGTTAACCAAAAAAAACCAGGTTTATGAAAAACAATAGCCAGAAACCCCACTAGATTCCTTGCTAACTTTTTTTGCACCAAAAGAGCTCCATATCAAGCCGCTTTTGTGGTTGCTCCATTAAAACGTCCAACTTTCACCATGTGAATCCCACATCCGCTGCAAATAAACCAAACTCGCATGGTTTGAAGATTTTCTAGCAGACCATTCCGCAAGGAATCTTGCGGGATTCTTTGCTAGTTTATCATAAACTGAATTGTTTTGACCATTTTTAATCTAGTTTTAATAGAAGTGGAAGAATGGTCTTGCCGTGCAACTGGTCAAAACAGACTCCTTTTTAGGTAAGGCCGTAAGGCTTAAAATAATCGAGTTGGCAAAGACTGTTTTTGCCAAACTTTTAATAGAAAAATAGTGTCTTGCGAGATTATAATAATTAGATTACTTCGGTAATAATCTTAGTTTTTAAATTAAATGAATGAGGAGGTTTATGCATTTAATTTACATTTAGGAAACTTTCGACCTTTTTGACCCATTGCCCTGTTTTCCATTAAGCTGTTTTTATCATTTAGCTCTCAGACACTTAAACCTACTAGAGTCAAACATGACCAAGAATAACAATTCGTAAGTAAAGCTGTATAGGGGTTAAATTTGCCACCTCTAAATTCTGATGTTATTTGTGTCTTGAACAGTGAACAGGGAGGAAAGAAGGCGAAAACAACAAGCTTAGAAGGATTCATACCTCATGCAATATGCTGAGCAAGACTGAGTATCTTGACATGCTCTTTCTTCCTTAGCTCATGTGGAACCGGGCCGAAAACTCTGGTCCCAATTGGTTCACCTTGCTTGTTGACAAGTACAACAGCATTATCATCAAACTTAACCTCACTCCCATCACACCGACCCTTCTGCATGGCAGCTCGAACAACCACACCATACACGACCTGTCCTTTCTTTACTTTTCCGCCTGGTTGGGCTTCCTTCACTGATGCTACTATCGTGTCTCCTAATCTGGCTCCTTTCTTCCCCTTCAAAGCTTGTATGCACATAACTCGTTTTGCCCCTGAGTTGTCGACCACTTTCAGATTGGATCTCATTTGTATGAAAGTCCTTATTTGCTGTAACAGAAACAAAATAAAGAAATGTTGTACAGTGAAGTAAACCAATTAAGTTGGTTAACGCAAAGCAGATGTATAAGTGGCAATATGGTCATAAAACATAATTAATTGTAAAAAAATTATATATTTTTGTATAGATTAATTTTGGATGTTTGATGCATAAAGTACACATTGGGTGACTTTCTACCCATTTGACCTATATCCTTTCAAGTTGATTATTTTAATAAACCCATTTGGCCCATTAAAAATAAAACCATAAACCAAATCGACCCATTCATGAATGATTGGGTCAACACTTTCTCAAATAGATTAGCAGACCTGAGCCAAGAAAATATTGCATGAAGTCTCCTGTTGTGATCTTAGCATTCCTGACGACACATTGCTGAGGCCCCGCAACAGTGAACGTCCAGCTAGTTTGATTTTGTTTCATGCATATAATAGGACAAAACTCAGAACATGAAAAACTTATAACAGAAATCAAATAATCAAAAGAGACTAAACTTGCCAAATAGAGATTTACTATCGATAAAATAGCAAATCTTAAGTTATACAAGCAACCACTAGTTACAAAGACTAAGAGTTTGTTAATGTACAGATTCCAAAGTTGGCACCATAACTAATCAGAGACTTGAAAAGGACAAATTCCAGACTTGAACATCAAGTAACATGGAAACAGTGCTCGAACTCGCAAGTGTCAGAAACAACCACAAGGAACAGAAGATGCAACTTTTCGGATTGCATATTTAATATTGGAACAATGAGCTTTCCTAGATCCTTGTATGAACAAAAAACACGTGGATATCAAAATGAAGTATGCAGACTTTCGAACCATCTATATAAGGGATGATCATTACTACGGAGACAAGTCAACACATGCTATATCATATATTTATGATTCATGCAAGCATAAGTTTTTTATTAGTATCCTTCATATAAATAACTAGATATGAGCCTGTTTAGACTTCTCACTACAATGTTTGGTCGGTGCATTTGAATATTTGATCTGTTCTCATATGCATTATTTCGCTTAACGGAGCCAATAACTTTAAGTGAAAATATGACGAATTTTGTGACAAATCAATATGCATTATTAAATTAATAAATTTACATATTGCCACAAATGAAAGTCAATGTACAACGAGACAACCCTCGATTATTTCATAAATTTACAGATTAACACCTACATGCCAGCAATGAGAACAGTTAAAGAATTAACAGAGCAAGGACGCATGATCGTTGGTTATGAACAAGTAGCTTTCTACAAGTAAACCCTATATTTCTGACTTTTAATAGCGAGAAAGGCAGATACAAAAGAAGTACGATAATCGAGCATTGACCTTGTAAAAGTGTGGCAGTCACAAAAGCATGCTACTGGAAAACTAGTAAAAATTACTCAAGCAAATGAAGCTAAAAGAACATACCACGAAAGCAATTAGAAGCAGAATTCGTTGCCATATTGAGTTACTGACACGTTCCTTTTCCTACCTGCAAACATTTATATTAAACATCCCCATTATTCTATTCTTTACCACCCAATAAAAGAGAGTGGTGCAGATTTTTATAGGTGCAGAAATGCGACAATAAATTGAACATAAGAGTTTGAACTGGGACATGATTTCTGAACTTTGAAAGATAAGAAAAAACTAAACTTGTCCAAGAAAGTTGAAACTATTAAAACTCAGTTTAACTTTAACCCGCACATAAGATCACTAAATTCATGCCTAGTCCATTAACGAAAAATTAAAGTAAGTTCCGAAGCCTTGTTATTTTCACCTTACAACATCTTCTTCAGCAAAGACTTCGACTTAACTAAAAACAACACATTTGACACTTAACAAGAGTCTACTAAGTATTCAATCATTTGTTATGTACACTAGAGCTTTATATAACAACGGAATTAATCGAATCATAATGTTCCAAAATGACAGCAATAAAACACATTTCTACACATTCTCTCTCATATTTTCAGTTAGGCATTTCATCAAACACCTTATGTGCATTATAAAAACAAACACATTTTCAATAATTTCTACAATATTTTTATTAAGTGATTTCATCGAACAGCTTATACGCATCATAAAAAAGGGCTTTTCTAGAAACACATTTTCAATAATGTATATACTCATTTGATCGAACAGGTTATATATTGTGGGTTTTCAATCAGGGTTATAATTAACTGATCTATAAATTACATGGGATGTCAAATTAGCATAAAATATACTACTGTACTACGTAATACAGTAAGTTTATATGAGAAAAGAGAAGTACCTGTAAATGGGTGTTGACTTTTTTATGATTTGGGTCAAGACAAATAATCAATCGGGGGACAAATGTTGTGCTTTTTTTTCTTTCCTTGGGTTAGCTAGGTCTTTCGGGAGTTTTTGACCAACTTATGGTCTTTACAAAACTTATTTACCATTCTATAGTGTATCTAAAAGTATTAACCATTTTGTGGTAAATCCCTCTAACATTAATTTATTATTTTCTTTCTAACTTTTTCGGTCGCACTAGAGATCGGATGACGGTGTCATGTCATTGTTTAAAGAATAACTAATGGTTTTCTAAAATGTTATTTAACATCGTGTGGAATGTTTGAAAATATTAGCCACTCAATGGTGTTTGTTTTCAATTTTTATAAAGTCATCTATTGTTTAACGTTTTTGCTAAAAGAAAGATTTTATTAAACGAAAAAAATGAAAAGCTTCATTTGTTAAGTTGTAAATATAATTATTTACCTATAAAAATCTCCATTAAAGACACAAGTAGAAATATGTTATATGTATTGATTTTTCTTTATTGAATCATTATTTATGATTAATCTGTGGTTGGGTTTTAGTTTGAGTAATACAATTTCAAGTGGTAAATTAATTTGTATTTAAATTAGCCTTGACGTCAATAAAATTTGGGTAGATGAACTTTGAGAGGAACATGAATTTCGAGAGGAAGATGAGGTCGATGAACCTATTTTCTTGTCAAATAATTTTACGTTTGTGCAAATATTTTATCAAACTACTATAGTAGTGTTTTGTTTCCATATTTTTTCACTTGCTTAAATGTGTATTAAACAATAAAAAAAAAAGTACTACACACAATGGTTGTCGAATTCTGTTGACAATAATATATGTGCGAAAGGTGATTTTAATAATCAAAGTTAAGAATTATATCTAGTGCAACCAGAAAATTAGAAAGAGAATAATAAATTAATGTAAGAATTGAAGGATTTACTATAGAATAGTTAATACTTTTAAATATACTATAGAATGGTAAATAAGTTTTGTAAATACCATAAGTCGGTCAAAAACTCGTCTTTGGGAGCCGACTAATATCCGGGGTATTTAATGTAACTCATAACTTATTTTAGATAACAACAAAGAGTAAAAGTAAAGTAAATTATGGGGTTTAGGGATTTCCCTTATTTCTTTTGCTTATTTTATGTTTAACAGTAAGCATTTTTGAGAAATTTATATTTTGTCTAATTTTATTTTCTTAAATAACACATGTTTTCAGTCTTTTTGTATTTAAATCGGCTTATTATTGCTTACTTTTAAAAAATGACGGTGCAATTAATTAATAAACGCTTTTAGAGTTTTTGTAATACTAGTAATTCAAGAGAAACCATATAGGATAAATAGACGAATAAATCAAAATAGAATTTAATCACATTTACGTAAACAGCTGATGATGGTAATATGACAAAGAAAGAATACATAAATGTATTTGAATGTACAATAGAGTTAGAGTGTTTCACAAATCCCTTAAAAAAAAAGAGCAATTCCCCGTCCTGTCAGATTATTTAAAAAAAAAGTTAGTTTCTTGAAAACGCTTTTATGTAAAAGGAAAGTTATTTTACGTACTAAATTTTTTTCATATAATAAGGGACTCGTCTCCGCCTTTCATCAAAAAATAATTCTTCAAATTAAAAGCATTTCATTATTTCAAACTATTTTTTATAATTTAAATATCTATTAAACCGTTGATCCTTAAGCGAAAATAATTACACAAAGAGTTGTTGGTTAATATATGATCAATTGAGATGTTGTTAAAGTGTATATAGGGTTTACATTAGGGTTAGGTTTACAGAAAAACGAACGTATAAATTTACTTTGATAGTTTTCTTTAAATTTTGAATTTAGAAAGAAAATCATTCAAGATATATTTTCTTTTTAAAATATTTACACTCTTAAATTTTTAAGAATTATTTTCAATTCATAATTACGAATACATATAAATTCGTATCTTAAAAATAATCTTTAGTTTTTTTAACTTTATTAACACGAAGTTATATAAATAATTCTCATTTTCTTAAAGTTGTTTTCTTCTTCTAATTTTGACACATAATGTTTGGGGCATTATTAATAAAATTCGAGAAATCCCACTAATATTGACCAATTTTTTAGGTATTGACTTTTCAATTGGCGACTACTAAGGCTTGATTTTGTAATTGCGCTCTTTTATTGGTTACTTGAATATTCCATTAGCTAACAAAACTTTCTTTTATTCCTAGTCGCCAATTATCTGATTCTGGTTATTTTATTGCGATGATCCTTTTAAAACACACGTCCAAACACCCCTTGAATTGTGAGGAACTGATGAATATTGATAGGAAAATGTAGAGGAGAAAGAACCTATCAGATTTTCACAAAATTGAAAAATGAATAAAGAGGTGTAGAAGCAACAAGAGCCTTGATTCATATGCGCTGTTTGAAAAAAATTTGCAGGACGATGCTATGGGATTAGTGTTTAGTGCTGCAAATTCAAGGGGTTGGACAACAAGGTAGGGTATGGAAGGGCCTCCTGTGCCTGCAGATGGTAGTGGGGAGAACATCTCCACATTTCCATGGTCTCTCTTCACCAAGTCTCGAAGGCGTCGTACGCGTGTTGCTTTTACTTGTAATATGTGTGGTCAAAGGACAACTCTGTCTATCAATCCTCATGCTTATAAAGATGGAATTGTCTTTGTCCAGGTAAATTTTCTCACTTTTTTACCATTCAATCAATATAATCCATTAAATACCTAAAATTTATTAGAGTAGTGGAATGATTTTGACACTTAACAAGAGTCTACTAATAAAAAAACATAGCAATAAGCATTCAATCACTTGTTATGTACACTAAAGCTCTATATAACAACGGAATTAATCGAATCATAATGGTCCAAAATGACAACAATAAAACACATTTCTACACTAAATTTTTCTCATATTTTCAGTGAGGCATTGCATCAAACACTTATGTGCATCATAAATAAAAGGCTTTCCCAAAAACACATTTTCAATAATTTATTAACATATTTTCATTGAATCATATCATCGAACAGGTTATGTGCATGTTTGTTTGTGGGTTTTCAGCCAGGGTTATAATTAATTGATCAATAAATTATATAGGACATCAAATTAGCATAAAAATTAATATAAGAAAACTTACGGCATGCTTGGTAAGGGGTTATAGGGGTAAGGAATGGAAAAGATTATGAAAAAAAGTGCTTGATAAATTATAATGTAATGACTCATTAACCAATAGTAGGTAATGAGCCATTACCCAATAAATTGGGGAGTATGCTTTTCTTTCTCTTTCTTTTTCCCCACCATTATCATTGTCTTTCCCTTTTTCCTTTCTTGAGTTTGAACCAAGCATACCCTTAAAAATAGAAGTACCTGTATAAATGGGTTGAGGTGTTATGATTCGGGTCAAGAGAAATAATAAAAGGGGAAGAAATGTTAGACTTTGTAAAAAAAAGGTTTTTTTTTTTTTTTTTTTTTTTTTTTTTTTTTTTTTTTTTTTTTTTTCTAATTTTGTCATTGTAAGTAGGGGTATTTCCGGAAACTCATAACCTATTTTAAATAACAACAAAGGGTAAAGTCATTAAATAGTAGTGAACTTCTTTAAAATACTATTTTAGTACGTGATTAAAAAAAATTGCTTTACATGTTACCAATTTGTGAAAGTGTCTTAAGATGCACGTTTAGATGACACGTTATACTTCAAAATATGACATGTGTAATTATTTTTTAAGTGACACGTCACATAAATATACATAATCAAACACTTTATGCAAGTTTGTGTTCACATACTAAAAAATTATTTTGGAAAAGGGTTAATTTCATATATATACCCAATATAAACATTCAAATGTCATATTTACCCAACTAGAAACCCAAATGATGTATATACCCAACCTAAAACACATTTTGTCATATTTATCCATTTTATTGTAAAATGAATTAAAAATGAATTTACATAATCAAATCTCTATTATACCCTAGGTTTTAAACTAACATGAATGACTATAACAATTTATGGGCTTTACGTGATCTTGAAATGTATTCTCATCAGTTTTGAGATTCTGGATCCCTGCATTTCTATCCATGGTGTCCATGCTTACCACAATCTCAATTTTTTAAGGTTCTTCCAAATCAATAAGTGTTATTTATGATATGAATGCGACTCAATTGCTATTTCAGGTTCAGTTTTATTACCTCTGTAATTTAATTCATTGGGTATGAATTATATTATTTGTTTTGATGCTAATTGGTTTGTATTAATGTAAATGGTTTTGTTACTATTTGTATGATGTGTTTATACTTTTATGGAGTTATTGGGTTTTTTTTTGTGATTTTGTTATATCTTATCGTATTGTTTTTATTTTTATATCTAAGTACTTTAGAATATGTATTCATTTGCTTTTTGATTTTGGTTGTATGAGCTAATTTGGTTTTATATTTTGCTATACATGTGCAGGAAATGGGTTGATGTGGCTAAGAGAAGGATTATAAATATCACAGAAGATTATAAATTATAGATCTTGTCAGGGCCGTCTCGTGGTTTTCCAAGGCCCTGTGCCATTTTACATTATAGGCCCTTGAATAATGTATACTAAAAATTTATTTAACTTAAAATGATCATGTGTTTACGCCGTTAGATCGTTAATCATTTATGCCATTAGATCATGTAGTTAAGTCACTAATAATGTATGTAACATATTTTATTCAGATTTAGATACACCTTGTATTTTTTTCCAAATATAATGCATTGAATATTTGTAAAACTTTTTAAAGTCTCAACAATGGAGTAACTATAGAGTTGTGTGGTATTTGTTGAAATATATTCATAGCTTCAAAATATATGTTATAACATAAAAAAAAAAAAAAAAAAAAAAAAACATCAATTTGTATCAAAATTATGTGTCTAAGATGATTAAAAAAAAAAAAAAAAAAAAAAAAAAAAAGTGTTAATTTTAGTATTGGGCTGCTTTTTACTTTTCAATAAAAAAACACAAAATACTAAAACAATTACCTTAAAATCATGGCTTACTTGTCAAATTGTATACTAGAAGGACTACACTTGAAATTTACCATAAAAAACAATATTTTTTGGGTTTTGTGTCATCTTCTCCGGTTGAAAGCCCTGTCCACATTCACTCCGTTAAAAACAAAATATGACTCATTTTTTCAATACTATGACGCAAGTTATATGTTTTTAACATTTTTAAACATGTTTTCTTCATAAAATGTCGTTTATTTAGATTAAAACATCTAAAATTAAGTGTATAAATATTGAGATCTAGAAATCGGAGACTTTAAGAAAAATGCGGCCCTGTGCCATTGCACAGCCTGCACATGCCTAATAGGCCTGGATCTTGTAATGTTATGAAACAAAGATAAAATGCTTGTTGTGCCCAAAATATGAAATGAGTATCTTTGTAAGTGTATGTGTCTAAATGGAATATACCCGCTTTTAGATTACGATTTATGCGTTTTGCAAGTTCCCCTTTTGGATATTCAGTTAATGCCTTTTCATTTTTGATGGATTTTAGTTTTTTTACTCTAATTTTATAATTACTAGACGGGTACCCGTGCATAACAACGGGATTTTATGACGGCATATAGTTGTAGTGATAAAAAAATGTTTATGGGTTATAAACGAAAAATAATAAAATTTTGAGGATTTGGGGATTAAACATAATATTTTGAAATCCGGTTCGACCCGGGCGGTTCCACCGGTTGAACCAATTCCGATCGAAAAAATGGGTCAAATAAAATGGTTTTTATATTTTTGAAACCTGGTTAGACCCGAAAATTGGTTTTCTATATTTTTTCCGAAAATTGTGGTGTAAGCTTTGACTAATTAGTATACATTAAATACATTTTAATTTAAAATTATTTCATAAGTTTCCTTAGATAGATGACTGAACTTTTTAAGTTTGACCATGACTGAATTTTTCTATTTTTCAAGTTTGACCATTTTTGTTTTATAAATAGTATAGATATAAAATATTATAAATTGGTAGAATTAAATAAAATTTCGCCAATTTGCCACTGTTTTCACACGGATTTATCTATTAGAGATTTGTGGGAAATGGCCAATGCGATTTCATGAGAAAAAATTCAGTTCGAAAAGATTTTGTGTGAAATCTTTGCAAGAAAAGAACAGTAGGAAAAATACGTGGGTAACTAACACACATATTACACACAACAAAATTTGTGGGAAAAATAGTCAACGTTATGGGAAGATTAGTGGCAAAATATTAAGCCACATGGTTTTTACACACGGAAAAATTCCGTGTGAAATTTTTGGAAAACCTTTTTCTGGTTACGTTTTTTGATCTAATTTCTATTTCAGGTGATGAGTGTGTAAATACTCATCATTTTTGGTTAAATCTGAACTGCAAAACGTTTAAAAATGCTCGAAATGCATCAAAATATCGAAAATATTCCAAAATTGCATTTTATATGTTTCGGATGCAAAATGTTTAAAATCGATGAAAATGAGCTAAGTTTGCATAATTGGCGCTTCACCCCCAAGTTTCAAAAGTTGTCGAAACAGGTCCCGAGCACTTAATTTCAAAAGAAAAATCACCAAAGGTCCTTTTAAAATCATAACTTGTCAAAATTAGTCCTTTGGTGAAAAATGTCAAAAGTTTTGAGAAATTACAAGTTTGGTCCTCCAAGTTTCAAATTTGGCAAAAATAGTCCTTGGAATTTTGAAAATGTCAAGTTTGGTCCTTGTACTATTGAAGCTTGTTACTTTTGGTCCCTTGAAACATCTTTGATGAATTGGCAGCTTTGGTCCTTGCATTTTCAGAATTTACACAAAGGGTCCTTGTCTTATTAAACCTTTAATACCATTTGGACCTTGTCATAAACCATTTGACCCCTTGTCAATATCTATTTTGGACCCCCTTTAATATTACCATTGGTCAAATAAGTCAACCAAACATCCCTTTACCCGCCAAATCCTTTTCTTCCCACTTGCTCCTCTCGCAAAACCTGCATAACCATCCCCCACTCACCTTTCACCCCTTATCACTCCACCTCTCCTAACACTCCAAGATACATTAATTACTTCCTCCCCAAACACTCAATCTCTCTCCACCGTCAAACCCACATTTCCGCCAAAATTGAATCTATGGCCAAAATGCATTTGACTCATCCAATGGTCCAAAAGCTAGCGGAATATCTCGAACTCAAGGAGAAGCAAAGTGGGTGTATAAAAGGAAGGAGAGAGAAGGAAAAGTGGTAGTTAGTTTAATAATTTTCCTTAATGTCGCTTTTTAAATAAATGTCTTAGTTTAATTCAAAATGTTGTAATTTCAGTTTCTATGTATCACATTTAAGTTAAAACATCATTGTAATGTGTTTTTGAATATTAATCCAAGTTTTTTATGTAAGTTCCAAGTTTCATGATTACTGTTGTATAATTTAGTTTCCAAATCTCATTTGCAAGCTTTCAAAAGTTTAGTTTCCATCTCAAATAAGCTTATTGAAGCTTCTTACAGCTTTTTGTAAACTCACATTCAAGTTTCAAGCAATTTTCATTTATGGTCAACAAAAGTCAAACTGGAGCTAGAAATGGGAATGGTGATGATATTTGGTTGATACAGTGCTGGTTTTGGGTTGAAATAGACTAGGTAAGAGTAGGATTGGTTATGGTTTTGGTCTGCAAAACAAGTTGGGCACCTATGAGTGAGTATCTCAGTTTTATTTTCAATCCATTTTGCTTATTATGCTTGTATCTGTTCTTGTGGTCTAGATTGGTTTTTACTTGTTTATTAAGTTGTGTTTAGGTTAACAAAACTCGGTTTGATCAATAATGTAAGCTAGCGATGGATTAGCTCGCTTAACTTTGCATTTCATTCTCAAAAGTGGTGTTTGGATCTCTCTTAACTGCATCTTAGAGGTTTATTCAATGGTAGAAACCTGTTGGTTTAGGCTTATTAAGTTCTATTTGACTCATTGCGCCATAAACTTGTGCTTGCATTAGCTAAAAGTCAACTTCACACAAGTATCGTCTTAATAACTTATCTGTTGGAGTTTTGAGAATCAAAATCTTGTTTTGTGTTTAAAATACATAGATATAGTTTTCAAGAAGTTCATTTCATCATATTCTATCAATATCACCCAAAATTGAGTTCAAATCTCACAAAAGTCAACATTTCATTTTTACTTCAAAGTCAAAATTTGCAAAACTCGCTTTTAGCCCAACTAAGATGATTTTCATGGGTTCATTTCGGGTCAAATCAAGTATAACTCGGGTTTTATAAGTTCAACTGGTCTATTTTATTATTGTCATTTTTGTAGAATTTTAGTAATTTTCTAAAAGCTCTAAATTAGCTTGTCAACTTGGTCTCAATTTATGAGAGTGCCACAGACCGGTCCGTATGTTTTGATGAAGCTTTAGAGTTCCTCACAAGCTCATAAGAGCTTGTGAGCGGTGATCTTTGGTTTATAAGTAGGTAGACAGTCTACTTTAGGTTCCTTCATCTGCTTTTAAGTTTCACTTATCTAAGTGCTTATTTTTGATCACCAAAGTAGCTCCCAGAACCGATTTTGCACTTTGCCAAATCATTCAAATCATAGCATTTTGTATTTCACGGGTTAATAGTAGTTGTTTTTAGTTGATTTTGAGTGCTTTTAGCTTATTTTAGCTTCTCAGACGCTTTGGTGCCCATTTGGTACTTTTGGCTTATTTAGAGTGCTTATTACTTAAGCACTTTGATCAACCTCTTATTCTTGCACACAACCCCTATTTTTATATTTTCCTAGATTCTAAATATTATTTTAGACTTATCCTGAATTTTTCAGATTTTTCCAAGTCGGTTTGCTATTTTTCCGCATTTTAATCAATTTTAGTACTTTTTAATTAGCATTTAATACAATTAATTAAGAAAGTTTCAAAAAATAATTTTTCATTTTCTTAAGTTAAGATAAATATAAAATTCAAAAAATATTTTTCCAGATTTTTCTTAGTTAAATTTGTATTTTTAAGAAATTTAAGTAGTTTTAAATAGTTTTTAATTCATAAAAAATAGAAAAATAATCAGAAAAATACAAAAGTAGTTTTGAAAATTCTCTTTTGTTATTTTAGATTTTTCCAAGTCATAATTTAATTTTTCAAGCTTTATTTCATATTTTCTTATTTAATAAGTAAAAATAGTTTTTAATTAATAATAATTAGATAAATAGTTTTAAAAATAATTTTCTTTTTCTATAAATTTTCTTTTATCATTAGGTTTGTAAAAATATCATTTTCATATTTTTAGGACTAATATTGCTTCAGTTCACATTTTCTTTTGTACGTCACGTAGTTTTTAATTTAAGTTTTATAAAAGAAAAATTAAAACATCATTTTGCAAATAGTGATAGCGTTTATTTAATATTTTTATCTTTTAATTTTCTTTAATTTGCATTTAAGCCTTTGTAATTATAGGCTATTTCGTAGTTATAATAATTCAAATCCTCTTTTCCGTCCAAATCTCTCGATCACTATTCGTGGGTGATTCATCGCATAGCTCATTGGGACATAACGACCGGAAACACTATACTCCCCGATCTTCATTGCATTCGTGTCCGAACTGTTTTAAGTTCCTTACGGTCGGCCATTCACAAGTGGCGGCTTGTGTGAGAAAACTCGACGGTTTAGCACGAATCAAAGTTTTGGCGCCACGGGAGTCAGTACGATTATCTTCCGCTTAGCGTATTAGTGATTTGAATATTCACTCTTTGTTTATACCATCTATATGTATTTATATTTTCTTATAAAATCCAAAAACATCTTAAAAATCAAAAACCCAAAAGATTTTCATTCTTTGTTTTCACATCATGTTTTTCAAAAATACCAAAAATATTCCTCTTTACCCTCTTACCCTTTTGATTCTTTATCCCTTTATCCTCTATCCATTTGATTCTAACTTCTTCTATTCTCATGGAATCGCTTATTCCTTGTGTCGGTTGTGGTGAGCCTCTTTTGGTTCACTATGTCACTGTGTACGTGTACAAAGTGTGGTAATGATATTCGAGCGGGAGTTGTTTGTTTTGTGGTTCGAGGAATTCATTTGATTATGATCCTAATCCGAACTCATTTAACGACCCTCAAACTTTTCCAATTACCCACCACACCGACTTATCTTCATATAATCAACATTATCATAGAATTTTGTGGAGGTCCTCACCTAGGATTTCAGTGTCAATCCGAAACACGCTTGTCTATGAACAAGTTTTCGGTGATGCTCGTAACTTTGGTTATGACCAATATCCATATAATTCACCATGAGTTTATTTGTTGTAGTCCGATTGTCAAATAGGAATCCATTTCCTTGTAACAATATGACTCTTACAGTTTGACAATTTCCAACCTCCACAAGACCATACACTCATCTCTCAAGATTTTGAAACCGCAATGAAAACACTTGATGATATGATTAGTAACTTTAAGAATCAAGTGAGTGGTGAAAAGACCATGGAGAATTGCTTGTCAAGAACGAGAGGCCCGCCAATCTAGGGAAGAATTATTCAGGCAAATTATATGACGATGACGAGGAGAGTTTTATCCTTTTAAAGATAATATTTCTCAACTCCTCGGTCGGGTTGATATCCCCAGCTGAGATTCCATCTCAAACAACTCGCTATCACACCAAGCTCCCACTCACTCTACGAACATGGGGACGAGCATCTTGACACTGTTCTCGAAAAGGAATCGGACGAATTCATAAAGTCTAGTGTTGAGAACCTTGTCCCAATCCCGAGAGAGTCACAGGAACTTCGATCATATGTGATTCTCTTTCCTCTTGAGTGTTCAATAGTCTCGATCTTAGCGACGATTGTGCTTCCTATGGAAACATCGAGTATGTTGAGGCATCGCTTCCACGATCGATCCTGTTCTTGAGGAGTTCTCCGTGAACTCAATCACATCAATCCACTTTCATCGAAAGTAACGATGTTCTCTTTGATTTAGAAGCCGATCCGGGAGAAACGAAAGTCTCCTTGATAATGATCGAGGCATTCAAAACAACTCTCACTAATCCTCTATTTGAATTCGACTCACGAATTCACTTTAATTTCGAGAATCCACTTTGATACTCGTAACGAGGATAGTGATGAGCCCACAATGGAACAAGATTTCACAATTTCACTTCATGTGAATGATTCTCTTCATGAAGAGTTCTCGGTGAACTCTCTCATGACATATCTCCTCCGTAACATGATCATTTCTATTTTGATATTGAGGATGATATTGGCTCGGAGGAAGGTATACTCTATCATATGAGTTTGCTTATTAATGATACTACCCTCACCCTTCCTCCCGATATGTCTACATTTGAGGATGAAGAATGGATCTTGATTGTTATCAAAATCTTTCTTCCTTTCCTCTAATATCTTGTGATTTCTCTTCATCTTCACTCCTTCGGGAATGAAGACACTATCTTTGACCCCGTCATTTTCATTTATCATTCTTGAGCCGTCCGTCATGCATATCTCGTCGGTGTGGAACTTTCACGTGCTTCAAATGTTTGTCCAAACATCTTGAATGAAAGTCCGATGGAGATTGTCTCTTCCACTTGCTTCCCCATGAACCAATCAATTCCGGTCACTTCACGGTGGTTTGCTCAAAATCACATGGTTATCGATTGTCAAATAGGAATCCATTTCCTTGTAAAACATGGGTTTTCATTTGGCTACTCGGGGAGTAATGGCTTTTGGTAATATAGATTCAAATCCATTAAAGTTTTTCAAAATCAAAAGTATTGCTAGGGACTAGCAATAGTTTAGTGTGGGGGTTGATGAATGTAAATACTCATCATTTTCTAGTGTGGGGAATTTCTCGAATCAGAAATGCGTTTAAAAATGCCCGAAATGGCATAAATTTTTTTTTGGATCCAAAATTTGCATAATTGTTTTCATTGTAATTTTATATGTTTCGGATGCAATCACCCACCATGTTAATAAACAAAAGGATTGGCTAATCCAGAGCAAACGCTCTTGGTAAAGATATCTCAAATCCGTTGACGGCTTGCAATTTGCCCAAAATTGTATGGTATTCAGCACCAATCTTTAATTAGTGAAGATAAGTTTTGGCTTGTGGTAAAGGCGTGGAAAACCATAATTGGTAATCACCACCAAAGATAATTTGATAATTTATCTAAGAGTTGGCTAGTCCAGAGCAGAAGTAAAGACAAAACAAACTGCAGTCAAAATCACATGGCACTCCTGTACCATGGTTCTTACTTGAACTAAAACAAAATGGCTTTTGGTAAAGAGATTCAAATCCATTCAAGTTTTTTCAAAAGATTGCTAGGGACTAGCAATAGTTTTTGAAGTGTAAATACTCATCATTTTGGTTAAATGAATCAGAAACGCTTAAAATGCCTCGAATGCATCAAAATGTCGAAAATATTCCAAAATTGCATTTTAATGTTTCGGATGCAAAATGTTTAAAATCGATGAAAAATTAAGTTTGCATAATTGGCGCTTTACCCCCAAGTTTCAAAAGTTGTCGAACAACCCCGAGCACTTAATTTCAAAGAAAAATCACCAAAGGTCCTTTTAAAATCATAACTTGTCAAAATTAGTCCTTGGTGAAAAATGTCAAAAGTTTTGAGAAATTACAAGTTTGGTCCTCCAAGTTTCAAATTTGGCAAAATAGTCCTTGGAATTTTGAAAATGTCAAGTTTGGTCCTTGTACTATTGAAGCTTGTTACTTTTGGTCCCTTGAAACATCTTTGATGAATTGGCAGCTTTGGTCCTTGCATTTTCAGAATTTACACAAAAGGTCCTTGTCTTATTAAACCTTTAATACCATTTGACCCCCTGTCAATATCTATTTTGGACCCCCCCTTTTAATATTACAACTGGTCAAATAAGTCAACCAATCATCCCCTTTACCCGCCAAATCCTTTTCTTCCCCACTTGCTCCTCTCTCAGAAACCTGACAACCATCGCCTACTCACCTTTCACCCCTTATCACTCCACTCTCCTAACACTCCAAGATACATTAATTACTTCCTCCCAAACACTCAATCTCTCTCCACATCAAACCCACATTTCAGCCAAAATGCATTTGACTCATCCAATGGTCCAAAAGCTAGTGGGAATATCTCGAACTCAAGGAGAAGCAAAGTGGGTGTATAAAAGGAAGGAGAGAGAAGGAAAAAGTGGTAGTTAGTTTAATAATTTTCCTTAATGTCATTTTTAAATAAATGTCTTAGTTTAATTCAAAATGTTGTAATTTCGGTTTCTATGTATCACATTTAAGTTAAAACATCATTGTAATGTGTTTTGAATATCAATCCAAGTTTTTATGTAAGTTCCAAGTTTCATGATTCTTGTTGTATAATTCGGTTTCAAATCTCATTTGCAAGCTTTCAAAAGTTTAGTTTCCATCTCAAATAAGCTTATTGAAGCTTCTTACTTTTTGTAAACTCACATTCAAGTTTCAAGCAATTTTCATTTATGGTCAACAAACGTCAAACTGGAGCTAGAAATGGGAATGGTGATGATATTTGGTTGATCTGATCTTGGTTTTGGGTTGAAATAGACTAAGTAAGAGTAGGATTGGTTCGGTTTTGGTCGCAAAACAAGTTGGGCACTTCGTGAGTGAGTCTCTCGCTTTATTTTCAATCCATTTTGCTTATTATGCTTGTATCTATTCTTGTGGTCTAGATTGGTTTTACTTGTTTATTAAGTTGTGTTTAGGTTAACAAAACTCGCTTTTGATCGGTTTGATCGCTTAACTTTGCATTTCATCAAAAGTGGTGTTTTGATCTGTCTCTTAATGTAAGCTTGTGGTCTAGATTGGATTAGCTCGATTAACTTTGCATTTCATTCTCAAAAGTGGTGTTTGGATCATCTCTTAATCATCTTAGAGGTTTATTCGATTGGTAGAAACACGTTGGTTTAGGCTTATTAAGTTCTATTTGACTCATTGCAATCATAAACTTGTGCTTGCATTAGCTAAAAGTCAACTTCACACAAGTACTTGTCTTAATAACTTATCTGTTGGAGTTTTTGAGAATCAAAATCTTGTTTTGTGTTTAAAATACATAGATATAGTTTTCAAGTAAGTTCATTTCATCATATTCTATCAATATCACCCAAAATTGAGTTCAAATCTCACAAAGTCAACATTTCATTTTACTTCAAAGTCAAAATTTGCAAAACTCGCTTTTAGCCCAACTAAGATGATTTTCATGGGTTCATTTCTGGGTCAAATCAAGTATAACTCTGGGTTTTATAAGTTCAACTGGTCTATTTTATTATTGTCATTTTTGTAGAATTTTAGTAATTTTCTAAAAGCTCTAAATTAGCTTGTCAACTTGGTCTTAATTTCTGAGAGTGCCCTGTGCACTGGTCTGTATGTTTTGACAGAAGCTTGCAGAGTTCCACACAAGCTCATAAGAGCTTGTGAGCAGCTGATCTTTGGTTTATAAGTAGGTAGACAGGTCTACTTTAGGTTCCTTCATCTGTTTTTAAGTTTCAGCTTATCTAAGTGCTTATTTTTGATCTCAAAAGTAGCCCCCAGAAACTGATTTTGGCACTTTTGCCAAATCATTCAAATCATAGCATTTTGTATTTCATAGGTTAAGAGTAGTTGTTTTTAGTTGATTTTGAGTACTTTTAGCTTATTTTAGCTTCTGTATCAGTTTGGTGCCCATTTGGTACTTTTGGCTTATTTGGAGTGCTTATTACTTAAGCACTTTGACTGCAGCCTCTTATTCTTGCACACAACCCCCTGTTTTTATATTTTTCCTAGATTCTAAATATTATTTTAGACTTATCCTGAATTTTCAGATTTTTCCAAGTCGGTTTGCTATTTTTCGCATTTTAATCAATTTTAGTACTTTTTAATTAGCATTTAATACAATTAATTATGAAAAGTTTCAAAAAATAATTTTTCATTTTTCTTAAGTTAAGATAAATATAAAAAGTCAAAAAATATTTTTCCAGATTTTTCTTAGTTAAATTTGTATTTTTAAGAAATTTAAGTAGTTTTAAATAGTTTTTAATTCATAAAAATAGAAAATATTTTTCAAAAATACAAAAATAGTTTTGAATTTAATTAATTCTTCGAAAAATACAAAAATAGTTTTGAAAATTTCTTTTGTTATTTTAGATTTTTCCAAGTCATAATTTAATTTTTCAAGCTTTATTTCATATTTTCTTATTTAATAAGTAAAATAGTTTTAATTAATAATAATTAGATAAATAGTTTTAAAAATAATTTTCTTTTCTATAAATTTTCTTTTATCATTAGGTTTGTAAAAATATCATTTTCATATTTTTAGGACTAATATTGCTTCATTCACATTTTCTTTTACGTCACGTAGTTTTAATTTAAGTTTTATAAAAGAAAAATTAAAACATCATTTTGCAAATAGTGATAGCGTTTATTTAATATTTTTATCTTTTAATTTTCTTTAATTTGCATTTAAGCCTTTGTAATTATAGGCTATTTCGTAGTTATAATAATTCAAATCCTCTTTCCGTCCAAATCTCTCGATCACTATTCGTTGGGTGATTCATCATAGCTCATATTGGGACATAACGACCTGGGAAACACTATACTCCCAGATCTTCATTGCATTACGTGTCCGAACTGCTTTTAAGTTCCTTACGGTCGGCCATTCACAAGTGGCCGGTGTGTGAGAAAACTTGACGGTTTAGCATGAATCATCGTCGACTTCGTCATTTGTGTTAAAAACCTTAACACCTTCAATAATTCATTTTGCAAACCTCTATTCGTGAAAAAAATGATACGACTTGAAGACCCTAATTGTCAAGCTATAAGGAGTTAAAGATGCTACAATGCTAATAAAACTGTGGATCCCTATGGAAAGTTATTGAAATAGGGCACAATTATCGTGTCTTTTTTACAGACATTTTTCTATAAGAATCTATACTATCTAAAGATTGAAGTGTTTAGTTTAGTGTGCAAGAGCTATTGTGCACAAAATTAAGTACGGTACAAACATGTCAATGCTCCACAAAAGCTCTCAATTGAATGTAATGAAATGAAGGTGAATATGAAGTGTTCTTTGAAGGCCATGAATACGGAAATTAAGTCAGATTTACAACATTCATGTATGATCATTAATTGGAGGTATACAAAGAAACACTGCATTTAGTTGTTGCAACTCATATTCATCTTCAAGAGTCTATAAATAATACATGCATTTCTTGAACTTGCCACACCTCCCAATTGATGGCTGAAAATAACTACGACGTATGTCCCAATGATGACTGCAACGCATGCACCACCTAGTACATGTATTACAACAGACCCTACGATTACCATATTCCAGCTAAAAACCAAATCCAGTCGTTTATGGGCAGTGTGCTACTTACAACATGGCTCCGAACCATGGGAACAATTATGTAAATGGTTACCAGTATAAGGCTGCTTAATTTAGATGTTAACCTTGCTGAATTAATTTAGTTTTGAGTATATGAAGAATGTAACATGGGAAATAGTCCAAATATTTGTTAGGATTGGATTTCCTTATTTGGTTGCATAAGGTGACAATGTAATCCTTTAATTAATCAATGTGCTTAGCTCATTCCGGTTATGGTATGCCAACATTTGATGAGCTTGAGTCAATATACATTACAAGGTTTAAAAAGCCATGTGCATGGTGGCTCAAGGTGATCTAATCAGCTCACAAAAAGGCAATGCTATGATGTTTCCTAAGGTATTTAACTATTTATTTTGAGTATAAAAAATAATGTATTATTGTGTGGAAAAATAGAAAAATATGAAAGCCACTTGATTTGAATAAATAATATTTAAAGACTATTTCAAAGTTTATGTATTAGACCTTTTCTTGACAGTCTTGCATTATCTGTATATGTCTTAATAAATTAGTACTATAATTTATCATATTTTCAAACACAACGATTTCAGGGAGGTTGGGAGCTCGATGAATCAGTCGAAGAAGCTGCTACATGAGAGTGCTTCGAAGAAGCCGGTGTTGTTGGAATAGTGGAGGTTAGAATTCTAAAATTTTGTAAGAACATTATATTTAATGTATAAAAATAGTAAATGTTTTAGTTTACTAATATAAAGTTTTATGATATATAATTCCGTGTGAGTTAGGAAAATGGTGTTTTAAGAGCAAAGCCGAGGAATATATCATGAAGGCGGATTGCTTTACATGTGACGTTAGTGTATCCATGCTTCATGTGGCTAAAGGTCAAGAAACCAAAGGTCTATAGCCCCCAATGGTGGCTAAATTGGGCACTTGGGGTTCTTGGAATGGGCTTAAGTGGGTTATTGATTGCAGTCGGGGTTTATGTCATTATTGATAACATAATCAAGTTTAATTTCTTTGAGCCATTGATTCGTTCGAGCGGTCTATCTTTTATTAGTCAACCACTTGAATGGTCAACCATAAAAGTCAAACATTTCGAGCGTAATACAATAAAGTCCAGAGGAGTATAGTGTATCCTCGGGTCGTTAAATCCCAACGAGGTGTGTAAACTGTAATACAACGAATCTGTGTGTGCTGAAATGATATTGAATATACAAAAACAGGAATCTGATTGACTAACACTAGGAATGTGAATAGTGACAGCTATGTCACAGCTATGTCGTTAAAAACGTGCAATTAGAAACCTAAAAACGTAAAAGATATACAAACGTACGTTTAACTTAAATTAAACGTAAACGTATAAAAACAAAACAATTATAGTAAGGATTTGCATACGATTATTAAATGTATTTAATAATGAATTAAATAATAAGAAAATCTAAAATTAACTTAAATAAATGAAATAAAGAATCTGAAAAATCTAAAATGTTATAAACTGAATTTCAAAACTGAAAATGTATTTTATACACAATTATTCTATTTATTATGAATTATTTACTATTATTAATTACTAAAAACTATTATTGATTCATTAAAAATAATAAATGAATCAAGAAAAATCTGAAACTTTTTACATAATTCTAAAATAAATAAAAGAAGCTAGGAAAAATATAAAAACTATATGTTATTAACAGAAATAAGCTAATAAGCAATTAAGTTTCTAAATAGAAGCTATTACTTATTAGGAAAAATGGATCTTTTTGGTATTTTCTTTTTCTGGACTAACTAAATACTGATATTATACAAGTTTAATGAAAACAAAAAGTTACAAACCTAAAAATAAGCAAATTGAGAGCTTATGAATCCAACAGTTAAGCTTTTGGCTTCACAGTAGAGTTTAAGCTTGAAATAAGCTTGGAAAAAGCTTTATACAGGAAACAAAAGGTAAAATAATATATACACAAGTCCAATGGATCAATATAAACAAGAAAATGGACTGAGATAGTGTGAGCTTAAGGTTTAGTCAGTTAAGCTTTTTGGGCTTAACTTGGATGGAGTGAAAGCTTGCAAAAGCTTGGTATAAGCTCCACACAGGAAAGTAAAAGAAAAATAATATAGGTACAATTGATATGAACAAGTATGAACAAGCATGTGTCTTGGATTTCATCAAATAAGCTTGTTATAAGCTAATAAGCAATTCAAAGAATCCGAATCTTGTTGAACCATTGCAAGGCTAGCGACAAAAGCGGGACAAGTTATAAGCCACTTGCACCCTAGCAAATAAGTCGCTAGAGGAAAATTAAGCACAAGATCCTTAAGTTGGGCAGATAAGCTCCACAAGGAACTAAATCTCACAAGCTTATGATCACTAAGGAGCTTTTTAGAGCTGTTGGTAATGGTGTAAGTTCAAAGAATTGAACTGTTGGGAATGGGCAAACAACAAGCTCTTAATGACTTATCTAATTAGCTCATGAGAGCTCAACAAGCACTGAAACACTGAGTATGATTGGTTAGCCTCACATGAAGCCAAAGATCACAAGCTCAAGTTCAACGAGGAACTTTTCATGAGTTTAGGAAAACAACTCCAACTACACAGTTTGCTTCTGTGTAGTGAGTAAGATGGGACAAAAAAGGTGAAAGTGATTAAGCTATCTAATAAGCTATAAACTTGAAAATAAGAATAAACATAACAAATAAGCTACAAGGGCAACATAAATAAGCCAAATGCACTGGATAGGGCCAACTCCACAAGCTTTTGCAAGCTCATGGTTTTAACAGCCCTAACCATGGTGCAGGGCAAAAACAGGCTAAAATAAGCACATAAATAAGCTATTAAACATAGAAACTAAAAATTATCAAAAATATATCTAACAAGGTTAGCAACAAAACATTAAAACTCTAAAAATACTAAACATAAAACTAAGTAACAAAGACATAGGAAAATAAACAATTAAATCAAAAACAGGAAAACTAGAAATTTGACTTTTTAGTTTATGATCAAAGTTGACTAAGGTGGACTTTGATCCGAATATAATGATGAATATGGAATACTAAACAACATAAACATGAAATAAAGCAAACTAAACAACATTTAAGCAGATATGCAAGATTATTAGATCTAACAACCTCAAAGTTCTCATATCTAGATTGTCAAGTGTCAATTTGACTTTCTAACATGCTAAACCCTTTGGTTAGTATTTCACTGAGTCAAATAGGTTCCATATAGTGTAAATCAAATAAGAAAAACACCATTCACAACTATTTTCATAGTTTCATTATTAAATCCAAACAACCCTTAAAATGGACTGTTTTGAGGTTTTCAAAGCATAAGACTATGTAAACCAATTTCATCAAATCCAGGGGTCACAATGTGTCAAATCAGACCCTTTTAAGCATAAACAAGTAGTCACAAATGTTCAAACCTAGGATTGTCAAAAACTAGCATATTGACAGTCCAAATGCAATATCAAACCACAATCAAATCCAAAGCATAACAACCTAAGATTAAGCTATAACATCATTAACAAATAGCAAAGAAACACAGAAACATGAAAATTAAAGCATCTAAAACAACAAACGAAGAAATGCAAAATGGTAAAATGAGCTTACAAGTGAATCCAAGCTGAAAATGAGAACCATGGCCACAGAACACATCCTAAGGCTTTCCACAAAGCTTCTAAACCAAAGGCAATCCACAATTAACCTTGCTCCATACAGTTTCACCAAGATCACTTCATTATTTTTGGTTTTTCATTGTTTTTCTTGATTTTTTAGTATTTTCTGAATTTTAAAGACTAAACTTGTCTTAATGTATGTAACACCCCAACCCGACAAGGGTAGAAGTGTCACAATCTGGTGTCATATCAGAACATACAAGTAAAATTTTCAAGCGGAAGTCTTTAAATAATAATGTACCAAGTCATAATAACCAAAGATTTACAAGGGAAATTACAAAATCCAAAATGTTTAAAATAAAATGAAATCTCAAAACAAAAGCCCGCCAAAATAAGTCCAAATAATAAGGTAACTAGGGTTAGTCCACTCAGATAATCCACCTCTCAGCCCAATCAAAGCCCATCTTCAAACCTAAAACCGCAGGAAAAGAAATGGTGAGCTTAAAAATCCCAATGAACAGATATAACAAAGCGAAAGCTAAATAAAATCAAATGCGAAATGAAACAAAGGAAAGCGGATAACAAAGTCGTAGCGAAATGAGGACAATGAGTCAATGAGGATCTGCGAGAACATAATTATCTGAGATATCCAAAACGAGCAGATAACAAGGAGAGCGAAGCAAAGCAAAGCATCAATGACATATAAACAAGCACATACAAACCGGACCTACAAGAACTGAAACAACCAAACATAGCAAAGCGTCGCAACCACACAACATATATGTCATACAATCGGAAGACATACAAGCCAAACAGATATCTACAGGAAAGCGGAAGCAATTAATTAATAAGTGAGCATGGAAATTCACACAGGTCAAAACCCTTAGTTGAAAACATAACCGGTATCATAACAGCAGTCAAAACATGGCAGTCACACGTAACAAGTAGGAATACAGTATGAACACTATAATTAAATGAAGTAGGGACATAGCAGGGCAATTGAACACGTTAACAAGCCAGACATCATAAGTTGAACCATTTAACCAAATCAATCCGTAGCATAGACAGATATGTAAACATGGCAGGTCAACCATAAGCGGATAAGGATACAACGGATAGACATAGTCCACGAAGATTATCTGAACGAAGTACACATAACAAACAGACAAAACTATTGATTGTACACTAGCATGGTCACCAGACAATTCAGAGGGTCACATAACAGTGAGATCACATATCATCGGATGAAAGCAGTAACTCGGATAACCACATATTAATCACATCATAGCGGGATAATCGGTAGTCACATAAAACATAAATAGCATAACAAATCAAATAAACACATAATACCCGATGCGTGAATGGAGCGATAATCGAAATAACGGAAGAGAGTGATGATCAAAGAAATGGAATATATATATCTTGGTAGTAGAGTGAGTCATAAAAGGGTACACAAAATATGGTGTGTTGGGGAATGTAGAAGGTACAATGTTGGTATATCAAAAGTGTAAGGGTTATCGAAATCTACCCAGCCGAAACATATCATATCATATCATATCACAGTAGCCATTGTATTCGGAGGGTGACCTCGGAATACCATACATAATAGGAGGAGACCTCGGTAACAAATGGAGTAGCTAGCTCCCGGTGTGAAGACGCGTATTGCACGACATCATTCACCGTATAAACAAACGTGTCGGATCAAATCCTCGAACATATCATATCTAGGATGCATCCATCGCCCCCGTGGCCAAATCATATACATATAGTGAGCTCATAATCATATCATATCATAATGGGGACGTGTGTATCATCACTCATACCTTTGGAGTCATGCCATTGGTGCATCAATGACACGGTCATGTTACCTTCATGACTAGGAAACACATATTTGGCTCGGGTATCAAACTGAAGGGTCAAAGAATATTCATATCATATCATAAGGGTTCATATCAAAGTTCATATCAGAGTTCATATCAAAGTTCATATCAAAGTTTCATATCAGATGGTTCATAATCAGAGGTTCATAATCATAACATACTAATGTCATAGCGAATAGAATCATATCAAAGGATTAAGTCGGAATCATATCAAAAGGATCATAGCATAAGGAAATCATAGCAAAGGGATATTATAAGTGAAGTAAAGTCAAGGATCGAAAAGTCAGGAGAAATCCCTACTGAAAAGGGATAGAATATTTGTACCTCAATCGACGCAAGCAAAATAGAAACGTAAGTCACACGATGAATCAATCCTGCCGTCCGGAACCTATATGAATTAGGTAACGCTTATTAAAGTCGGATTACTCATTTTAGACGGCTTTCTATTTTTAGCAGTATTCCACTTTTAGTAACTTTTAGTTATCATGTTAACACATCAAACCTCTTTAAGTTTCAATAATTATAAAAAAAACCCCTTTAGGTTTATTTAAATCGAATATGCATAAGATCCTAGTTTTATATTGTGATTATCGTAACCGTTTTAGACCATGTGAACTCGATTATCATAAGATTGCACGACTCTTTGCGAACACCTATTTTAGGTCGAGACATTTCCCCACCCAACAATAATTTCATACGCCCCATTTTAAACATACGTGACCCTTATTCACTTTTGTAGCCGATTCAACTTATAGGACATGTACGCATATATGTTTCAAGACTCATTTAGCTCATGATTACACCATGTGTTTGTCGTAAACCAAGGATAAAAAATACAGATTTTCGCCAAGGGTTTACATGTCCATATTCCATTTGATTTATAATATATCAAGGTCATGATTTTATGTAACAATGATTATCATTTTATGTGATTAACTTATCATTTGAAGTGACCTTGTCTCCCTTTGGCTTGATATGTAAATCGCCAAACATGCATGTGATCGAATAGGTTTAAGAGCGATTCATGACAAAGGTTTTTGTGCTATTTTCAAGTCAACAAGATCATGATTTTACATGTTAAGGTTTATCTTTTTTTTTATTATCTTACATATGTCGAGCCAAGTTTCAAACAGAAAATCATATATATGTAGGTCGAAATTATGCTTCTTTCACTTATGATATTATAAGACCAAGGTTGTCATTTTATGTGAGATTCGTCATGCATTCAAATGGTTTCGTCACTCGGTTTACAAACGATATAAGAAGGAGAAAATGAAAACTAGATGGATATGTTTACCCTTGTGGGATGAGAGCAAGAATCGAAGATACTAAGGGTCATATAACACACGACGACAGCAGCTACCAGGCCAAGGAAACCACGCCAAACAGCAAAAACCCACGTCAGAATCAAGTGTCATCACTGTCCCACGACCAAGACATCTCACGACAGAAATAAACCCAAAGAAAAACCCACGTCAGCAGCCTCCTTGAACCAACAGCCACGACCAGGAAAAACCCACGCCCAGGTCTTTTGAATTCAAACCCGCGACCAGATCAGTTTCCATCCAACCCACGATCATCACCACCCTTATTACAGCTTTCTTGACATTATCGAAACACCTTCTTTGTGCTATAATCTCGACAGCCCACATCCGAGACCCACGACAAAGCAAAGTTTTCGTGCCAAATTTCCTACGGTAAAAGCCCTTACAAGCCTCGCATAGACCCTCTCTTGGACCCTCGGTGCATCGACGGAAAGAGATGGGATGGAGGGATCCTTTGTCGTGACTTCCTTAGAATTTAGGGTTTCTTGTGGTGTCTTTGAAGGAGTAATAAGATCAAAAAAAACGTAATATTGAATAAAATGGAGATAGGGGCGTCAATCATGGGCGTGAATCAAGGAGCCTTAAATGAAAATTCACTTTCCTAATTACTACACTCATGGGCTTTTGATTTAAGTCAACATATGAATGCATTTTTTTTATAATTCGCCCATCCAATAAAGTAAATGTGTTATGAATATTAAACGTAAGTGTGACTCAGTTTTATTATTTTGTACCGATTAGTCACTTACGGGTTAGGTTAGAATCGCTTTAAATGATCTTGACGTATCTTATGTATTTCGTAAATGTTTAATTTGAGGGCCAAAGTAGTCTTTTAACACATTCATGATTTTAGGGCTTTACAATGTATCTAAAAGCTTTAAAGCTTTAAATCAGAGCTTATGTGAGCTTAAAGAGTCCATTAAACAACTACATAACAAAATTTAAAGTACATGAAATTTAAAAGAAATTTAAGCAAGAACTTGAAACCGAAATGATACTTGAAATTAAACGGAAATAAATGTTCATTACACTAATTTGATGAGAATACAACATTGAAAGCAATAAAATGACTTGAAATTAAAGAAAGCGATAAACTTAATTAACTACGTGACCTAGGCTAATCCGAAGGTATCTTCTTCTCTTGCCTCCTCTTGATCTTTATAGCATTACGAGTTCCCACCATCTTCCTGGTGAAATCCCACTTTAATTCTTGACCTTTGATTGCTCGAATTCATCCTAGCCGTTTAAATGACTTTTGGCGCCAAAGTGATATAGATGCTTTAGGCGGTTGAGAGCAATTAATGCTTCTTGTTCACATGTAGAGGTGGAGGGACATGTTTAGTGGGTTTATGGGCTGGGGGTTGAGGTGTAAAGCAAAAACCAGGGTATGTAAGGTGAGGTAAAGTGTTTGATGGTGGGGAAGCATTAAATGATTATAGGCTGGTATAGGTGGAAGGAGATGGTGGTGAGAGTTGTTAGACAACTGGGGTAGTGAGGTGGAAAGGTGGTAAAAACCATGGTGGTTTTGGTTTTGGCGGGGTATGTGAGAGGCGAACAGGGAAGGAGGTATAAGGGAGTGGGTTTGACCAGATATTATTTAAGGACCAGATATTATTTAGTGGAAGTATCTGCTGAAACGTATGCCTTCAGCAGAAACCATCACAAGATTATAACTTCGGTGAAACCATTGATTCAAGAGAATCAAAATAAACTTCAAAGAAACCATCATCATCGTGAGAATCAAACTGTTTCAACTCTTTTGACAATTTTTAAACTTGGGGGGACTAAAACTTGGACCTTAAATGATATTTTGCTTTGTTTTAATTTACCAGGGACTATTTTTGCCAATTTATGAAACTTCAGGGACTGAAAATGACAGTTTTGTGAACTTTGATCATTTTCACTTGTTTTCAATCTTTTGTACCGATTCACATAAAACGCATTTCAATGATATTTGTGACATTTATATGGTCATTTGTGTGTTTTGGCGTTTTGTGGGTTTAAATAATGTAAAATATATGTGTATTTAGACACATATCACCATAGTAATTTATGTGTGTAAACCATCTCGATTTGAACTTTCACCATTTCTTATCGCAATTCTATGTAATCATTTGTTTGAGGATACAGTCGGGGCAGCAATATTTGTTCAACGACATTCTATTTAGTATGTAATAAGTTCAGCCATTTAATTCTCAAGCATGCAACAAAAAACAAAAAATATGTTGCTAAAATCATAGTTTGTATTGGTCAAGTCTTTTGAGCTGCTAAAGTTGTATATAAAGGTTTATTAATATGTTATTGACGGTGAAAAATAAAAGGTATATACTTTATATTGATAGATTAAGGGGTCGTTGGGTTTAAATATAGGAATAGGAATGAAAAAGGTAAAGAGAATGATAAGAAATGTAATTAGTATTGCATTAGCCATTGCTTTCACTTGGTTCTATACTCTACTTTATTAGTCTTTCATCATACATTTTTATGATATTTACACTCATCTATATGATATTTTTACTCATTTTGGTTTGCCTTTAGTCTTTCAGTATACATTTTAATGATATCAGTAGTCATCTATATGACGTTTACACTCCTTTTGGTTTGACTAGAGGTCAAACCGTACACTCATTTTCGTTTTGAGAGTATTCACCAGCAAGACTAACTATATCCAATTTACACAAGTTGTAATTATGTCAAAAGTGTGATTTGGTCATATATTCGTATATGTGCCTCAAGATACTTTCAAGTTCAATTACAATTGATAGATGAATAAATCATGGTGATTTGTCCAATCCGAACATATTAGTTTTAGTCACACATCATTTAGTAAATTAGCGTACACAAATGTTCTTCAATAGGCCAACAAAATCAATAAGCGAAGAACTAATGTTTAACGCCGTGCAACTGTATGACTTTAGGTTATATTTCCAACTTAATATTCGATAATTTGACATGTCTCTCAGTTTCTAGAGTAGCTATAGAATCCGTAAGTTATTAGTTACCCCATTTTAGAAAGTGACTTATTTGTAATTAATCAACATTTTAGAAAGTGATTTATTTGTAGTTAATCAACATCAGTAATTACGCTGGAGTGTTAAGATGATACGTTGTCTAAACAATGTAACAACTTATTTAATCAACTATGAGATAACAAAATATGAGATAACAAAAGCGAATCATGATACGTTGTCTAACATGATTTACCATGAGATAACAAAAGTGAATCAGGTGATTTAATCAACTACCAAGTGAACTACTTATTTATAATATGTACATTAACGTCACTTTACCCAAAAAATGGGTATGTATCCATAGTGGCTTACAATGTTCGATGAGTAGATATTAACAAAGTCAAGTATCATAGTACCAACCATTTAGCTATGAAATTTTAGACACAATCGGTGCATCACACGGGTTGAATAAAGCCTCGTATTCTAGAATTTTTGAGCAATTATATTTAATGCATTATTATTTGATACATTTCATTAGCTATATATTGTAGTAATAGTTTAAAGTTAGTATTTTTCTTCTAGCGTCTTGGTGCCTTTCATGAACGATGAGTTAACATTGTTGCGCTTTAGTAGAAATTCGAGCAAAGTAAGTAGCAATCTATAATCTATTTATATAGTTGTAGCAAATTCTTTTATGCCTTCGACATGAGAGACATCCTTAATAGCCACTATAACATTTTAGTAATTAAAATGTACAAATTATGCATGTCTTGGTATTTATGAACATGTCTTTATCCTCTAGAATCGATGGCGTTAGCAATGGGGCCTCAAATTTGAAAATGGTTTGCCAAAGGAATGAGGTAAAGTTTGTTGTTGTATTATAACAAGGAATATGATGATCAAATTAATTTGGCAATTTTCAGATGGAAAAAGGAATAAAGAAAATGATATATGATTTATACAACTGCATCGAGCAAACCTTATTAGTTCTAAATAATTTTATCTGCCTTTTAATTAAGTTTGATATTGGTTATGTCGATATATACAACCACTACAAGAAAAAGTAGTTTTAGTGACGAGAATTTTTTCTGGTCACTATTTAGATGAAAATAGTGACGATATAATTTTTCGTCATTATTTTTGGTCTATCGGTAGAAAGTCAGTGACGAAACTTATAAATCGTCACTATTTAGTCACTAAATTACATGAATAGTGACGAGAAATTTAAATCATTAGGTATTAGTGACTAAATTTTGGTCACTATTTCATATATTGCTAATACTATAAAATGGTTAAGAATAAGGGGGTGTTTGGTTGGAGCAATTTCATGGAATTTGGTGAAATTTGAAATTAAAATTTCCCCAATTACTATGTTTGGTTCATTAGAAAGGAGGAATTTTAAATGGCAACACAAATTAAAATTCCTCAAAATGGAGAATTTAGAATGCCTCCAAAAAGTGAGGAATTTCAAATTTACTTGAAAATTTTTTTCATAAACTTTTAAATAGAATATTTATGATTTTTTTTTATAAACTTTTTATAAATTTTATAAACTTTTTTATAAATTTTTATAAACTTTTATAAAAATTTTTATAAATTTTTATAAACTTTTTATAAATTTTTATAAACTTTTTATAAATTTTTATAACTTTTTATAAACATTTTATAAACTTTTTCAAAAAATTTTATAATTTTTATAAACTTTTTTATAAACTTTTTATAAATTTTTTTTATAATTTTTTTATAAAATTTTTTTATAACTTGTTTTTATAAACTTTTAAATAGAATATTTGTGAAATTTATATTAAAAAAAAAAAAAAAATTATAAATTTATAGCAACCAAACATGCGAAGGTATTTTAAATTCTCAATAATTTAAATTTCATAGAATTTAAAATTCTGAAATTTCAAACTCCCCAACCAAACGCCTCCTAAGGGCATTTAGATATATAGAACATATATAGAACATGACCCAAAAACATATACATGTAAGTAAGTCATTGTGCGGGAGCGGATAGATGTGACAAGGGTGTTTGACAACATTTTACTAACTATGTTATGCAATTGTCACTACAAGAAAAATACCTATAGTGACAAAATATTAGTGACGAAGTTTATATTGGTCATTAAAAGACCATATAGTGACGAGAAGAAAATTGTCACTTCATTTTGGTTATAGGGAAAACTATAGTGACGAAACTTTTAGGTTGTCACCAAAGGACTATTAAACTTGTGTTTTAGACATTTTGTTGTTTATATTAGTCACGAAATGTAGTGACAAATACATTTTTGGTCACTATTATAAGTGTTAGTGACGAGACTTGTTTGTCATAAAAATTATACAATACAAGTTTAATGACGAAACTATTCGTCACTCACACGGAAAATACTGTACATGATTTTTTATTTTGTTATCTTACACTTAAAAAGTACCGGGACTTAAATTGACAGTATCCTTAACTATTTGAAAACAAACACATAACACGCGTTACTATCATTTTGTTTTCAGAACTTTTCCCCTCCCATTTTTACACACACACACACAATGAACATCCACCAAAAAAATCATTTTTACATGAACACGCGTTACTATCGTTTGTGTTTGTGTTTGTGTTTATTGATGATTTGATTGTGTATCCGTGTCTAGGAACCTTAGATATAGACACTTGCACTCGATTATGACCAAACTTTTATAAGGTATAGGGCTAAAATTGTGGTTATTTTATTGCTGATTTGAGTTTAGAATGTTTAGGTTTAGTGGATCCAAATATTGCAAATTAAAACATTGCATACCAACTGTTTGATAAAATGTCTAGCAACACTTTACATGCATATTCTGTTTTGTAGAGGATAAATGATAGAAATGGTGCTCGTTGAAATGCTCGAGTGGAAATCAACTCTTTTGGTAGCGTAGGTATACACTCATGTTCCTCTTTAATTGAGGATATATATTGAATAATATATGCATCTTAATATTTGTATGCTTTAGTGGGTTGTTAGGATAAGAGCTAAAGTAAACTCGTAAAAAAGGGAATTGGGGTGGTTTTTACATTAACTATATCTCGATCATGGTTTTTACATAAGATTTTCTTCTTTCACTATGTTAGGTGCATTTGCTCATGGATTCACATATCCCCGACACCCCGTTACTTGCTGTTGCATTGACAGTTTGACACTCAAGATTTACCGGTATATTTTTATATTTCACACCAATTTGGTGTTTGTTATATTTATAAATTTTAAAGTCTATCATTGTAGTTAGTTTGTTCTTGCATTTACATATTTTTTAAATTGCAACATTATTGTATTCTCAGCTGATATCATCTGTTTATCTGATACGGTTTTTTGTATTTATGTTCAGGCAAAAAGAAGAGAAGTGCCTGGACTGCTTGTAAAGTCACGTGCTGTGAGAAATCAATTTGATCACGAATAGGGAAAGAACGAGCATCAGGTATCTATAATATATTAGTTTTGTGTTCTTAATCGATGCCATCTTTTTGTTTGTTGATTTCCATGAGCTTTTTTTATCTTAAAGATAACAAAATTTGTTGTATTTGGTACCTGAAAAGTAAACTACTTTCTATGAAAATTTGACCCTATACCATTAGATTATCGAAATTACTTTGTTCTTATACGAGTAAACAGACAAGGGTTGAGGGAAGTTGAAACTTTTTTGCTTTGGACTTTTACTGTAGCCATCAAGGTGTTCACCCAACAGCGAACACCATACCACTAGGCCACCTTGGAAGTTTATGCTTAGTTGATGAAGTTATTTAAACTTTGAAATGCTAATAAGCTCATTTTTTATGGCGTTTGAGCTAATCAACTTAAGTAAGTTATAAGCCCTGGGGATAAGTTCATAAGCCATACAAAGGAGCTTATTGGCTTTTCAGATTTTCAACCAGTTCGTAAATAAGCTAAAACAAGCACTCCCAACCTGCGACTACAATGTCACACTGTATCCAGTCCTTGATGGCAGTCTAAACCACTCTCAAGTTTCTCTACAGTTACTACTTGCATAAACCCACCTTGTTACGACACTTTCAACTTAATTTGTCCCATTGTCGATACCATGCTTGTCGTATAAGGTTATTAAGGTTTAGTTCTGCTTGGTTCGCTTCTGTTAACCTTCTCTGTTTACATCTTTTTGTTTTGATCAATTAATAAATAAGTACCACTATACAGGGATATGATATGAACTATATAGTCAATGTAGCGAAAATTTAATCAAACATGCTAAAATTTCCCTATCAAATCATTTTCAGTGGCCCTAGTGAATTATCGTCTATGCAGTAGGACTTCGGGAGGCTTAAAAAGAGTTTTTTACTTAACCCTTTCCTGTGTCGCAATGTCTAGTAGACGTGGAACACTAAAGAAGTAGATGTCTATAACGAGCGGCTCACATTCTATTGTATCTTATATACCCGTATATATGAGACTCTATTGTAAGCCATTTTATTTCTGTATAGTTAAGATGCTGTCCAAATAGGAATTAGGTTGCTTATTTTCTCGATATTCCTGATTTTCCGGATTTTATTTTGCTTTGGCTACAACATTACCGCGGAATCGCTGTATAGTTCCTCACTGAAGTGAAGTGGTAGGGATGGTTACTTCCTAGGTGACCAGTTAAGTTATTAAAGTGATGTTGTGGGTGCGTAACTTATAGCCAAGCCATAATCAGACGTACACTTTAAAAACACTGAACTGTTTATTTGTTGCTTTAATTGAATATATTATATATACATCTTTTTTACACAGATGGAGAAGGGTGTCTACCGCATTCGAAGATTGATGATCATTGTAGGAATATCAAAAGGTCTCAAGTATCTTCACATGTAAATAGAACCGCCTTGTCCTATATATGAGCTCAACTCTAGTGCAGTATATCTTACAGAAGATTTCTCACCAAAGGTACGAGCTTTAGACAAATAATAAAGGTTAACATTACTTAAGAAGCACTTGACATTTTTTGCTTTATGGATTTATGCAGCTAGTTGATTTTGAAAGCTGGAACCATTCTTACGAGATCGGAGAACAACTCTAGTACTATCATCAACGAAGGTGCAGTGTGTGTTCAACCGAGTTCGTTACAAGCAGGCTATTTGGAGATCCATGGTAACATCTATTCTTTTGGTGTTCTTCTGTTGGAAATCATTACTGGACGCCCTCCAATCATTACTGGAGGCACCTTATCTTAATACGAAAGAGCTAAGGTGCAGGTTAGTAGGTTTTAAGAGCAATTCTTCACCTTCATCAAATTCGACATAGTTTGCCCCTTTTTCCAAATTGGGACACCGATATTGAAAATGTCCTAGGTTGTGACACTTGTAGCATTCGATGGTGTCGCGATTGTAGTCTGGTCTTGATCTACCTCTTCTTCTTCCCCTAAAGTTACTGTTACTTACTCTTGCAAAGTAATCTCTTCCTCGACCACGTCCAGAATTGAAATCATACACAACCTTTAATACCTGTTTTTCAACAACCTTATGATTTATATCACCAACTTCCAATTCCGTATGGTATGTAACAAGTACGTTCTCCTTGTATTTACTAATTGTTTTGTTGCACTTCTGTTTCTTTTAGGATACATTGGCCCACGGTTTCTGCTATCCTCAGAAACCTCTTGTGACTGAGCAATGCAACACTTTCATTTTAGACAGCTTCCTGCTGGCATTGTAAGTGTTTTCAAATTTGTATTTAATGTTATATTTTCATCAAATTATCGTCCTGTGTTGCTTTTCAAATCTTTTAGAACGCAATTTTGGCAATTTCGTCAATAGATGGTGGGTTTCTGCAGATCATTTTTCTTCCGTTCACATAGGTGATTCATGAATTGTACAGAGATGAAGAGAAAAAAATGGGTACACTTGTGAAAGAAGATTTTGGTGTTCTAGATAGAGCTAATACTGTGGTATGAATTGTTACTATTTCTTCGCTATAGCCAATTGTGACCCATATCTTCTAAAGGTAAAAGAAGTCTGACCAATAAGGAAAATTGTATCAAACAGCTCAACAATGTTTGACGAGTATCTGATTTATTTTATCTTTTACAGGATATGAGGCATGGTTCTTATCTTAAGCCTCATGTACTCTCGTCGTGACCACAGCACAAGCTTATGTCACAGGAAAGCGGAATGCTTGATCAGGTAGCATCTCATCTTTCGATCTAATTTGCTACTTCTACTGTCAATGCTAAAATATTCGAATACTGGTGCTGCTGATACAAATGGTGATGGGGTAAGGTTTGTGAACGTGAGGGTGAGATCAGTTAGTATTCCTTAAACCGGGGACAAATTTGGTGGTAGGCACGGTCAAAAGGGAACCGTCGGTATGACTTACACACAAGAAGGCATGCCATGGACTGATGAAGGCATCACCCTGACATCTGGGTCATGTTTCTTATGATAACATATTTATGTATTTGATTGCACAAAGTAAAGAGAACTAACACTAGATATAGTAAAGGCGACATAATATGGACCTACTTAATCTAAAATCCCAGCTCCACAGATTAATCTTTATGATCCCGAGTTACAGGTTTTTGTTTAAATGAGTAAGTTATAAGGAAAGGCGTAAGATAGGTAGGTTGACTGATCCATCAACATCTTTTTCCTTTCTTTAGAATTCAATAAATATATAACAATAAACATTAAACATATTTTGGTTGACCCAGGTCCTTGCTGATCGTATCCAATCTGATCTTGAGGAACTGCTGAAGGCTTTAACTGAACATTGTATCATCTTTCATCTCATGCTATCAGGAATACTTCATTAGCAATAATGTCTGTATAATATTATAATAAAATGATTGATATTGCGTTATGGTTCACCTATTTTGTTTGTCAAGGTTGGCAAACTGGAGTTCAGAGATATCTGCAGTGTGGGATGAGGATTGGGACAAATTCCAAGATGAAGGTTTGACACTCTTTCTTTTATATTCGTAGTAACTATATTTCAGAGAAGAAGCAATGTCAGCTCATTTTGTTAAAAGATATCAGCGTTGGCGGGTCAATCCGACCCGTGTTCCACATAATATCCGTTTTGACCCAAACAATCTATATTATTAGTTAATTAGTTTATTTTGCTACCTATACCATAAGTTCTCATATTATTCTCTTCAACCACATTTGCACTTTGCACTAAACTAGTTTGTAATGACAGGTTTCTCATTTGATGGTTCGGTGCCTGCAAATACCAAATCCACATTTCAGGCAGAAAACTCGGCTCCTATGGATGATGTTTCTGATGATTCATATTCAAATGCTGACAGGAAGTCAGAGAAGCCTTTCAAGATTGAATCAACATATGCACATAGCAAAGATGAGTCGGCTAAAAGTCCAGGTGGTAGTCCTACGGCGCAAAAAATATTTGAAAGTCCAACTAAGGAGGATTCATTTAACCATTTCGAAAAGAGCTTTGATGCAGACACAGAGAGGTACCATTCGGATTTAGTTTATGGCCTGATCTTTCCTTGTCTAAATACAACAAAACGTGTACCTATACCTTGTTTGGTGGAAAGATCTAAACATGCACTAGTCCATTGCTCTTGTTTTCATTTTTTGTTTGTAATAAAAAGTTGAGTTCGATATTTATAAGGCAAGTTGGTACATTGTGGACACAGTTGTGCATTTTGTATGATTTAGATCAGACACTTATACATCATATGAATGATATATATTTTCGATTTATATTACTAATATTTTTCTTCTCCTGGTTATTGAAACAACATTACAGAAGAAATTGAGAACCTTTTTGTCATATGATACGAATAGTGACGATGTATTTCGTCACTATTGGACATTAAGGTTCCGTTAGTTTTAGCCAAAATGACGCCTTTCTTTTTTCACTAATCGCATCAAATGGTGACGACTTTAACTACTTCAGTGACGAACATTAAGTGACGTAATGTGTTGTCACACACCCATAAGTGACGACTTTAGCTTGTCACTAAATTTAGTGTCAAATTCCAATTTCGTCACTATTAACTTAGTGACGGAGCTACAGGGACGACCTTGAATTTCGTGACTAAGTTGGTTTAGTGTCGAATTTTCAACTATTAGTGACGATTTTTCACTCGTAACTAAAGCCCTTTTTTCTTGTAGCGAACCCTTAGTTATGGTATAACGTCACCGTTGTTATAATGCGATAAATTTTGTACTTCAATTGTCAGTAACTTTATTAGCACAACTTTATTTTGCTAAACTTTACTTTTATGTTTAACCGGGTTGCATTTCAAAATATTCTTAGCTAAAGTGTAAGTAACTTTGTTAGAGCAAGTAAATTGACGACATACAAATTTTTATTTATAGAGGCCGTGTATCACATGGGTCTTAACCTAGTTAAAAACAGTGGAAGGTTATTTTGTTAGTAAGCTCATTTGGTTGTAGCAATTTCAATAAAATAAAAAAAAAGCAGGTTCATAATTCTCTCTAATCTTTCACGCACTCGATAACACACACTTATTATAATCATATTGATCCACATCTAACATGTGAGTGTATTACATAATCTTCTTCCTCCTTGTGCTAAAAAAAGCCATTAACGAACCTTTCAAATTTTCAAATTATGCTAAATTGTTGAAACTGAGTGGTGAAATTGATTAGATTAAGGAATTGTGGCTGAATTTTGATTTGAGTTTTGGAGGGACAAATTTGAATGGTGGATTTTTGTTAATAATGTCAAATAGAAATAGAAATAAAAATCCATCACCACCTTTGTTAATTTTCTTAAAAGTGATGGACTAGAAGTGAAACTAAAGTTGACTTGGAGTCCACTTGCCTTTTACTCTTTCCAAGTAACTTCATTTGATCTTCCATTTGATTGCATATCACGAAGCAAATACTTTTACTCAACTGGAACTTCCATTTTGATTGCATTCACCCAAAGACTACTTCCATCGGTAAATATTTCTATTCTCCAATCTCTTACTTTTTTTTATATATATATTTTTGTTCGTTGCATATCTTATAGTAACTCAACTCATTTTCATTTTTTGAAAGTTTTTAATTATTCGATCTAATAACTAAACAATTCGACCGGTTATACTTTTCACTGAGTGATTGTGGACTTGTGGTTATACGTATGTTATGACGGGTTTGGTCCTTTGATAGCTGAACTGTCGTATTTTTAATTTCTACCAAGTTAGAATCGTTGTAGTTTTTTATTTGAGTTGAAAAATCGTCATAATTTATTTGACAAGAACACTTGACAAATGAATTGTATCTTATCTTAAAAGCGAGGGACTGTATAAGTGAAATTAAGGTTGACCTTACTCTTTCTAACTACTCAACTGGAACTTCCTTTTTGATTGCAGCCATTCAGTCACTTAGTAATTCTATTCATCCATCTGTAAATTGCAGGTCATTTCCATTCTCCAATTACTTCTTTTGTATATTATTGTTTCATTGCATATCTTATAGTAATTCGTTATCATTTTGAAACATTAAAAGTTTTTATTATTCGATCTAATGCACTAAATAACTTATTAATATTATTTTAAAAACGAAACAAAAAGTATCATATATAGCCAAAAAAAATTTATGTCAGTATTTTTACTCGCATGTTTGATATTATTTTAAAAATAACTTTTTAATATTATTTTAAAAATTTACTGGACCTCGGGTGGTTATACGTAAGCACTCGCATGTTTGATTCTTCTTGGTCATGGATTCTTGGTATTAATTTTATGTTTCATCTGTCTAGTATTTTTACTCATTCTGATGATATTTATGCAGCTCGATCTCATTGTTGATAATGGCTACTAGGTCCATTCCTCATCGGTGGAAATATGATGTCTTCGTAAGTTTTAGAGGCGAAGATATCCGAAAAAACTTCATGGATCACATGTTCAATGATTTCAATCAAAAAGGGATTCATGCATTTAGAGATGATAACGATTTGCCTAGAGGAGAATACATTTCCCCTCAACTATACAAAGCCATTGAAGAATCGAGGTTTTTGATAGTTATCTTCTCCAAACATTATGCTTCTTCATCATGGTGTCTGAGGGAACTTGTCAAAATACTTGAGTGCAAGAAGATTGAGAATCCAAAACATGAGTTTCGGATTATCTTTTATGATGTTAAACCTAATGTGGTTAGGAAACAAACCGGGAGCTATGCTGAAGCGTTTGCACAACATGATGTTTTAAATAGAGCAGAGGTGGATAAATGGAAGGAAGCATTATCTGTTGCAGCTGATCTATCGGGATTCGAACTCCAAGAAATGACAAACGGGTAAATTTGTGTTTTTGCAAACATTATTCATTTCATTCAAATTTACTGAGGTGCAATAAATTTTGTCTCTTTTATAAATTTGTTTGAAAGTTCGCTGTATTTATTTGTAGCTCTTTTTGGTAAATAGGTACGAGTTCAAGTTCATTGACAACATCTCCAAAGAAATCCTCAATCTTATATCTGACGGACCCTTGGATGTTGCTGAGAACCTTGTTAGTGTAGATGCCCGTGTACGTAAATTGAACTTGTTGCGTTTTGTTGGGTCCGATAAGGTGCACATGATTGGAATATGTGGCTTTAGCGGAATCGGAAAAACTACTCTTGCCAAAGCTATTTATAACTCGATGTATACCTACTTCGAGGGAAGATGCTTTTGTGATGATGTCCAAGGAGTCACAAAACGACAAGGCCTGACTCAAGTCCAAATGCAAATGTTTGTAAAGATCCTCAAAACAGAAAATCTGAAGATATCAAGTGTTAGTGAAGGAACGAAGGTGATAAAACAGAGGATGGCATGTAAGCCGATCTTACTTGTTTTGGACGATGTGAATGATCTGGAGCAGTTAGAAGCTCTAGCGGGTTCACCTGATTGGTTCTCCCCTGGAAGTCTTATCATTTTCACTTGTAAAGACAAACAATTGCTAAGGTCTCATAAAGTGGATGAAATTTATGAAATGGAGGTTTTAGATGATTATAAAGCTCTTGAGCTCTTTAGTTTAAATGCGTTTAAGAAAAGGCATCCTACAGAAGGTTTTGCAGAGTTCGCTTCCCAAATTGTGAAATATTTGCAAGGTCACCCTTTGGCTCTCAAAGTTATTGGTCGATCATTGTATGGAAAATCTATGCATGTTTGGAAAAGTGAATTGGATAGACTCCAAACGTATCCTAATTCAGATATACTACAAAAACTTCAACCAAGTTTTGACAGCTTGGCATCTGATCAGAAAAGAATGTTTCTTGACATTGCATGTGCCTTTATTGGGGAAAATAAAGATTTTGCTGCAAGTGTACTAGACAGTAGTCATTGTTCTGCAAATGCTATTATTGAAGTTCTAGTTGATAAGTGCCTAATAACAGTATCTACAAGTAATACATGTCTACAAATGCATGAATTGATTCAAAGCATGGCAAGGGAAATTATCGTGAAGAATTCAGCATGCCTGGGAATCACAGCAGAAGATTGTGGATTTCATCAGAGGACGATATACTGAATGTAAACAAGGTATTAAGTGGCATATGATTCCTTTTTCAACATAAAAATTACATTTGAGTATAAGCAATTGCCTTTATTGTTGTTGTTGTTTTCTTTTCTTTTTTTTTTTTTTTTTTTTTTTTTTTTTTTAAAATAAAAGCAAGTACAATCTGATGATCTCTGTTATTTGTATCTAGGTAGCAGAAGAAGTTGAAGTTCTAGTCCTTTTGCTTAAGAAAAACTGTCAAAATACTCCCATAGATGGACAAGCTCTTACACGTATGAAAAACTTGCGGATACTAAAAATATGCTTTCCGAAAGTCGAAGGACGTTGGCAGCCATTTGCAGTAAACTTTTCTGGAAGACTGGATTTGTTGTCCAATAAATTAAGGTTGCTTTACTGGCATGGATTGCCTTTAGAGTCCTTACCTTCATATTTTTATCCTGAAAACATTGTTGCCATCGACTTGTCTTACAGCCACATAAAACAACTTTGGACAACACCAAAGGTATTTACTTGTTCATATGTGTGTTTGTGTTCGACACCTAATGATATACAAACTTATATTTTTTTCTATTGATGCAGTGCTTAAGAAGGTTGAAAGTAATGAAGCTAAGGTATTGTTGTAACTTAACAACCACCCCTGACTTCTCAGAGATTACAAGTCTTGAAGTGCTAGATCTTGAAGGTTGTGTGAATATGGTTACCGTTCATCCATCAATCGTACTGCTCAGAGATTCTCTTCAAGTTTTGAATCTCTCGGGATGTTCAAATGTCAACCAACTGCCTGAAACCTTTTGGTCTAGATGCTGGACTTCAATCTCTGGTTTCATATGGAAGCAACAACATTCCCAAAGATCAGTTTCATTGGAAGGTTTACATATGTTAAAGTCTCTGAAGGAACTAAACTTGGAAGGGAACAATTTTACTAGCTTGCCTGGAAGTTTGACTCAACTTTCTCATCTTGTAGAGCTTAATGTTGATGATTGCAAGAAGCTGGAAGTGTTGCCCGAACTTCCACATAGCCTAGAAACCGTTAAAGCAAGTGGTTGCACCTCCTTATGTTCAATTATGGGATCAAACCCAATCATGATCAAAAGGTCCACTTATCTCAACAATTGTCCAAAATTGTTTGAGAATCTTGCCATTGATAGCCAGGTGTCGATATCGGAGACTGAGTGTCGCGACTCATCTGTAACTTCCCGAGGCTCTACAAACCGGTTTTCTTCTTTCCTTCGTTATGCGGGTATCCAAAATAACAGATGTGGATTGTTCCGTTCGCCCGGAAGTTCCATTAAGTATATGGATATATTTTATCATGGAAATAGCATTCCAAATTGGTTTACAAATAAAAGTATGGGAAATCAAGTAAAGGTCGAATTACCATTAGATTGGAGCTTCAGCAAGTTAAGGGGTTATGGAATATGTGTTGTTTTTAAGAGAAAAAAACCTTCCACGTCATCTTTTGGGGGATACACTGTAAAGAACTTTGATGGAGCTTTCGGGGGATGGATTCCATTCTACTATGAAGAATATTTTAAGGATAAGCCAATAAGAATCGATGAGCCAGATATGATATGGTTGCATTATACGACAGATGAAATACATAGGTGGGAGTATGCAAAGAATTTTGTAACATTTTATTTTAAAGCAGAGAATGAAGAAATTGAAGTGAAGGAGTGTGGTGCAAGACTTGTTTGTGATGAAGATTTAGATGAAGAAGCAGACTTGAGTATGTTCCAAGACCTCCCAACTCTATCAGAGCATGGTGGGGCCTGGTTCTTTGAAGTGAAGGAGTGTCGTGCAAGACGATTTTTCTGGTCATGGTAATAAAAAAAAAAAAAAAACCTTTATTATAATCATTTATATGTCCCTGTAGATTTTGTGATTTTTATTTGGTCTTTTTATTAGCCGCAATAATCTTTCATAAATCCATGTCTTTTATTTAGATAAAGAGACACCCACCATGTGTTTGATGAAATGCATGACTAGAAATCATTTACTCTACAGCCCGTTTGTAGATTTTTTGGATTTTATGATGTATTAAGAATTGATGTTGTGTTGCGATTCGTATTGTAACTTGTGGATATTAAGTTGACTTTTAGATATCAAAACACATGGAGACTTGATTGCATTCATGTCCTCTGCTTCTTAACCCATTGGAAAACCTGTAAGTCATCCATTTCTTTTACACTTTCATCACAAAAAGGCATTAATCTATATTACAGGTCTACATAAGTAAAAATTGGTTCACCAGGAGGAAAGGTGAAAACCACAGTGGAAGCACTTGAGATGTGCATGTGCAGGTGTGCGAGCACGCGTTTTGTGTATAATGCTATCAGCCCTGTTCGTAACAAGTCCAACAACGCACAAAACACTTTCTCATGATAATATTCCAAGACAAACACATCCATAGTTAGTAGAACACACAATGAATATCAAATTTGACTACATGTAATTCTAGCATAAAAATGTTTAAACTTTAGCGAACATTATTTTTACAATAAGCATCTAACAATCAAAACCAGATATTTATAGTAATCACAATCCAATATTAGAATTTCTAGTTAAAAAATACCAAAGAAATATCATAAAGTTCTCATACAATGGAATCAAAGACAAGCAAGTGATACAAACAGAAACTATCAAGCCGGTGGAAGAAAAAATTAACACCACCAAACTCCAAACTAAAATGCCCATTTACCAGTTTCATTTTTCCCAGTTTGACTTTCTGACGACACCTTAAACGGTCCGCTTGACCCAAAGGGAAGTCATCAAATGAGTATGTATGACCATGGTCAAAACCTGCATTGCTACTCATTGAATCAAACCTTGCGAAACTACAGTCTTGTGCCGTGCTGCTCATTGAGTCGAATCTTGAGAAGTTATTACCCTGTGTGGAGCAGCTCACGGAATCAAATCTCAAGAAGGTTTCTTGTTTGGGAGAACCTCGGTCAGTGGCACTGAAAGAGTCGTATCTCAAGAAATTATCAAAGAAAGAATTCTCTGCTCCTCCCCCACTGTATTGTGGTGAGGTGCCAGCTCTCGAGCTGGTGAGCCAGGAACCGAATCATCAAACCCAAATGGACTCCTTTTCTGGAAGAAACTGTTATTGCCTTGCGGGGAATAACTTTTCCTTGGACTTGCAGTGAAGCTATTGGAGTCAAAGAAATAACTCTCCATGTTTCTGGAAGAACTCCAGGTTGCCAACCTTGACAATCAAAATAGGTGAACCATAACGCAATATCAATCATCCTATTATAATATTATATAGATACAGTGACGTTATTGCTCATGACTCATGAGATAAAAGATGATACCCTTTGGAAGCTTAGACATCAATTCCATGTTTTTTGCAACGTTCAATTAAAGCCTTAAGTAGTTCCTCGAGATCGGATTGGATACGATCAGCACGAACCTGGGTCAGCCGAAAAAAATGACGGGTCAGTCAAACCATCCTTAAAACTTACTAAAATCTATTACTCGGGAGCATATGAACTTACTTGAAGGATACCATCAGTGCTGCCACCCTGATCCATAACCCAAGTGTACTTAATGATGCTTAAATGAGTTAAAATTGTCACATTTGCAGCAGATATCTACGTAGTTTTCTCTACTTTGTTACAGAAAGAACTGATTCCGAACCAGTACAAAAACATGTTTACGGGGCCACCAATCGAAATGGTTTTAAGCATAAAACAACCCCAAAATTGCTTATGGAACTCCCATCGTTTGCTTCATGAATACAATCAAATTAACGATAATTCCATAAAAAAAAAATCTTTGAAACTTAATTATAATATTTCAGTTTAAACAAAAACTTACAATTAACTTACAAATGCACAACAGCCATCGATTTCAACATGCACGAAGACACGTCCATTTCACGAGCCGCCTGGTTCTTCGACGCGTGTACCCACTTCATCTTCGGGTTCGAGACATCACACATTGTCAAAAACTCCATCACCTGTCCGAATATCTTAAACATTTATATCCCGAAAATCAGGTTCTTATCAGCTACAAATAGCGAATTCCAGTCCATGGGTGCATCAGGATGCACTGAAAGTTCCTTCCAATTTCGCCTTTCTCCTTCACACCATGAAACCGACACCAGATTCAACCGTTGACCATCACAGGACACTAGCCTCCCTGTACTCGTGGACCCTTGGTGGGTGTGGAGTCGATTGGACTCGAATCCAGAGACCATGTCCAATGTCATACGCTGCGAGCTTATCAGTCTCGGAATACACGTAAAAGACCCCGTCACAAACAACTCCCGAGCAAACAACCCCAAAATCGACTGGTAGCCGTTGAATTTCCGTCCATTTGTTTGACGAAGAATCAAAAATCTCACATGAATTTAAAGCCTCATCCCATGAACCAATCCCCCCTACCGCTATTATCAAGAACCGTCCTCGGTCTTTCACACTACTCGTGTGCTTGGTTTTTTCGTTTCTTGATGTACGTCTAACCGAAATCCTGTGAGGATCTCCGTAAACATCCGATACTCCACCAATCCGCGTCCGTGTCCGGAGTTGACTTTTGATGGTCAAACAATCAGAGTTGGCTTCAAAAACCCCTAGAATGGACTTTGACCTTGCGTGTTTCATTGATGCAACCTTGTTCCACGATTTTGTCATAGGGCTAAAAACCAACACTCCTCTGTGTGTCTTTCAGTCCATTCTTCCGGAGCTCGAACAACCTCCGACAATGAAAATGTTATCATGGACAGTGGCAACTGAGAACAGAAACCGATTCTTAAGAATTTCTGCCTCAAATTTATGCCATTTGTTGAAAGAAACGTCAAAAGCATATATCTCACGAGAGCTAAGACCATTTGTAACAGTACCGAAAAGGAACAACCATGGACTCGGGTAATACCCTTCTCGTCTCATTTGCATAAAACGAGGTGTCATAGTCAAAGATCTCCATTTCTTGCACACGAGCCAAATGTTCATTAAGCTCGTTAATGGGAGTCTCATGAAACACAACTCGAGAATATCATCAGGAAGAAACACATGCATTGTGTTGTTTCCGTGTGACTCTTCAATTTCAAAACTCTTTTTCCGATTATTTCTCTTCCACAACCTATACACTCCATATGAGAAACAATCCACACTCGTATCGTCCGTCCCACTCCCGGGTTTGTAACCTTTACCCACAACTTCACCGAACTCGTCACTTGTTGTGGCTCCAACCTTGCACCCTCCGCCCCTAGCATACAAACTCAGACACCTTAATGAAACGACTCCCGTGTCATCATCATCCATCACACTTCCATGGTAGTCGTTTTTCAACTTTTGGCCAATACTTGTAACTAGATGTTTCGAACTTTCGACACATTGGAAGCCTCATGTTCTTTATGTGATGTTTCACCCCTAAGTTGTTCATGTATCATCTTGCATTCTAAGCCTGGCCATACGAACATTACAAATTAGAATATGATTGCAAAACAAAATCAAGTACACAGGTTTCAGGTGAACAATCAGGATTCAGGGAAATGCTAAGAGATTGAAACTAGACTAGCACAAAAACATGGCTAATTTGTACTCGGAAAGTCAAATGCCTAATTTTAAACTCTTAAACTTGCATGGTTCAATATGAAGTTGACACACAGAATTTTCCACATGTTTGCATACAGCACATACTACAGATATGACTTTCAGCGCAAAAAGATATTTGTACATCTTGATGTGGCTGCAGATCAGTACAGCACAGCACAGCCCAGCCCAGCCTGTTTTTACATGTTACCAGGCATGTCCGCCACACCTATTCTGCCACCTCTAGTCTAAGCGGTGCCAGAGCTTATTTGGCTTGTAGGCCTGGCCAAGATTTGAAACTTATGTTCAGACCCTACACTAGTAAAAAAGAACGTTCTGTAGCTTGTTTTCTGTGACTTGTATAAGTTTGAGAAAACCATAAAATCTATGAAGGGGGCACGATTACAAATACATTACAGCTTACTTCTAGGTGTCAAAAGTTAGTTACTGTGTACTAAGGGCGTGTTTGGGTGTGTATTTTGCAAAAGTGATTATCTCATATCTAGTGTTGGGATACCTACTTCTTTTGTCGCAACTCAACCATATTAAATGTTAAAATTACAGCTGACAACTTCAAGCTACATGATCATCTAATATCAAAACGCAGATCCAAACATGAAACACCCTTAATCTCTAATCACCTATAATACAAAACTAGTAACTACATATATCACGAGGGACTGCAACTTAGCGCACCTTACTTGGTTTCTAGAATATCCATATCTTCTACATATTTAAAAATTAGTACTCATTTTGAAGGACGACAAATAACAAACAACTTTACGTCATTAACACTATACGAACGAACCAGGTACATGTTATTTATATTGTACAATTCAGTACATAAAAACAGCACAAACAACAATCAAAGTCTAGAAGTCAAGTACCCATAGATTCAAATTTACAAAAATCCATTAAAATACATAGACCCAAATCATTATCTACAGATGAAATCCTAAAATGCAATGTTTGACCCAATCAAAGAAGGAACAAAAATACTAACACCAAACAAATAAACATATGAATGTACTAAGTACACAAGAGTAAAGAAAACAAACCTCATGAAGTTTATATTCAAGATTCTTGATTTGAAACCAAGAATCAACCCAGCTAGATATTAGATCCAACAAAAGGGTTATTTAAAATGGGTCATTTTAGTAAAGTTTGAAAAAAAAAAACATTTTTCAAGACGGAAGAGAGAGAGAGAGAGAAGTGATGGATCTCTTTATTTTGAAGTGAAGTCATGATGTATCAGTATCACTTTAGTTCAGAAAAGTGGAAAAGTGGTGTTCCTGTTTTTTTTGTTTTATATTTCTACTTTTTTCGTAACTTGATGAAAGTTGTCCATCATAGGTCCCAAAAATAATTAAGTAGGTTAATTGAATGGTAAAAAGAATGGTATTTTGTTAATCTTTATTTTTGTAAAAATAATAAATTGAAACCAAACACTTTAGTAAGGGTAAAAAAAAAAAAAACGTCATCATCACCTCATGTGTTATATCCAAATTGTAAGGCGCAGTTCCTGTCTTTTAAAAAATGCATTTGTCGTTTTTATGAAACAATTGATATCGATATCATCTATGCTCTATAGCGAAATGACTAAAATTACATGAAGTGAAATGAAAAAGTTTCACGAAAAGCAAAAACATTTTAGTCATTTCATTTTGGTCCAGAGACGATATTCCCACCAAAGATTTTCCACAAAGACAATACCTACACTTTCATATATTTGTCTTTGAATCTTATCTTGAAAAGTATGCATTGTGCATAAAGCAAGAAAATTAAGTGAACGCATCATGCATCCCCGAAATAACTAAAACTAAAAGTGCTCGGAGTGGGCACATTATTCGCCGCCAAAGACCCAACAACGGATGAACAACACGTTATACTGCATTGTGCCTCGTGTTATTCATATGATGTTCATCCCTTAGCCATTCCAATAACTTGTGTCGTTTTTTACTTATTTATATATTTATTTTTAGAAAAAACTACACGTTTGGTCCCTATGGTTTGCCCAAAATAACAACTTTAGTCCCTAAGTCGTTTTTATTACACCAGCAGTATCTAATTTTGAAACTATGCACGCTTTTGGTCCCTATTTTGGATGGGTGTTAGTTAAGTCCGTTAAGTATTTTGCGTTGTTAGTCCTTCGTTAATAATTTTGCACCGTTAGTCCTTATTTTTAAAATATAGTTTTCCCCGTTAGTCCCTCCGTTAATAATAGTTATTGCCCTTTTTTTACGTTTTGTCCGTTTTATCCGTTTTCGTTCGTTTTATCCGTTTTCCCCGTTTTTCGTTTTAAATCCGTTTTACGTTCTTTTATCCTTTTAAATCTGTTTTTATATGTTTTCGTCCGTTTTTACGTTTTGTCCGTTTTATCCATTTTGTCGGTTTTTTATCCGTTTCATTGCTTTTACGTTTTAATCCGTTTCGTCATTTTTACGTTTCCGCCATTTTTTACTTTTTGTCCGTTTTATCCGTTTTGTTCGTTGTTTATTCGTGTTCGCCGCTTTTTACGTTTTGTCCGTTTTTCCGTTTTCGCCCGTTGTTTCACGTTTGTGTATGTTGTTTTCCTTTTGCGTTCGTTTTTATCCGTATCACCGCTTTTTTACGTTTTGTCTGTTTTATCCGTCTTCTTCGTTTTTAATCTTTTAGCCGGTTCTTTACGTTTTCATCCGTTTTATTCGTTTTCTTACATTTTATCCGTTTTTCTTTCGTTTTTGTACTCTTTCAACAAATTGAAATTTTTTTCCAAAAAAAATATTGGAAAAAAAATTTCCAAAAAAAATCTTTACGAAAAAGAATTTGAAAAAATATTTAAAAAAAATTCAAATCTCAAAAAAAAATTTGATTAAAAAGTTAATAAAAAATTTGAAAAAAAAATTTCAAATATTTCTTTAAAAAAAAATATGTCCGTTTTTTTAAGTTTTTGTTTTTAATTTTTTATTCAAATTTTTTTATTTTTTTCAAAATATATTTTCCCAATTTATTTTTCAAATTTTTTTGGAATTTTTTTAATTTGTGAAAAATTCCAATTTTTTTTTGAAATTTTTGTGAAAAAACGAACGAAAACGGATAAAAGCAGAACAAAACGGAAAAGCGGATAAAAACAAACACAAAGGGAAAAAATACAAAAGCGTTAAACAACGGTAAACGAAAAAAAAGGGACAAAACATAAAAAAGCGTAAAACGAATAAACAAAGAACGAAAAGGGATGAGAATAGACAAAAGCGTAAAAATGGGCGGAAAAAAAAATGGACGAAACGGATTAAACGTAAAAACAATCGGCGGATAAAAAGCGACAAAATCAATAAAAGCGGACAAAACGTAAGCGAACGGACGAAAACATATAAAAGCAGACGAAAGGGATAAGCGTAAAAATGGACGAAAACGGAAAAAAGGGAAACGGATAAAAGCGAATTAAAACGGATAAAAGCGAACAAAACGTAAAAACGGCGATAACTATTTTAACGGAGGGCTGGCGGGAAAACTATATTTTAAAAATAAGGACTAACGTGCAAAATTATTAACGAAGAACTAACGAGCAAAATACTTAATGACTTAACTAACGCTCATCCAAAATAGGGACCAAAAGCGTGCATAGTTTCAAAATTAGATCTTCGGTGTAATAAAACGACTTAGGACTAAAGTTGTTCTTTGGACAAACCATAGGGACCAAACGTGTAATTTTTTCTTATTTTATTATTATATTTTTTGAGTGGATGAGTATTTTTGTGGAGTTTTTTGTAAAACCCAATGGTTTTTGTTTTTTTTTGTTTTTTTAGGAGTAGATTTTAATTATTGATGTATTATTGGAAAAAGATGAAATGGTGCTAAAGTGATAGAAGGATAATGTGTTCTTCATCTTCCTCGTACCTTGCACTCTAAGCATGAATAATGCACCAATGAAACGTTTAACAAACTATTTAACTAGATGTTTGTTTAGTAACACATCACAAATACGGTTTTATATTTGTTTAATCAAGTGAACCGACAATAATCTATTGATACTTTTTGAACACTATTGGATGGTACGCCATTTTAAATAGTTAACAAATCTGGTTAGAAGATTATTTGATTGTACATATAATATATTTGTGATAATAAGTGTGTCCCCTCTTGAGAGTCATATGTTTCTCACTATGTTAATACTCCAATTAAAAATGCTTTTATAATTTCAATTTATTAAGATTTACACGTCATTTAGTAACCACGAAATGATAATATTTAATTATTTATTGAGCTCTTTGAACATGCATGGAAGTTAAGATCAAATGAGAAATAAAATGAAAATAAAAAGAGTGAAAAGAACAATAATCGTATATTTGGATATACTTACAAAAGCAGATGCACATTTTAACAAATTTATCTTTTATTTAAAATTTGTTGTTACAAATACTTTTCACTTTTCTCATTTCTCATTTTATGAGGTAATGACATGAAAACCTCCATATAAACCAACAAAACATGTTTCATTGTCACACATTTCAAACAAAATGAAAATGTTGTCAATCAAACACATATGATTTAGGTAACACGTTTCATTTAGGTGAGTGGAAAAGAATCAACGTACTTCACATCTTTGTTTTTGACTAAGTCTCATTTAGGTGAGTGGCTATTGTTTTTCCTTTTTTTTTCCCTTTTGTTAACACTTCTAACTTAAAAGTATGTTTTGCTATGAAGGAGCACATATATGAATTGATGACTTGTAATTTGGTGATATTTTAGGTCATTCAAGCCATTTATTGTCATGTTTTCACTTGTTTATGATAGAAATGATACTTAAAACAATAAAATGTTAATTTTAAGATATCACAAGGATGGTAGAAGGAATGGATGAAATAGCCAAGTTCGAGTCAAGTAAAGAAGACTTTAAAGCTGAAATACGGTTCGAGATCACCTTCGTCGTCTCATATTCTAAACAAACAAAAAAGTTGAGATCTTTGTTCTATGGCTTTGACAAGACGTGGTTTCGCCTGGAAGATATTAACTTGCATGTATGCGTTAGTTAAGAGGAAAATGAATTTGATGGGCCACTTGCATACAGATTGCTGGCATGACTATTTTACCGGATAATTATAGTTGCATGACCGTTCCCCTACCCAATCCCACCATGAAAAAGCTCAAAAAAAAAACATTTAATTTGTTCATAAATTTACAAAACTTTCAAATCTAATTAGTGCATCTGAATCAGTGCATCATTCTGATCTAATTGTACTGTTTCAAATTCGTTTTTTGTGTGCTTTTTTCTCTTTTTTCAAATTTGGTACTGTTTCATTCGCCTATTATTACCTTATCCATTTCTAAATGGCTAGACAATCATCCAAGCGACAAGTGAAGGTTCCGTTAAAGTTTAAGAATCATGTGGTGGAAAATTTGAATTAAATAATGGGGAAACTAATTATGTTAGGGTGAATTTGGAAGATAAGGAGATTTTAATTGGGGATAATAGTGGAGTGTTTGGAAATAAGGATAATCTGGTGATAATGCTTCTAGCCCAACTATAAATGATAAAGTGTGTAATAGTTACATTTACGCTAATGATTTGAATATTAATAGTCCCGATCTTTGTGAATGAGGGTTTAAATGTGGATAATAATGAAAAGGGATAGATAATAAGACTAATACTCCAAAGAAATCATATGCTAATGTTGTGAATAATACTACGTGAATACCGATAATAAGCGATTTTAAACCAACTGTCATTAATGAAGATGGTGAGAATTTGTGGTTTTGATGAAGAGTTAGTTACTAAAGGAAGTCTAAAATGGAATCTTCTGTGTATGGTCATTTTGTTGGATGTCATATGGTGTTGGTGAATTGAATTATCACTTGAGAAGAATGTGTAGTAAGTATGGCCTCCTTGATGTTCGGGTTAATGGTAAGGGAAATGGTTTTTTTTTTTTTTTTTTTTTTTTTTTTTATTTAGAAATGAGGAGGGTCGAATGAGGTTTTAAGCGGGGTCCATGGATTGTGAATCATAGGCCATTGTTTGTGAAAAAATGGGATCCAATAGTTGGTATGGAGGTAAAAGAGCAGACTACAATTCCTCTATGGGCTAAACTAACCAATGTTCCTCTTGAGGCTTGGAGTTGTGATGGGATGAGTGCTCTTGCTAGTAATCTAGGCAAGCCCATTATTATGGATAATGTCACTAGTCAAATGTGTAAGTCAGGTGTAGGTAGGGCTGAATTTACTAGAGTACTTGTGGAATTTGATGCCAAGAAAGGTTTTAAAGACAAAATTTGTATTCAATATAGGAATAAGGAGAATGAAGTGAAAGGGTCAAAGATTGTGAATGTAGAGTATATGTGGAAACCAAAGGTTTTTTCATATTCTTAGTGCTTGGACATGATTTCCAGAAATATTGCAAAAGGCCAAGGACCGAAAAAGAAGTAGAAGAAAGAGGAAGGTAGAGGCTGGGATTGAGGATAAGGAAGGATTTATTGAAGTTCAAACTAAAGGACAAGGAAAATTTAATGGGGGAATGAGGAATAACTCTAATAGTAATCAGGGTCGGCCCTGGCACCGGGCGAAGTGGGCGACGACCCATGGCATCAACAACATAGGGGGCATCAAATTTTTAGTGTTGGTGTTTCAGTACTAATCTTGAAAATAAAGAAGAAACCACCTTAGATCAAAAACAAGAAGAAGAAAAAGATAGAAAGAAAGAAAAACTAAAAATTCCGAGAACATAACTGGTTCGGTTGGAGTCTTGGAGAAGATGAGTCGGAGTATGTTTTGTTAAGAGATGCTTCTTTTGATGCAAGAGTTAAAACTTAAAAGTACAGTTTTTAATTACTCACTGGTCACAAATTTTTGTATGGTCTCAATGCACACCACGTATTTATTCCTTTTGCTATGAATTAGAGTGTCAAGTTTTTTTGTTTTTTTATATATTTATTTTATGAATTACTATACTACTTTTTGGTGTATTTTCTTTCTCGATAAACATTAAACAAACGCGTTTTTACTATGCATTTCGTAATACTCTTTTAGCTTCTATTTTCCATTGATATGTATAAATCATATCTTCAATTTTGCAACGTATTAATAGTAAAATGGGTTAATTGTCTAAAAATATATTATACTTGTCACCATTTATAACGTGTATATAAATCCGTTTATTTTGTACACATCTTTTCAAAATTTAACTATTATGTGTATCGATTCTTAAAATACTTAATTCAATTCTTAAAAACCGTGATTTGATTCCCGAAATATGTCCATTGATACCTTTGAATAATCAAACTTTGAAAAAGTTTACGAACTAATTTTTTAATTTCTTTTTTTTTAAAAAATAAATTTTTTTTTTTCCCTTTTAAATTTTATTTTAATTTATTTTTTTTCAAAAAACCCTTTTTAACGAATTTATTTTTAAATTTTATTAAATTTTAAATTTTTTTAAAATTTTATTTTTTAAAATTTTTTTCCCAAAAATTTTATTTTTATTTTTTGAAACAAATAATTTATTTTGAAAAAAAAATTTTTATTTAAAAATTTTTTAAAAATTTTTTTTTTTTAAAATTTTTTCTTTAAAATTTTTATTTTTGAAAATAAATTTTAAAATTAAATTTTTTATTTTTTTTAAAAAATTTTATTTGAAATTAAATTTTTATTTTCCCTTTATAAAAACAAAAATTCTTTTAAATAACCCTTTTTAATTTTAAATTTTAAATTTTTAAAAATTTATTTTATTAAATTTTTATTTTTTTCTTTAAATTTTTTTTTTTTTTAATTTATTTTTTTTGGGCTACTTAAAATTAAATAACCTTTTAAATTTTTTAAAAAAGGGGAAAATTTAAATTTTAAAATTTTAATAATTTTAAAAATTTTTGGAGGATTTTCCTGGGATTTTTTCCCTTTTTTTAATTAAAGGGGGTTTTTTTATTTCCCAAATTTTTTATTTTTAAATTAAAATCTTTAAAATTTAAAATCCTTTAATTTGGGAAAAAAATTGAAAAATTGTTTAAACAAAAGGGCAGGAAAGTTTTAAAAATAACCCCTTTTAAAATAAGGAAATTTTTTTATTTTCCCATTTCCTAAATTTTTTAAATTTCAAAATTTCATTGAAAAATTTTGGGTTTTATTTTTTTTAAATTTATTTTTTTTTTGGGGGTTTATTTTCCAATTTTAAAAGAAATTTATATGAAAACTTAGTTTTATTATCACAAATTGAACCTTTTTTTAAAAATTTTTAAAAGGGGAAACAAAATTTTTCAAATTTAAAAAATTTTTTTTAAAAGTTTTTTTTAAAAGGTTTTTTTAAATTTAACTTTAAAATTAAAAAAATTTTTAACGGGGAAAACATTTCTGGACCTTTTTTAATTTCGGGAAATTAATTTTGGGTTTTTGTTGGGTTTCCAAAGTTTAATATTGAAAACCTTTGGGAAAAATGGGTTTTAAATATTTTTATGGGGAAATTTGTTTTTGTTTTAAGGGAAAAGGACCCAATTTCAATTCAAATTTGTAAAATTTTCAAAAAGGGTTTTGGGATTTGGTTGAAAAAGGGTGAAAAAATTTTTAACCCAAAACCTTTTTTCAAAAAATTAATTAAACTTAGGGTTCTTAATTGGTTCTTTGGGGAATTTAAAAATTGTAAGAAAAAAGGAATCCAAAAATTATTTTGGTTTTATTTTTTGGTTTAAATAAGTTTAAAAAACCTAAATTTGGGTTTTCCCAAATGGTTTTAAATTTGGCAAAGTGGGAAAAGAGGAAATTTTGGTTTAAAGGGGATTAAACGATTCAATTTAAAGGGCAAAATTTTTTTTTAAAAAATTTTCTTTTAATTCTGGGTTTTTTTTTGTTTTCTTTTTTTTTTTTTTTTTTGGTTTTTTGATTTTTTTTTTTTAAAAAAAGTTTAAAAGAAAGCAAAAATTCCCAAAGAAATTTAAAAAAAATTGGGTTAAAAGGGTGGGAACCGAAATTAAATGGGCCCAAAAATTTTGATTGTTTTTTTTTTTTAAATCCAAATTTTTTGCTTTTTTTCCCCCTTTTAAAAAAATAAACTGTTATTGGGTTTGTTTTGGAAAGATTTAAAACCAAGGTTCAAAAAAAGAAATTTGAAAAACCTTTAAAAACAAAAACCAAATTTTAATTTTAAACAAGTGAAAAAAAGGGGGGAAATTTTTCCCCAATTTCCCTGGGGTTGAATGATTTTTTAAAAAAAATTTTGGCCAAAAGGGGTTCCCTTTTTTTTTCCCCGAATTTTATTTAATTTCTTGAAAGCCAAAATTTAAGGTTTTTTAATTTAAAAATTTTTGTGGAGTTAATTTTTAAAATAAGGTTTGGGAAATTTAAACCGTTAAAAAAGGGTTTCTCAAGGTTTTAATTTTCCCCTTTATTTTCAAAGGTCCCACTTTCCAAATTTTAAATTGGACCCATTTTTTAAAACATTCCCATTTTAAAAGGTTTAAAAATTTTTTTGAAAGGGACCAAAACGGGAAACAAAAATTTTAAAGTTTGAAATTTTTCATAAAGAAAATGTTTTTAAAAAAAGTTTTAAATGAAAATTTTGGGAAGGGTTCAAATTTGTTATTTTGGGAAAAATTTTGGTTTTGGAAAACCTTAACATTTCAAAATTTGCTTTAAATTTGATGGGTTATTCCGGGGAAATTTTGTAAAAAATTAAAGTTTTCCTTTTTGGGTTCAAAAAGATGGGATTTTTTAAAAATTTTATTTTACGGAAAAAAAAAATTTTTTAAAAAGTTTGGAATTTTTAAAAATTAATTTGGGTTTAAAAATTGTTTTTAAAAAAAGTTTTTGGGTTGTTTTTTTCAAAACAAAGCGGCCGAAAAAGACAAACAAAGCATCAAGCTGCTGCGGTGCAAAGACGGACGAACGGACCCAAAATAAGGGCTCCGTTCGTTGTAAAAAATGGTGCCGTGGGAACTTCAGCAGGACAGAATGTTTGTGATATGGACCGTAGCGAATTTGTCAAAGTAACAAAGAACCAAGGATAGTGTTAAACTAAAACCTGCTGTTGCATCAGGAGTATGGCTTGCTAAAAATGAATTTAGATCAAAAACGACTCATAAACGACATAAAACATCTTTTGCCAAATGCCCCTTTCCTAAGAGCAACCACAACGTACAACCCAACTATCAACATAACGGTTGGAATCAAAACTTCCTAGACCATATCAAACTCAGATTACATGCCATGGAAGCCTTACCCATCGTTTCCATACATGAATCAAATAAATGGTATGTTTAACCCAAACGAACCCATGAGATATTGGGGACCAAACGCTTGAGTTATTTGCTTCTTAGGTATGCTTGAAAGTTGGATTGGAACCTGATGAGTGGATAAAAGATAGTGGATGCTCACGACACCTGATGGTCAACAAACGTTTCTTCTCATCATACCAAGTGTATGACGGAGGTAATGTCACTTTTGGTGGCAATCTCAAAAGCAAAATCATTGGCAAAGGTACGATCGCTCATAACTCTCTAACTATTGAAAATGTTGCTCATGTCGATAGGTTAGGATTTAATCTACTTAGTATTTGTTAGGTCACTAGTTTTACAACACAAGCTTAATAGAAAGAGATAAAGGCGATTGAACAATCAATCAAACACACACACACACGATATGAGTAGCCGGTTAAGCGTAGAGTTATGTGTGAAAGAAATGCATTGAACAACCAACCCTCAAGTGAGGGTTATACAAGAGTATTTATAGGCAAGGAGCTAGGGCAACACTCCCACTCCTTCCCTTTTCCTTATTGGACATGGGCCTAAGCTTATGGGCCTTCTACATAAGCTTGACCTTAAACAAACATAAAGGCCATAATTAAGCTAACTATTACATATGAATTACTAACACTTGATTATGGTTAAGGAGTTATTCCAACAATCTCCCCCTAAGTGTTAGTGATGAAAACGGTGAAGGAGTTTATGTGATACTAGCTTTGACATCTTTTGACATTCTTCTTTCTTGTGAGAAGAATTGCCTTAATTCGAACAATCTCCCCAGTGTGGAGAGATAGTTTTCTTTGAACAGTTTTGCTTTGACGTCATCTTTAACTTTGTTCTTTGATCATTGTTCTTTGTGATGAAAGTGATAGTATGTTGTTTTCAGCATCAAGTCTGCCTCAGGTCTGCTTCGCTACTCCAGTGTCTCCACGTCATTCTTCAACATGCTCACATGCTATTTGATGTTGGATTTCTGTACTGATGAAGTTCTTTAAGTCTTTAAATTTGTAGATTCTTTGGTTTGATGAAGAATCATTCTGACTGTTGTGTTGCTTTTAGATAGAACTTCCATTAGTGATGATGTTGGCGTGAGCATGAGAAGAATCTGCACGATCATTCCGCTCTAGAGCTTCCATAAGAAGAAAACATTAAAACGGTTAGTAATAAGCGGATTCCGGCACTTACAAGTTTGAACTTCGAGAGTGTTAATAGCATAGTGTGAAAACAACTCTAATTCTCACAAAGGCCGTTCTGAACCGGAGTCCCACAAGTGAGATAACACGATGTCGAAGTACACCTACGGTTCGGATGAGTCATTGAGGTACCGAAGCATCACCTCACGACTTTATACCGTTTGAGACACACCGAGTGTAATCCACGGGAGTTACCAAAGTGACTGTTTGTCATTTGTTTGATATTGACCTGGCGGGAGTTTCCATTCAATCACCGAGGATCACATATGTGAACCTCTCATAAATGTTCTCGACATATTGCTAAGATCGTAAAGGACTCGATAACGTACCACCGATGTTCTTATTGTTGAACATCAAGTGATGAAATGTCAAGTGTACCTAAGAGATCTTTTGATGAATCTCGTGGCTCTAGACTCAATTGTGCATTTGGTTTTCTGACGAGCGAGACTAGGAGAGGTCTCCTTCTTCAATATCGGCAATCTTTAAGAGAAAGTCGATAGATTATGTAGGGTTCCCTGTGAGAATGAAACAAGCTTACATTGAGAGAAACTTGAGTGGCTAAGAAGGTTTAGTGCATGCGTCCTTTGGGTCCATGACGACTTTTAATCTTCAATACCGGTGTCATCAAGTGACAACCGGTAGCATATAAATTGAACCCGATTATGCGCCCTAAGTTGAATAATGGAGGCTATTTCTTTTATTTCTTTTGATTCTTCAACTCCTTCTTTCTCTGATTCTTTTTTTCTCCTTTTTACAATCATACCTAAGGTCTTCTAAATTCTAACTATTTGTGGTGTCCTTGGGTAGATCCCTCCGGCTCTGGCGGATCATAGGACAGTTATTCCTAACCTTAGTCACCTTATAACTCCATGACTAACTTATGTTGCCATAAAACCATTTTCTTGAAAAATCTCACACAGTGATTGTGAATGAAAACATTTTTGTATCGCTGTTGAGATTAGATTTTGCATAAATACTCCCCCTACACATGTGCTTAAGAGTTTTAACGGCTATTTGTACAGTGAGGAAAGAGCGCGCACTTTTTGAATTGATCCACTCAAGATAGACAATCCCCCGCGAGACACGGTTACGTTGCATAGTTAAAGAGTTACATTGTCAGCTTTTAGGTGACAACTAGTTCTAATAACTATCTTGAAGATGTAGACAAACCTTGAAAGGTTGTCAAACCCGTCAGAGTTCATGTCTACCAAGAGTTTCTCGAATGGTACATTCTACTCGGACAATTCCTTTGCGAGACACGTTTACATCACTAGCAAACTAGCTTGAAATTATTACCCGTCCTGGACAAGTCTTTTCGAGTTACTATCGGTTAAGTATCGTCAATTCGTTGGTTAAGTCTAAAGCATACAGATTCATTTGTATTTTACATAACATATTTCTTATCACACAATTTTCTCCCCCTCAAAAATGGCATATGAAATGTTATTTTTGAAAAGTTGAGAATAAATATGACCATTTTGAGTGTTGCGGGAAGAGTGACACAAAGAACATTTTGGTGAACAAAGTTTTAAGTCAAATACTCCCCCTCAACAAGTGATATAAACGGTTGATGTTTTGAAAATCATCAGGGGAAGTACTTGTTCTTTTGAGCAAAACCTTGAAAAATGAAAGGTTTAATAGGTTTTACTCAAAAGTAAGAAGCTTTCGCTCCTTGTATAAGGATTGTGGCACTGAGGCGTACCATAGGGTCTATTTCTTGACAATTACGGGTTGTACACTGTTATGTGTGCACAAGCCATAGACATATTTAATCACACATTAAAAATATTATGAAAGAAACAGTTCAAGGGGTACCAGGTAGTCCAGTGATGTTCCCAGGAATGCGCACAGGGCGTTGATAGTCGGTGATGTTGATCCTGGGTCGACCACAAACAAAGCTTTCCAATGTTCTGAACTGATCCCTTCAAAACAACCGTTCATCCATCATGGTGATGATCCTTCTCACATCCCTTCGATCCTGAGAATTCCACCGCTTAGGAGACCCAATCTTTTGACGTATATCCTTCAACCTGTACGCCAATCCGTCCCTAACCATCTTCAAAGTGTGATCCCCAAATTTGTGAAGTTCACTACACACCATTAAGCAATTTCTTTGAAGTTCACTACGGTAAACGACGCCGAAAGGTTTGCTGATGAGTGTATATTGTGAGAGCTGGTTGATGTCGGGAAGATCAAGCTTAGGTGGAGTGAAGTTGACACGGGTCTAATAAGATTCAAGCGCAGTGGAGATCTTCTACACATTCTTTGATGACTATGCGTCTGATGAAGATGAGCAATGACTTGATGAATTCACGTTGTAATTCGGTTGAAAATTGTCTCATGCGACCCTGTACTTTGGCAAGGTACATGTCTTCAATGTCGTTGATAGACAAATTCTCAAAGTCAGCTTCAGAGAATGCATAATCCCTTTCATCTTGTCGTTTGACCATGATATTCTTTAGGAAAGTGTAGTCGATCAACATGGTTGATGGCAACGATATCCTTAGTACTGAACACCGCATGTTGAGACTTCGAACTGGCGACACGTAGTAGATTCTTGACGTTCGGCCAATGATGAATCCGTACATTGCATCTCGGTCGTATGCTTCCACTTTGTTAGAGAACAAGTGATTAGCTCTTTCCTCGATAGCTATGCGGTTTGAGTATATGGTTCTTTGGGAATGGAAGTGTCAAAGATGTAGCATATTTCCTTGAGCCATCGCCACCGTGTAGAAGAAATTCCAAGTCTTTGTTGAAGAAATATCGAATGGAATCCTAAATTCATCTGGTTGGCCAATTGTTGGTAGAGGTTTAGACCAATCGATTGTAACATGGAGGATTGTCCGTTTGGTGAAGTCGATGTTTGCTTCTGGGTTGAGCCAATCCATGTTGTTAGACATATCTCGAGCAATGTTTTCAAGGTGATATTCGGCCTCGAGGGCACGTTCCGAGCTATCTTTTAACAGTTGAAATGCTTCATTCTTGATTCGCTTCAACTCGGATTTCGTCATCTTCTTCACATGGAACTTTTCTTGCAGAATTTTAGCATGCTCCAATGTATTACCGTCTACCAGATCTTGACCTTCTTCAGGGTAGGGAGTTGAGTTGACAAGTGTAGAGAACCATTCAAATTCCTTTGTATTATCATCGGCTAACCATGATACGACGTCAGTCTGAGGCATCTTCTTCTTCTTTTTCGAAGGCCTAGATGATGATTCTGGTTTCTGTACTTGTTTGGGAGAGGTGGGTTGTTGTAGGGGCTCAAGGACTTCCTCATCCTCACCACCCGTATACTCAAAATAATCACCGATTTTCTGAGTCTGGGGTGGTAACTCAGAATCCTGAGGTTTATCTGTAGAAGAACAAGGAGGAGACCTTTGTTGAGCAGGAGTCTGTTGAGGAGGAGGTTGCATAGACGATGATTCACCAGACTTCTTTTGTCGTTTAGCTTTGATGCGCGCAAAACCGTCAAGTTCTCTCACGCAAGCGTAAGAAAACCTAAAGCAGCTTAAGCACGAAATCAATGAAGATCAGAGGAGTATAGAGTCTCCCCGGGTCGTTATGTCCCAGCGAGCTATGCAATGGATTATCAAACGTTTAGTGATCGGGAGATTTGGACGGAAAAGGACATTGATGATTATTATAACTACAGGAAAAAGCCAACAGATAAAAACAGCTTAAATGCAAATTAAAGGAAATTAAAGAGATAAAATCTATTAAATAAACGCTATCACTATTTTTAAAATTGATGAGCGTTTAAAATTTAAAACTTAAAACTTCGTTAAATAAAAATTACGTAAGCGTACAAAATAAAAAGTGAAATCTAAGAAATAAAAGTCCTAAAATATGAAGAATAAATTTTACAAACCTAATGATAAAAGAAAATTTATAGAAAAAGAAAATTATTTTATAACTAATTATCTAATTATTATTAATTAAAAACTATTTTAACTATTTAATAATTAACCAAAATACAAGAAATTAGGAAACAAAGCTAGAAAAATAAAATTATGAAATGGAAAAGTCTAAAATATCAAACTAGAATTTTCAAAACTATTTTTGTAATTTTCGATTATTTTCTATTTTTATGAATTTTAAACTATTAAAACTACTTAAATTATTTAAAAATACTGATTTAACTAAGAAAATATGGAAAAATACTTTTTTGGCTTTTTATATTTATCTAAACTTAAGAAAATTGAAAAATTATTTTTTAGAACCTTTTCTTAATTTTCTGTATTAAAAGCTATTTAAAAATACTTAAAAACTAGTTTAAATTAAGAAAAATAGCAAAACAACTTAGAAAAATCTGAAAATTTCAAGAAAAGTCTAAAATAATACTAGGAATAAAGGAAAAATAGAAAAACAAGGGATTGTTTGGAGGAATAAGCAACTGATGTGGGAAGTGCTTAAAAATAAGCACTTTGATAAGCTAGATCCACACCAAAAGATACCAAACTGAAAGGGAAGCTCTAATATGCTAAATTGACCAAAATACAATGAGTTTCAACAAGCTAAACCCTCTGAAACAACAAGCTCAACAGATTTGAATGAGCTAAAAGCTTAAAATTATTTGGGGTACCAAGTTTGAGCTAATGCACAAGCTTCAATATAAGCTAAAAGCGAAAAATACCACTTGGAACTGTTCTAGACACAGTTGAGAGTATTTAAACCAAAACCAAACTATGATAAGCTAAAGTAAACCTGTGCAAGCTTGCAAAGGAATGAGAAAAACTCGACATATCTTTGAGTTTTGGAGCAAGCGATTTAGCTTTGAAAGATGAGCTTGTTTGAAGCTCTTAAATAAATTGCAAAATTTTACAAAAATGCAAATAAGTAAGAGGACCAGTTGAGGTTTTTGAAACACCAAGATTCACTGAATAAGTCCAAAAATTGAGCTCATGAAAAATGCTTCTAACTGAGCCCAAAACAGGTTTTGTCAAATTTGACTTTTGAAGCAAATGTGAAAGTTGACTTTGGTGAACTTTAGATCCAATTTTTGTGACTTAGATAGATGTAATATGATATGATAACACTGATTCAAGCTATGTTATTGACTTCCAAACTCAAAACACTTATCTGCTAATCCTAAATCTCCAACAGGTAACAGTGAGACAGATTTCAAGGAGATGTTGACTTTTTAAGTAGCAGGCTCAAGTTATTGACTCAATTGATCTTAGATACACTTACTTAACATGAACTAACAGGACTTGACCACTGAACAGACCAATAAGACAGATGAATAAGTAAATCCAAACACCCCTATGGTATACTGATATGAGCACAAAACAGATTCTAACAATGAACCTACTTATTTAATGATCAAACTGATTTAATAACACTTAAATACTACTATGAGAACAGGTTTAAACAGGTTTAAACTACAATTACCGAGGATTCATAAAACTTGAAAATGACTTACAAAGTCCTTTAGCCACTGTGGCTTGCACAGATACCCAATGAGCCACTACCTATCAAGTCCAACCTAACTAACTCAAAACCAACCCAATCACCCTCTGCATCAACCCATGCCCATCTGCATTCCCATTTTCACCCAAATCAACTTTGTTGACTTTCTGTTGACCAAGTACCAAACTGAATGCAATCTTAAACTTAAGCTTATACAAAGCTTTCATAAGCTCATTTAAGCTTATTTAGACTGAGAGATAAGCATTGAGAAGCTTTGAGTGAGATTTTAACTTTGGAACTTTTAACAGTGGTGCAAATATATGAAAACAGATGGAAACTTGAAATCAATGATTAAAACTTGGTAATACTGCCAATACAACTTGAGTTTAACAATTGTAAACACAAAATCACAGTTTTGAAATTAAATTAATACATTCAAGATAAAAACGACATAAGGAATTTTAAAACTAATAATCTACTCTCCTCTTGCTTCCTTCCTCTGTCTTTTTATAATCCAAAGGCTTTGTATCACTCCTCTGAATGTTTCCCAACAAATCTTAGCCATTGGATGGCTATGGAATGATCTCAACCGTTCAAACATGTTTTTGGCGCCAAAATGGGTAACTGCCAAAATGGGGTTGATATGGTTGGTGAAGGAGCATTTAATGCTTCTTGGAGGCTTGTAGAGGAGGAGGGGGACATGGTGAGGTGATTGGGAGGCTGGGTTGGTGGAATGGTGGCTGGATATGGTGGGCAGACAAAGGTGGAGGGAAAACGGGGAAAGGGTGTTTGTTTGACTGGTCTTTGACCAGATATTATAAAGGGGTTCAATTTGTATTATGATGAAGTGCAAGTTATGAAAGGGTCCAAAATGGGTTTAAAGGCTTAATAATTGGAGGACCAAATGTGTCAATTCGAAACTCCGAGGACCGAAGCGCCAATTCATCAAAGTTTATCCAAGGGCTGAAAATGACACTTTCAAAAGTATAAGGACTAGACTTGCCAATTTCAAAATTCCAGGGGCCAATCTTGCCAAGATTCAAACTTGGAGGACCATTTTTGTAAATTTCTCAAACTTTTAGATTTCTCACCAAAGGACTAAATATGACAATTTGTGATTTTAAAAGGACCTTTGGTGACTTTTGCTTTTGAAATTATGGCTCGGGGACTATTTTGACAATTTATGAAACTTGGGGACTAAAGCGCAATTTTGCAAATTTGAAATGTTTTCATCGATTTTGATAATTTTGCATTTGAAACACATAAAACAACGATTTGTGATATTTTGATCATTTTGATGTGTTTCGAGTGTTTCGAGATGATTTTGCGGTTTATTTTGTATAAAAATGATGAGTATTTACACACTCATCAATCCCCATCTTGAGATATTGCTAGTCCCTAGCAATGATTTGAGAAAACATAATGGATTTTAAACTCTTTACCAAAAGCCATTACTTACGGAGTAGCCAAATGTTTCGAGTTCAAGTAAGAACCATGGTACATCGATAACCATGTGATTTTGAGCAAACCACCGACTTTCAACGGATTTGATTTGTCTTTACCGAAGCCGTACCCATACGGACTAGCCAACTCTTAGATAAATTATCGAATTATCTTTGGTGAGTGAATACCAATTATGGTTTTCCACGCCTTTACCACAAGCCATAATCTTGCGGGCTAGCCAACTCTTCACTTTTAGGATATGGTGAGTTGAATACCATACAATTTTGGGCAAATTGCAAGCCATATAAGCGGATTTGAGAAATCTTTACCAAGAGCCGTTTGCTCTGGATTAGCCAATCCTTTTGTTTATCAAACATGGCGGATGATAACCAAATGAGAAAGTGTAAAACACTTACTCCAAAAAAATTTTGGCCAAAAGCGGGAATTAGGTGGTATAATTACATGATAAAATTCGTGAGAATCCCCCACACTTAGAAATGAATATTGCCCTCAATATTCAAAGTAGCGGTTATGCCGAAGCGAAGAACGTAAAGGGAAATACTACGGCCGTTATTTGAAAGGATTTTTTTTTTTTTTTTTTTTTTATATAACATGTGGGCAACTCCCCACACTAGGGTGGTACACACGGGTGAAAACCCATGTTTAGCTCTTGTTTTTGATTACCGAGTCGCTAGCTTGGCTCGACCCGAATTCATTGGTTCATGGGGGAAGCAAAGTGGAAGAAACAATCTCCATCGGACTTTCATTCAAGATGTTTGGACAAACATTTGAAGCACGTGAAAGTTCCACACCGATGAGATATACATAGAACCGCTCAAAAATGATATATGGAAATGCGGGATCAAGATAATGTCTTCATTCCGAAGGAGTGAAGAACAGGAGAATCACGGGATAGGTGAAGAAGAGATGAAAATCATGATAAACATCATGACTAATTCATCTTCATCTATAGGAGGATCCATAATTTCGGGATTATGAATTTCATCATTTAAGCTTATGTGATCAAGACAAATCTAGGAGTGTCTAGATCAAAGTAGAATTTATCATACTCCGGAGATATGATATGAGTGAGTTCACGGAGAACTCCTCAAAGTGAATGAATCATATTCGAGAATTGATATGAGTGAGTTCATGGTGAACTTCTCCATGTAAATGATTCATAATCGGGAGAGAATTATGAGAATGAGAAGTGGTACCGCCACTAATCTTCTCTCCCATAGTATCAAAACAGAGGCTTTCATTTCGGAATAGAATCATCGGAAAGAACGTCACTACCCTTAATGGGGTAGGAGATGAAATCGGTTTCTCTTTGAAAGCCTCAATTTTAGAGATGAGAAGACCGACATTCAATAATGTTGCTCGAAGAGCTTCATCTCGATTTCGATGTCGATAACTTCATCATTCTCTTCTTCTAAGCTAACAAGCTCGGAAGGTAAATCTTCCACATAAGCGATGTCTCCACAAGATAACGAATCGTCATCATCAGAATCGGAGGACATCTCAACATAATCATTTTGGAAGACAAGAGGAGGAGGAATATCACACACATGATCAAGAATTCCCTGTGACTCTCTTGGGATTGGGACAAGGTCCTCAACACTAGACTTTATGAATTCGTCCGATTCCTTTTCAGGAACAGTGTCAAGATGCTCGTCCCCCATATTCAGAGAGTGAGTGGGAGCCTCGGGTGTGATAGCAGTTGTTTGAGATGGAATCTCAACTGCAGGAATATCAACTGACTGAGGGAGTTGAGAAGTATTATCTATAAAAGGATAAAAACTCTCCTCGTCATCGTCATATAAAGCCGCCTTGAGAAATTTGGAACGTCTTAGGGCTGCATGCTCTAGGATTAATAATTCTTCCCTAGATTTGCGAGCCTCACGCTCTTCTCGCTCTTCGGCCAGCAATTCTCCTATGGTCTTTTCACCACTCACTTGATTCTTAAAGTTTTGAATCATATCATCAAGTGTTTTCATTGCGGTTTCAAAATCGTGGGAGATTTCTTGAGATAACGGCTCAGGTGAAGCTTGAACCGTATGGTGCTGTGGAGGTTGGAAATTATCAAACCTGAGAGAGTCATGATTGTTACAAGGAACTGGGTTCCCTATTTGACAATCAGAGCTGAAATGGGGACCTCCACGGTACTACAATGATAAAATTGTTGAGTCCGGACGGGTGAATCATATGGATTTTGGTTATAACAAAACTCGAGCATCACTGAAAAGCTGTTCATAGACAAACGTGTTTCGGATTGACACTCAAATCCTTGGTGAGGACCTCCACAAAATTCACATGATGAAAGCTGTTGGTTATATGAAGATAAGTCGGGTTGTGGTGGGTAATTGGAAAAGTTTGATGGGTCGTTAAATGAGTTCTGATTAGAATCATAATCAAATGAATTCCTCAAACCACAAAACAAACAACTCCCATTTTGGATATCATTACCACATTGTACACAAGTACACCAACGACAGGGTGAACCATAAAGAGGCTCACCACATCCGACACAAGGAATAAACGATTGCATTTGAGAGTTATGAAGAGGAATCGGTTTATTCAAAGAATCAACAAAACCAACATGGTGATCCGAATGACTATCAAGTCTCGAAGAACATTCAGAAAAATCAGGAGGTGGGACAAGTGGTGTGCTTTGAGAGCTAGCAATTTCCACCACTTCCGTTATGGTCTCCGGTTTTGGTTCTTGAGAAACGTGTAGATTAAGCAAGTCATTCTTGCTAGTCACCGGTCTGAATTCTGCATGTTTGCTCTTAACCGTAAATCGTGAAAGTTTAGAATCAATTCTAGACGGCTTATGAGCAATTGAGGGGTTAGGTCTTTGGATAACCGTAGGTTGGACGTGTTAGCACTCCATTATCAGCGGAAGTACACGGTCCTTTGTCACCTCGGTTTCTCGTTCCATTTCCCTACGAGAATGAATGGATCATCACGAACAACACGAATTCTAGACATTTGTGATAACGTCGAAGTTTTTCAACCGTCCCGAATTAGTCCTCGAGAGATTCCATGAGAATAGGAGAAGTTAGAATCAAGCGGATAGAGGGTAAAGGAATAAAGAATCAAAGCGGGGTAGGAGGGTAAAGAGGAATGTTTTGGTATTTTGAAAACATTTTGTAAAACAAAGACCGAAAATCTTTTGGGTTTTGAAAAGAAAATATAAACACATCGGATGGTATATACAAAGAGTGAGTATCCAAATCACTAATCGCTACACGTAAGACAATCAACACATGACTCCCGAATGGCGCCAAAAATTTGATCTTGTATGGCCGTCAAGTTCTCTCACGCAAGCGTAAGAAAACCTAAAGCAGCTTAAGCACGAAATCAATGAAGATCAGAGGAGTATAGAGTCTCCCCGGGTCGTTATGTCCCAGCGAGCTATGCAATGGATTATCAAACGTTTAGTGATCGGGAGATTTGGACGGAAAAGGACATTGATGATTATTATAACTACAGGAAAAAGCCAACAGATAAAAACAGCTTAAATGCAAATTAAAGGAAATTAAAGAGATAAAATCTATTAAATAAACGCTATCACTATTTTTAAAATTGATGAACGTTTAAAATTTAAAACTTAAAACTTACGTTAAATAAAAATTACGTAAACGTACAAAATAAAAAGTGAAATCTAAGAAATAAAAGTCCTAAAAATATGAAGAATAAATTTTTACAAACCTAATGATAAAAGAAAATTTATAGAAAAAGAAAATTATTTTTATAACTAATTATCTAATTATTATTAATTAAAAACTATTTTTAACTATTTAATAATTAACCAAAATACAAGAAATTAGGAAACAAAGCTAGAAAAATAAAATTATGAAATGGAAAAGTCTAAAATATCAAACTAGAATTTTCAAAACTATTTTTGTAATTTTCTGATTATTTTTCTATTTTTTATGAATTTTAAACTATTAAAAACTACTTAAATTATTTAAAAATACAAATTTAACTAAGAAAAATATGGAAAAATACCTTTTTGGCTTTTTATATTTATCTAAACTTAAGAAAATTGAAAAATTATTTTTTAGAACCTTTTCTTAATTTTCTGTATTAAAAGCTATTTAAAAATACTTAAAAACTAGTTTAAATTAAGAAAAATAGCAAAACAACTTAGAAAAATCTGAAAATTTCAGGAAAAGTCTAAAATAATACTAGGAATAAAGGAAAATAGAAAAACAAGGGATTGTTTGGAGGAATAAGCAAGCGATGTGGGAAGTGCTTAAAATAAGCACTTTGATAAGCTAGATCCACACCAAAAGATACCAAAGCGAAGGGAAGCTCTAATATGCTAAATTGACCAAAATACAATGAGTTTCAACAAGCTAAACCCTCTGAAACAACAAGCTCAACAGATTTGAATGAGCTAAAAGCTTAAAACAGTGACTGGGGTACCAAGTTTGAGCTAATGCACAAGCTTCAATATAAGCTAAAACTGAAAAATACCACTTGGAACCTGTTCTAGACCTGGTTGAGAGTATTTAAACCAAAAACCAAACTATGATAAGCTAAAGTAAACCCTGTGCAAGCTTGCAAAGGAATGAGAAAAACTCAGCATATGCTGAGTTTTGGAGCAGGGCAGTTTAGCCTGAAAGATGAGCTTGTTTGAAGCTCTTAAATAAATTGCAAAATTTTACAAAAATGCCAATAAGTAAGAGGACCAGTTGAGGTTTTTGAAACACCAAGATTCACTGAATAAGTCCAAAAATTGAGCTCATGAAAAATGCTTCTAACTGAGCCCAAAACAGGTTTTGTCAAATTTGACTTTTGAAGCAAATGTGAAAGTTGACTTTGGTGAACTTTAGATCCAATTTTTGTGACTTAGATAGATGTAATATGATATGATAACACTGATTCAAGCTATGTTATTGACTTCCAAACTCAAAACACTTATCTGCTAATCCTAAATCTCCAACAGTAACAGTGAGACTGATTTCAAGGAGATGTTGACTTTTTAAGTAGAAGGCTCAAGTTATTGACTCAATTGATCTTAGATACACTTACTTAACATGAACTAACAGGACTTGACCCTTTGAATGGACCAATAAGACGGATGAATAAGTAAATCCAAACACCCTATGGTATCTTGATATGAGCACAAGCAGATTCTAACAATGAACCTACTTATTTAATGATCAAACCGATTTAATAACACTTAAATACTACTATGAGAACAGGTTTAAGCAGTTTAAACTACAATTCTTGAGGATTCATAAAACTTGAAAAATGACTTACAAAGTCCTTTAGCCAACGTGGCTTGCACAGATACCCAATGAGCCACTACTATCAAGTCCAACCTAACTAACTCAAAACCAACCCAATCACCCTCTGCATCAACCCATGCCCATCGCATTCCATTTTCACCCAAATCAACTTTGTTGACTTTACATTGACCAAGTACCAAAGCGAATGCAATCTTAAACTTAAGCTTATACAAAGCTTTCATAAGCTCATTTAAGCTTATTTAGACCGAGAGATAAGCATTGAGAAGCTATGAGTGAGATTTTAACTTTGGAACTTTTAACGATGGTGCAAATATATGAAAAGCAGATGGAAACTTGAAATCAATGATTAAAACTTGGTATCTGCCAATACAACTTGAGTTTAACAATTGTAAACACAAAATCACAGTTTGAAATTAAATTAATACATTCAAGATAAAAAGCGACATAAGGAATTTTAAAACTAATAATCTACTCTCTCTTGCTTCCTTCCTCTGTCTTTTATAATCCAAAGGCTTTGTATCACTCCTACGAATGTTTCCCAACAAATCTTAGCCATTGGATGGCTATGGAATGATCTCAACCGTTCAAACATGTTTTTGGCGCCAAAATGGTGCTCGCCAAAATGGGGTTGATATGGTTGGTGAAGGAGCATTTAATGCTTCTTGGAGGCTTGTAGAGGAGGAGGGGGACATGGTGAGGTGATTGGGAGGCTGGGTTGGTGGAATGGTGGCTGGATATGGTGGGCAGACAAAGGTGGAGGGAAAACGGGGAAAGGGTGTTTGTTTGACTGGTCTTTGACCAGATATTATAAAGGGGGGGTTCAATTTGTATTATGACAGGGGGTCACAAGTTATGAAAGGGTCCAAAATGGGTTTAAAGGCTTAATAATTGGAGGACCAAATGTGTCAATTCTGAAACTCCAGGGACCAGAACTGCCAATTCATCAAAGTTTATCCAAGGGCTGAAAATGACACTTTCAAAAAGTATAAGGACTAGACTTGCCAATTTCAAAATTCCAGGGGCCAATCTTGCCAAGATTCAAACTTGGAGGACCATTTTTGTAAATTTCTCAAACTTTTAGATTTCTCACCAAAGGACTAAATATGACAATTTGTGATTTTAAAAGGACCTTTGGTGACTTTTGCTTTTGAAATTATGGCTCAGGGACTATTTTTGACAATTTATGAAACTTGGGGGACTAAAACTGCAATTTTTGCAAATTTGAAATGTTTTTCATCTGATTTTGATAATTTTGCATTTGAAACACATAAAACACTGATTTGTGATATTTTGATCATTTTGATGTGTTTCTGAGTGTTTTCAGATGATTTTGCAGTTTATTTTGTATAAAAATGATGAGTATTTACACACTCATCAAGCTTCATCATTCTTATCCTGATCCTTATCTTCATCGTCTCTAGGACGTTTAGGCCTTTCTGCTTCTTCTCGGCATGCACATTTTAGTTGGTATTCCAGCAATGCTTCCAACAATTTGCTTTCGTGAGAAGCAAGTGTTGCAGATCGTTTGGACATTTGAGCAACTAGCCGGTCAACCAATTCAGCATCTGAGAATATTTTGGGATCAACTGGGTTGATGCTAACATACATTGGAGTTGATCTCATCGTTTGCTTGGCCAAGTGCAATAGGTTCAGATAAAGTTGCCTGGTGAACATCTCCTGTGTAGCTTTAGGAACGATATCAAGAAGGTACTTGTGAGTGTAGCCTTCGATCATCTCGTTCATTTCCTCTTGGAGATTCCGTTTCATGTACTCCTGGACGTATTTCCTTTCTTTTTGCATCTTGTCATTCTCGTCATGAAGATACTGTATCTGTTTAGCGTAGAAATTCATCTTTTTGTAGAGCATGTCTTTCTTTCTGACTTGTTGAGCAGCTTTAACAATTCGGTTCTTAGCTTGAGAAATCCAAGATGCCTTTGGCTTCTTCACAGATTTGGATGATGATTTGGTTGATCTCTTTGATGGTGGTGGTGAAGAATGAGATGATGAGTCTGATGAGGAGGAGACATGAGGAGACTCGGGGTCCTAAGGCAGTTCAGAAGTTTCTTCCTTAGACATAGCCTTGTCATCAGTGTTTGTTTCATCAGCATGTATTTCCTCAGTCTTTTCTTTTGCTGGTTCCTCAAACTCATATTCAATAGAATCCTCCAAAAGTTGTTGTTGTTGCGGAAGAGTGGCGGCTTGACTCCTTATCGGGTCGATTAACCGCATCGAGAGATGGTTTAGAGTGGCGACACCACTTGAACCTCGGGGCCACCCATTTGATCCTTTGCAAATTCCTTAGCAACATGTTGGAGTCTAATGAATTTGAACTTCTTCCTGTAAGATGAATCCAGTTGCTCTTCATCACTTTCTGAGCTTTCATCATATGGAACAAGTACATGAGACTTCCCTTTGCCATGTGATGAGTGCTTATTCACTCATCCTTTTTACCCGCCTAAGACCACAAAAACGAACAGAAACACCCAAATATGATCAAAATATGTTAAAAATATCCTCGGAGCGTGTTTTATGTCTTGCAGGTACAAAAGGATTGAAAACAGACTGAAAACGGGCAAAAACGAGCCGAAATCAGAAATCAGTCCCTGAACTTTGAACATTTGGCAGAATTTACCCTCAAGTTTCATGATTGGCAGTTTTGGTCCTTACATTATTAAAGATTGGCAAGACCAGCCCTTGGATTACAATTTCAATTTACAGTTTTGATCCCTGGATTTTCAGAATTGTTAAGTTTAGTCCTTCAAGTTTCAGAAAATGACAAAAATGGCCCTTACATTATTTGAGATTTACAAGTCCAACCCTTGGTTCATTTTTCAGAATGTACGTGGATGGCCCCTGAATATTTAGTTTTGGCTAAATTGGTCCCTAAGCTACTAAAAGGGTTCAAATCTAATCCTAAGTCCAAGTCCTAATAAACACCTAAACCCAACTCAATACCCAGTCCAAATCCAATACCCGGTCCAAGCCCAAGCCCGTTACCCTTTTGACCCGGTCAACCCCCCAATTGTTAACACCCCCTTTGTCTTCCTCCTATTTTCCCGCCCAAACAACCCAACACAAACCCAGACACAAGCCAGACACAAACATAAAATAAAACCCACGCCTGTCCTCCCCACACTTCCCCTGACATATTCCCTACTCATCTCTCTACCCACGCTTGTCCAAGATTCCCATCATATTCTCCACGCCTGGTTTTTGTTTCCAAGAAAGCACGAGGACAGAGAAGCAGAGAGAGGAAAGAGACAGAAGGAACACATGTTAGATATTGGATTTCACATACACATTATAACATTAACACCATAAGCTCATAGATGATTTTAGAGAGAGAGAGAAAGTGAAGAGGTGGGAGCCTTTCTAGAGAGAGAAAGTAACAAAAGAAAGAAAGGTTAGATTGAAGGTCCAACCTCTACCTTGGGAGGTAGAGGGTATTTATAGTTACGATAAACGTCCTCCTTGGATGTGGATCGAGGCATCTGATGGGTAAAGACCCGTCCTTCCTCCACGGTGTTGCACTAAACTAACTATCTGACTAAATAACTAGTAAATAACGTAATGTCTACGAGCTAACTTATGCTAGATTATATTTGGGGTGACCGATACTTCACTATGGAATTTTCTAATTCCTAACAATCTCCCCCTAAGGGAGGTCACCCCATGTTTTACATTTAGAATCCTAGCATTCTATTCTTGACTTTGTTCATGAGCTCGTAGACTTCAATTCTTCAATTCCGAAATCTTTGTGCTTTTGAAGTGCAACTTCAAGGTCCGCATTGATTTTTACTTTTAGTGGAGGTCTTTGAACTGATCCACATATTTGATGATCTTTGAGCTTTCATAGAGATCATCAGCCACAGTAAATCTCTGGATCACCCATAGTTGTGTTGCCATCATGTGAAGTTATGACTTTTGGACCGACATGCTCACACTATTTGGATCATGATATCTTTCATCAGAGTAGCGGAAGCTTTCTTTGGTTCAAGATATTTGCGGCGTAGCGAAGCATAGTATAAAAATATCCGAGCCGAGTTACGTGGATATGCACAAGTCATGATTTCTTCAATTAAGAGTGGTTCTTGTGAGCATGCGGCTATGGAATGACTCTTCAATTCGATCATTTGCAATCGTAGGGGCGTACTGCATAAGGCAGTTAGCAATAAAGCACACAAAAGTGTCTTTGATCACTTTCGTTGAATTGAGGTACATGGCCCACGGTTCCCGTTGATCGATACAAATCTTGCTGTGATCGGTAGGATTCCTAAGAATCTCCTTGACGGGGTTTCGCAATTTGCTCTAGCCGTTCTCAAACCGGAACGTCTCAAAGAAGACAACACGGAGTGAGTGAACCGGTAATTGAGATTCAGCGATTGATGAGAAATGATTTGAAAAGCAGTCGTGTATTGCTTAAGATAGAAAGTGTTTTGCAATACAACGAAGGTTTTATTGAAAATCAATTATCAATCATAAATACCCTTTAATTTTGAGACATTAATACACAGTCGATGTGCTATAGAAAAGAACTTTTAAGCACAACGACCGGTTTTTCAAAGGTATCCGTCAATCCTTATCCTGGACCAAGGTTGATTCAAGAATGAATCACCCCATTGTTTCTATCCAGTTGTCACAAGCTTGATCTTTTGCAAGATCTCACATGTCACCCACCAAGAGCTTGTTTGATGTTGGCTCTAGAAGGATTTCCATCTTCATTGTGACTATTTTTACATATCACTCGGATGTTCTGGCAAAACCACAAGGATAATGCGTAGGACTCTTAATATTTTCTTACTTTCCACATTGTGTGAAACAGCAAGTCTTCATCAATTTTGTGTCCTAATGAGATATTGTGGAAGATCTCTTGGCTCTAGACTCAATAGTGCACATTTGGTTCCTATGCCGGAGACTAGGGAGAGGGTCTCCTTCTTCAATATCAACAATCTCTAAGAGAAAGTCGATAGATAATGTCGGTTCCCCGTGAGAATGAAACAAGCCCTTTTAAGAGGAACTTGAGTAGCTTGGGAAGTTTAGTGTAGTGCGTCACTGTGTCCATGACGTCTTGTCTTCAATCTGGCGTTACCTTAGTAACCACCGGTAGCATATGTATTGAACCCGGTGTACGCCTAAGGTTGAATTATTGGAGGCTATTTATTTTCACCCTTTCACTTTCATTTCTTTTCATTCTTCAACCCCTTGATGCTTACGAGACTTCATAACTAGAACCTTGTTGGGTTTATTCGATTACTAGCTCATCTCGATCCGCACTCTTCCCAATTTCTCATTTTCTCCTTTTTCATCATACCTAAGGACTCTACACTATCTAGTGGATTGTCCTCGGTAGATCCCTCCGATTACGGCGGATCGTGGGAACAAATACCTAACCTAACCATCCTTATAACTCCATACATAAAGTAAAATGGTCGGTCTTTTGGTACAGTTCATTCTTCCTTGAAAGCAATTGAAAAATCATTTGGAAAAACAATCAAGGTACTTGTGATACGAGATCAAAGCATTATGTACCTTAAGAGTTTTGATCATTTAGAAAAACCTCCCCCTCAACATGTGCGTATGATTTAGAAATTGTTTAGCACGAGGAGGCAAGAGGACTTTGAAATATTTTCTTTGATCACGATTTTCATACGAAAAAGCCATTTGATTTTCATGGTAAAATTCTCCCCCTCAATATGTGCATAGGATATTTGAAATCATTTTTATCACATAGAGGCAAGAGATCTTTTGAAGCACATCCACGATCACAAAAGCCATTGAGAAAACCATTTGAAAACTCAGTCAAGGTACTTTATGTTAAAACATAAAAACTTTTGTACCTCGATAGTTTATTTTCTTTAAAATGCTCCCCCTCAATATATGCTTCGAGATTCAAAGCGTTTAGCTTTATCTGAGAGAAGCGACTGCACAATTGAATCAAAGCGATCACCTTTATCAAATTTCATAATTAAATCACAAATTCTCCCCGATCAAAATATCAAACCCTTTGAGATTTTGGATCCCAAGTGATTTAATTAGGTTTTAAAAAAACATGGGAGAAAATGTGGCCTTGTTTAAATACTCATCTGGTTTTTGGATAAATCCTCCTCCTCAACATGTGCATTGTGTATTTGAAATCGTTTGGCACATGGAGGCAGGAGTGCCTTTGAAGGACTAAAACCAATTCCATAAAAACAGATTTGAGATTTAAATCACGATCTCTCACCCGATCAAAGATTTCAAACCATTTGAGATTTGTGATCCCAAAAGATTTAAATAATTTAGAAAAATTTGGGGAAAGACGTGGCAAGATTTGATAATGAAAAGTGACAGATAAGGACCATTTTAAGACATTAAAGATTGTTAGTGTCAGGTATGAAAGTTTTAAGAGATCTTTAAGTAAAATAAAATAATTTCACAATCAAACAAGAACAGAAAAGATTTCATTTTGTAAGATCTTTGAGTTTTAAAGAAAATCATACCATGACATAACATTAAATCTTTAGATCACCACATTTTAACGTACAAACGGACTCTTTTTGTGAAGAAATATCGTTTGAAAATATTTTAAATTAAATCACTCTCCCCCTCAATCCATGACAGAAGTCAATAATTGAGTGACTTAGGTTTTGATGACATGAAGTCCTGTGATTTTCAAAAATTAGTCCAATATATTTTCAAAACAATATTTTCCATTTTCAAAACAATTTAATCAAATTATTCAAAATTGTTTAAAAATTGGATCCTGCACAAAGATAAGTTAGGTGGTTGAGAAGCTTCTGTTGTTGTTGCTGTAAGGCAGGAAGAAAACCGTCTGTAGATGCAGTGAGACTTCTTTTCTTTCGTTGCAATTTTTTTATGCCAACTGAGGTTCAATTAAGCTCCGTTTCTTCATTTGATGATGAAGAAAATCATCTGCTGATGCAGTGAGACCTCTTACGTTGCATTTATGCCAACTCTCCATAGAAGTCCAATTAAGCTCCGTTTCTTCATATGTCAACCCAAGATATAGTTACCCTTTCCTTTCGGCATCCAATCATCTTCAATTGTGGGATCCGGATCGGGAACATTCTTTTATACCAATATACCTGCATATGTTAGTGAACACACATACAAATATATGGTGGTCGACATCACCCAAACAACAATCGACTAACAAAAGTCAATTCAACATATCAATCAGTTCATATAAGGTATGGGAATTATGTGTTCATCAAACTCTAATCATCTAAACCTAACAATCATATCCTAGAAACCTAGTCCTTCAACATAGGAAATTAGATTTTTAATTAAGCACTTAGGATGATTAAGAAAGCCCGTTAGATGATATAGATTTGAAAACATAATCCCCCTCAATCAATGACTCTTTTTCTTGAAAAGTTTTAAAAGTGCTGAAGTCATCGATTGAGTTTTTGAAATTTAATAAAAACTCTGAAACTGATTGTTTTTCAAGCAACTCATTTACCACCATTTTTGAAAACAACAAATATTTTTCTGAAGAATTTTAGACGGAAAAAAATTTGTGTAGGAACAGCAGTCCTTCGACATACTTTCCTCAAATAGTTTTAGGATAAGTGCACGATATTTTGAAAATTGTTTAAGTGCAACACTTTCCTTTCTTGAAGACCGGGTTGCTATCAGAAATAATAGCAAACCATACTTTTAAGCGCGGGTTCTGATCAAAAATAGCGCAAGCCATCATTTAAAGCCGAGTTCTGATCTGAAATAATTGTAAGCCATCATTTAAAGCCGGGTTCTGATCTGAAATAATGTAAGCCATCATTTAAAGCACAGGTTCTGATCGAAATAATCATAAGCCATCATTTAAAGCCGGGTTCTGATCGAAATAAGCGTAAGCCATCATTTTGAGACATGATTTGAAAAGAAATATTTACACCTCCTGCTCGAACTTCATCTAAAGTCCCGTGCCATTATTGAATGACATTTCTAAGACCGTAGATGTTATCGATACCAGAAGACATGTCTTGAGAAAACATATTTTTGGTATTTTTTTTAATTTTCTGATTTTTATGGGCTTTTGTTGATTTTATATTTTTCTATTTTGTTTTTGATGGTTTTATATTTTTGTATTTTTCTTTTTGAAAAATATTTACAAAGATAGAGAAATAGTTTTGAGAAGATGATGACATGAGTACCAAGATAAGGAAATTGTTCAGCACTTTGTAGAAGATAGAAGTCATCATCTCTTAAACTTTCACCACCAAACCATTCGAGGCTCTTGAATCGTCACAATAGCTTGAGCCTTCAAAAAGTGGATCTTTGGCAGCTTCCCTCTAAACCGACAGACTGAGGATAAAGACCATTTCCCCAAGCAGTAGAAATGAATAAAAACGGTCTCATAGAATGAAGCTCAACACCCCGAAGAACACGAGAACACCGAAGTAACAAGTTGAAACATTGATCATCTCAGTGGTTATCAAATCCGGATTAGCGACACGACCGATCACATGAACTCATTGTGCATCCCGATATACACCTTACTCTTGAGATTGACCGGTTGTCTATTTAGGGAACAATACATCAACATCTTCATTTTACCAAGTGCATTCCAGTTATCTCCCATATAACCAATCGGCCCATCATGTACACACGTACCCAACCAGAGTAGAGACAATGACATCACAGTAACTGGTTGAATAACTGATCTCCTCTACGGATGTCAACTCTAGATTAACTGATTAAGCTCGATCATATGAATGTGTTGTCCGACCCTGATGTACACATATATCTCCCTTGATCGTTGCGATCTCATCAGAATCATCATTACATAGTGTACATGAAGTGCTAACCGGACGCACTTTATCATAAATCATATAGACGATGTCGATATGCAATATCATCTCACGAACCAAATATCTTTTCACATTTCTTCTAACTGAACGCTGAAGTAACACAAGCCAAAAAGTCTCCAGAGACCATTTCCCCCAATTAGTTGGAATAATACACCAAAGGCAACGAGTTAAACAATGAGTTTCTCTACGGTTATGACCATTGTCTTTCTGAGATAAATTCAATCAGGTAGAAGTGTTAAGTTCATCATGTGTACTCGTTGTGCTTTTAGATATATATCTCCTTTCCACTTGCTGGTTTTGATACCTCAGATTCAGCAAAACATAATATACCCAAAAACTCGAAATCTTGTGAGAAGAACTCAAATAGCCCAAATGAATCCTGTGAGAATCAACTGCAATGGAAATGCTCTCTGACTATCCTTATCAACCAATATGAAGACAATTTGAAGTGACCACTGATGAAGAAAACCCGATATACCAAACTTGAAACTGAAGTCGAATTCCCCGCATTTGTGTCTTAAGCTTGCACTTAAAGTTGGAAGAACGGTGTCGAGAATCTATGCTTCAAGCAAATCTCTAAGTACTCACAACTCAAACAAAGTATGAGACATTAACACCTCTTGAGATTATCCACATCGTCATCTGCATGTGACACTGAGTAAAACAACGTAACTCCTAATAGTGATAGTTAACCAGGTCTTCAACCAACCACCCCGACTACTGGTAACTAGATAAACGAAGTCTTCAACTAAAAATCTTAAGCTCGAGCAAGTTATCAAATAAGAACACGCCTTTGTTGAAAGTCAACTTCAATCTAAAATAAGTGATAAATGATTAACTCTGTAGTCATAAACTTGTGTCAAATTCCCAACACATGAAAGCAACATACAATCGGATGTACATTGACCCACTGAATGAACCGGAACAAATGATTCCTCAACATCAAAACATTCTTCCTAAAGATATACATGTAGAGACGGATCTGGAAGATTCACCAATAATGTTTTCGAGTGAGTGAGGTTGTCATTGTCCTTAATGTTCACATGGTTGATTTATAGCATGCACATTGTGAGGACCAATAATCCGTAAAGATTTGGCAAAAGAATACCAAAGAGCGGATCATTATTCATGAACAATAATCCGTGAAGATTTGGCAAAGGAATACCAAAGAGCGGATCATTATTCATGAGTGCAACTGGAATATTTTGATAGTCATCATCAACGTCTTAAGGAATAACTGGAGATTGGGCTTCTTGAGTAGTCTGAGTTGTACTTCTTGGATGATCAACATTCGCTAGCGGTTGGAAATACTCATCAAACATATCTTGAAACAATGAATCCCAAACAATAAATCCCATTTATCCTTAGTAAGTGAAGCATTAGGCGTTGGAGGAGAGTCATCAAAAATCAAATCGTATGACCATTATTCAAACATCCATCATCATGTAGTATATTCACTCTTCTCCCCCTCAAAAATTGCATCCGAAGTTGTCATTTTTGATTTAACAAGTGAATAAGAGTATACACCAATGAATGTAGATCCACTTGACGACTGAATGAGCATGGGTGAAACATGAAGTATGTTGATGAAGAATGTCGATAAGAATGGTCATACATGAAGAATTTCTCTTTAGCTGAAGAAAAAGCGCACAGAAGAGCGTACACTTTTCTTTTCTTTGAAGAACGGGGCCTGAAGTGTTATGTGCAGACACCATAAGGATGAAGTACGAGGCCTGAACTGAAGTGAACAGACGTCTTTATGATAAAGAACGAGGCCTGAACTGAAGTGAACAGACGTCATAAGAAGATTTCTCTTCTTTGGAAGATAAAGCGCACTGAGACATACACTTTTCTTTTCTTTGGAGTACGAGGCCTGAACTGATGTGAACAGACGTCATAAGAAGATTTCTCTTCTTTGGAAGATAAAGCGCACTGAGACGTACACTTTTCTTTTCTTTGGAGTACGAGGCCTGAACTGATGTGAACAGACGTCATAGCCGGTTGAATATCAATGTTGGGTAACTTGAACCCGTGAGTTATTAGATATCAATCCATTTGTAATCCATACTTTAAGCCAGTCCATGTATTGAAGGATCGAAGTATACACAATCGAGTAAGGAGTACCGCACTAACATTACAAGCTTGATTGCATATATATGGGTTAGTGACATTAGTATCCAAACTCTTTGGGGTTTCACGGTCAACCTTGATTTTATCATCAGAAAAGAGCTTTCCGGTAGGAATCCACTTAAGTCCAGCATCATTAAACATTCTACCAGACGGTATCCACTTATGGCAAGGTCTAGGATTGTAAGGTATCTTATGCATAGTGGAAGACTTATCCTTGTTCCTAGTTTCCAAAGATTTAGCAGTTGGTATCCATCTAGGCGAAGTTTTTGGTTTGTTTTGTTTCACAACATGTTGAACCTTAGTCACGTTAGTGCTCTTAGTGGATTGTACCTTGGCATGTGAAGTAGGAAAATGCTTCTTATGTGGAAAAGACTCAGAACTTCTAGTTTTGTTTTCTACATGCTTAGCATTCTTATGCACATAACTACTTTTAGATGCACGCCAATCCCTAGTCTTTTGAGTGTTCCTAGGTAGTGGTTTACAACTACTAGTAGTGCCTTGAAATCTTGTAGAATTCCTCACCTTAGGTCTTGCACCTAAAATTCCGTCTTTTTGAATCTGTGCATTTTTCCTAGCTTCGACTAGACAATAGTTCTTCCACAAGTCATTCATATAATATGAATTCTGGGTTTTAATGTTTGGTTTTGACTTTGTTTTGAACTAATCCTAGAGTCTTTGGGAGTAAAAGTAGTCGCATGTTGAGGTTCGGAGGAACTAGAAGCATGACTCTTAGGTAACACAGGTGAAGTGGTGGTTTTGACAAAACTTGTTTCTCATCAACTTGGGAGGCAAACCGTGTTTTGAAAATTTTGGCCTTTCGGATATAAGCGCGATGGGTCGCCTAACAATGCACCGGTTTCTAATGGGATGAGAAACCGGTTTCCCAAGGTCGATGGTTTTGTAAACTTAGTGTTCACACTTTTACCTCTGATTTTCCTAAGCTCATTCTTTAAGGCAACAATAGCGAAACTCTTATCCCGAAGTTGAGCTTTGAGTTCATCAATTTTTTCTATCAAAGGGTTTGTTTGTTCCATTGACTTAGTTCTAGCTTTTTGTGAGTCACTTAGTTCTATGTGATGCTTTCTCAAAGACTCATTTTCCTTTAGTAATTTAGCCACATAAATTGTGATTCATTATTTCTCGTTATAATAGCATCAATGTCTTGTGTATTCATGACTAAATTACTTTTCTCATTCAAGGCGAAATATGTTTCTTGATTGTAAATGGTTGAATCTTTGTCTTGAAGTCGAGCTTTCAAAGTGTTAATTTCAAAAGTTCACGAATTCGGGAAGTTCGGTTTTACATGGTTTGTTAAGTTGAAAACTTTCTTCTTTACTCGAATCGCGATTTCAAGTGAAATGCAATGTTTTTCAAGATTTGAGAATTTGTTTGAAAGTTCATCAAAAGCCTTCTTATCAACCATATATTTTGTTTTGAAACACTTAATCTCGGACTCACCTCGATGTAGAACATTTATGAAATTCATGTTCGACATCATGATCGGTTTGTTTAACATTAGCGGATGCACTATGTTGAGCGATAAAGGTACCTCATTACATGACACTGCTCAATTTACGGGTGATATCGCACCCACATCATGTGTAACAAGAGTCACTGGACATTGGATGTGTCAAGCTTATCAATATTTGAGCCTCGTATTCGATGCCAACCGATCCATCATCTCGGTGGTTTACCCGACTCATCATTATATGTTGACTCGACATTCTACATTCAAGAACCCCGATTCTTCAACGGATACATTACCCAACTTATCACGCCTATCTCTCAACCGCACGACACTCATTCACGTTTCGTCTTTATGTGTAACTTCTTCAATGTACTTCTCCACATTATCCATGAGTTGTATGAATGTCTCAATGAACATGCTAATTTCCATTCCGGTGTGTTTCTTGAAAGACACTTGATCATGTCATCATCAAAATCGAAGAATATTCCCCGGATAAATGGTGAAATTGATCGAAGATTACTTGAAGAGCTGCATTAGATTCATTAGTTGAGAACTTCTCTTTAGTAATTTGAAACTTGGTTGTTCTAAGTTGAGTATACAGTTCTTGTCAAGGTGGGAAGATCACGAAGAAGGAGAGCCTGACTTGTTCGATCCATAGTTGTAGATAAAAGTAGTTTGAGGTCTTGATAAAGTAGTTGAAAGGGCTCAATGTTACATTCCATTAGCCTTGCATTTTGTAGCATTGGTGGTGCATTTGTCTTTTCGAGTCTCGAACCCGGAGATATCACATCCTCATTGATTGATTCAATCATCTTTAATCGTTTAGTGTAGCATACATTATCATTGATGTCCACGATATCATACAATTTAAGCACTTCGAAATCACCGGGTCGATGAGAGTAAGACATGATGTGGAAGGATGCACGGATTTTACACGTCTATGATTTAAACCGAGAAATAGAATCTTCGCGGGATTTTACTAAAATCAAGACGAAACCGTTAAGCAATGACCGAGAGGGTGTTAAGATGACCGATGGATCGATACAATGAAAGAAGATTGTGTGATAGGACTTTAGATTGTTCGTAGGGAAGGTGAAATGTTGATTGGTTGAGATTTGGATTGGTTGATGCACGTTTTACGGAGAATTTTAGGTCTAAAACTTAAAACCTCAATAACTTCCTTTCGGAGGGTTTGGGCCTCGAAAATTCGATTCACGACATCGTCGTGAAATTTCACAATATTCGACTGTTCGGTCGTTTTGTGGTATTTATTGAAAACGGAGTTCTGGATCAAAAGTTATGGCCGTTTGAAGTTTTGACGTAAAAAAGTCAACTTTGGTCAACCAAGTCGCTAGAAGATAATGCACCAAGTCGCTAGAAGATAATGCACCAAGTCGCTAGAAGATAATGCACCAAGTCGCTAGAAGATAATGCACTAAGTCGCTAGAAGATAATGCACTAAGTCGCTAACACTTAATTCGCTACACCACTAAGTCGCTCTGGGCCCAAGTCGCTAGCCGGATGTAAGTCGCTAAGTAGTAACTCGCTAACACTCAAGTCGCTAGCAAAATTTCGTGACAATTAAGCTACTCAGTCGCTAACGATGCAAGTCGCTAAAGAGCAACTCGCTACAGACCAAGTCGCTACCACAAGTCGCTATCCGTAGTGGAGATTCCACTACTTGTACTTTAACTCGCTAGCTCTAACTCGCTAGCTTTAAAACTGTAACTCGATACAAAACTGTGAAGCAAGTCGCTACCAAGAAACTTTTCCGTGAGCTAAGTCGCTAACATGATAAAACCATATAAACATCACTTTTCAATCCAAAAACAACCCAACCAAGATGATTCAAGCTTACCAAATGAAAACCTAAACACTTTTGATGATTCTAAACATAAAAGTACCACCAAAATTCAAACTTTAACACAAGAGATCAACCAAATGATGCAAAAACCACTAAACTTTTTCAAACTCAAAAACCACCTAAAAACCACTATAAATCCAAAGATGTGCAAGATATGATCTAACCATGGCTCTTGATACCAATTGTTAGATATTGGATTTCACATACACATTATAACATTAACACCATAAGCTCATAGATGATTTTAGAGAGAGAGAGAAAGTGAAGAGGTGGGAGCCTTTCTAGAGAGAGAAAGTAACAAAAGAAAGAAAGGTTAGATTGAAAGGTCCAACCCTCTACCTTGGGAGGTAGAGGGTATTTATAGTTACACAATAAACGTCCTCCTTCGGACTGTGGATCAGGCATACAGTGGGTAAAGACCCGTCCTTCCTCCACGGTGTTGCACTAAACTAACTATCTGACTAAATAACTAGTAAATAACGTAATGTCTACGAGCTAACTTATGCTAGATTATATTTGGGGTGACCGATACTTCACTATGGAATTTTCTAATTCCTAACAACACAAGAGGCTGAAGATTGAAGACCCATTGATAGTTGTAATATAAGTAGTCTTGAAGCCATTGTACCGGAGTTAGTTTTTAGTTTTTTTTAGTTTTAATTTAGTTTGTAGTTTTAGTGTAGAATTTTTGTTCTAGTTCCAGCTTATGATTATTGTAATTTAATTTCCTTGTCGACTTTAATTTTCAATGCAAACTAATCTCAAGTTAACTTAAATTTCAGTTTTGCAAATTTATTTTGCGCCTCTGCTACTTTAATTGAAGAACATTCTCTTCAGGGGTGTTTGGTTTTTACTTGTAAATTGGTCAAATACCTGTTTCTACCGTTGACTTCGAAGTCAAGTTTTTTGGTTTGTTTGTTAAAATTCAGTTGCTAGAAGTAGGAGCTTAGGGGATAAATTTTTAACTAAGGTTTAGGTGACAAAGGTTGATTTGCTTACATTTACAGGGGTTCAGACGGAGACGTGACAGAAGGTCATTGTTCTTGTAAAATTTTTCAGTTAAATTGAGAGCTAATCTAAGTTAAATTGGTTATTATTCAATCCTTGCATGTCACTTTAACTTTAGTCTTAGTTTTGTGCTTAAAATTCATCTTTTAGTGTAGTTAAAATTTAAGTGGAAAAGTTCTGAATGGGGTTCTTTCATATTCTGTATCAGCAAATCGTTTGCCAAAGCAGGCTGATATCAGCTTATGTTTAAGCTGTTAAAAGCTTTCCATTGGTTCCTAAATGTTTTTTTCATGTATCTATGCTAGTATAACTTTGTCTCTGTAGCATGTCTGGGTCCTGGAAGCTTTCCTTTCAGCAAAAAATTAAGCCCGAAACAAGCCATAGCAGGCTGCTTGAGAGCCTGCAGTTGTGCAGCCAAGCAGCAACAAAAACACCCCACAAGAGGCCGATCTCAGCTCATTTTAAAGCTTGTACCTGCCTTGGAAGCTCATCGTTAAGCTTAAAATAAGCTAAAAAAAAACCACTGCGGGCTGTTTCGGGACTACACATCAGCAGGTCTCATTTCTTTTTCTTTTTTTTCCTTTTAGCTTATTGAGTAGTTATAATTGCTTAAGTAGATTAGTCAGCTGCTTTTAGATAATTAGGATAGTTCTTAGCTTACTTGTTGTTTATTCATGCTTGTTTGGTTCCTTTAGCCTTATCCTTAGATTAGCTCATTTCCTCAATTAGCTTAGGGTTCCCCTAGAGTAGCCAATTTAGCCAACTGAATTTCCCAATCTTTGGCTTAGGATATCCATTTAGCCTAGCTTATCTCCCAACCGTTTTACTCTATTAATAGTTGTTTGTAGCTTATTAGATGTAATAAATATGATAGCTTAACATCTGTTTTGTAGTTTATTTCTAGACTAGTGCCAAGTTTAATTATTGGTTCCCATATTTGAACGCTCCTTGCATTTTTAGCATGCTTAAGGGGTGTTTGTTTAATGATTTCTTTTGTCCACTGATGTGAATAAGCAGTAAACATGGCTTATTTCAAAATCTGAATAAATAAGTTTTCATAAAAAGTTCAAGAGTTAATCTCATCTTCAAAGTTTTAAAAGAAAAAGTTCAAAAGAAAAAGAAAAAAAATGTGTTGCAAAAACAAACTGGCATAGCTGGGACTCGAACCCACGCCATCCAGCTCACACACAACACACTCACCAACACGCCCTTGGGACTTTATCAGTTATCATTTGCATTATTTAATATATAAGGTAGTAGTAGTAGTATAGCTTATTTAGCTTAATCGATTTTTAGCAGCTTATCCATAGAAGCTGTTGCACCCATTTTATTTTTCATAGGTCCATTAGATCGTCTAGTATTTTTACAAAAAGTTTCAGAATTTTCTAAAATGTTTTAGTATTTTTTATTAATTAATTAGTTTAATTTAGTTTTTAATTCGTAATAAATAAAATAAAACTCAAAAAATATTCCGCTTTTTCTAAAATTATTTTTAGTCAATTAGGATGTAGGAAAATTATTTTCACACTCGTAGGACTTAAATTTCATTATTTTCACTTTTTGAGGCTCGGGATTTGCTCGGGTTTTGCGTTTTTGCATTTTAGGACCTTAGGACTTAGTGTAGCCTCGTTTTGTCATTCCTTAGGCTTAGAAATAGTTTATTTTTAGTTTTTTTAGGGTTCCCTTGCCTTAATTGATTTCCCGTTAATTAATTCGTAGAAAACGTAATTCAAACCAACAAATCATTAGTTTAACCAATTCAAGTCCAAATCTCAAAACTAAACGACACCATCAATTTCACACCTCGTTGGGACACGACCCGGGGAAATCACTTTCCCGGCATCACTTTTATCACAACCGTAGGATTTGATACGTTAACCCTTTTCCTAAAGGGTTGATTTGTCGAGTTTTACGATTATTTTGATATACGTTGGTAATTGTGTTTGTTTTACACGAATCAAATTTTGGCGCCGCTGCCGGGGAGGTGTGTTGCGACAATATAGTGAAGTTTTTGGCGATTAGTGACTTGAAGAACCTTCCTCGTGAAGTTATTGTTTTCAAAAATACAAAAATACAAAAATATTTTTCTTTTCTTTGTATATATGTAAAAGATAAAAACACAAAAAGATTTTTGTTTGTTTTAAATAAAATAGAACACACAATCAACATAACATTCTCAACTGAGGTGTTATCATTATAAGTTCCCGAACAAAAGATTTAAAACTTGCCTTTGTGTCCTTGTGAGTGGTGTACCTTTTTCAAAGAAGCCATTCACTTGTGATTATTGGTTTAAGTTCACTGTTGTTTTGCCTCGGTCTTGTTTTAATTGAAAGTGTTGTTTTTGAATGTGCATGTGCACTCGTTTTCGAGGAAAAACCCAAAAATATTCTTCTCATTCCTCTTATCCATTTGATTCTATCTCTTTAACCCTCTACATGTTTAATTCTCATGGAGACGCTCAATTACCGTCGTTGTTTCCACTGCAAAAGCCGTATGGAAGAGGATCAGCTCTATTGTCAGAATCCGGATTGTTTATGCAAGCGATGTGGAAGGATGGGTGCAAGCAAATATTGTTATTGGTGTGAATTATCCGATAAAAACTCTCTCGATGATTCCCCAAGTTTTTCCGACCATCCGCCACAACCCGATGAACCCGTTCAAGAACCGGAGACCAAAACGGAAGTGGTGGAAATTGCTAGCTCTAAGAGCACACCATTTGTCCCACCTCCGGAATCTTCAAAACCGTTTTCAGACGAAATCATAAACATGCTTAAAAACCTCTTAATTGAACATTGTCAAGATTCGACTTCGGGAAATACCGCTTTGCCTTCCTTATATGATATTGTTGAGCCCTCGATTCCTACTCCCGAACCCGAGATATCTTCGTTCGATCAAGAGTATTGCTACGGTTGTGGAGACGTGTTACTAAAAGGTTTCCGTTGTTACAAATGTATGTGCGAGTGGTGTGGAAACTATCTTGTCAATGGATGTTGTTCGATTTGCGCCGAGAATTCATTCATTTATGATTCTAACTCAAATTCTTTCAATTATCCTCAAAACGATTTCCACTACCCTCCACAAAATTCATTCGACCCACAACAGTACTATCAAGATTTCAATGATACATCGTTCCAAAACTTCTCTCCTCAATACCTTTCTTGTGCAAATTGTGGGGGTCCTCATTATGATTACCAATGTCAATCATGGAATCAGAATTACTATGGACCTGATCCTTGTTATAACACTCCTTGTTTTGACAATTTCCGATCCCCACAACTTCCTGTTATTGATCAATTTCCTCGTATAATGCTTGAAGAAATTTCAGAGGAACAAGCAGCGCGCAATGAAAGATATCTAGCCAATGAACGAGCAGCTCAAAAACTCCTTGACGAAGCCGCTAGACAGCATTTCCTATTTAACGAAGCTTGCCGTCTCGATGATGAGGATGAGGAAGATTGGGAGATGGCAAGGGACAAGTTGCATATCTCAAGCCCACAAAGTACCGCACATGTCCACTCTCCGCCCTCATATTGCCTATCCACCATAGAACCTTCGGATAACCTTTTAATGGGGGACGAGCGTCTTGACACTATTCCAGAAATGGAACCATCTTGTGTTGAGAGCCTTGTCCTAAACCCAAGTGAATCCGAGGTTATTTCTGGTGATATGTGTGATGACCTTCTCGATGATGATTCTTCTCCCACCCCGAAAGAACCTGTTGAAGTGATCTACGAGTCTGAAAATGACTATACGTCATTTGATGATTCTTTATCATGTGGATACATCGAGTATGTTGAGGAAATTCCTTCTGAGCTCGTTAGCTTGGAAGAAGTGAGAGATGTTGATCCCGATGATCTTGTTATGGACACAGATTTTGAAACGGATGATGAAGATATTGTTGTTGTGTCCGAGAAACCTTTCACTACGGCGTTCACTAATCCTCTATTTGACTTTGATTCTGAATTCACTCTAGTTTCGGATAATCTCATCTTTGAAATTCAGAATGAGGATAGTGACTCTTTCATGGAGAACCTCGTTATATCTCCATCTTTTCCCGAAGAAAAGAATAGTGGCAATCCCACTTCGACGTTAGAACTTCTCGAGGAGTTCGCCGATGGACTCACTTTTATTGATCATTCTCCACTGGGAGATGATGATGTGCACGTCGACTTTCTTTCTTTGGATGACTCGATACCTTTGGATTTTCAGAGTGACGATTGTGGCTTAGATCCATCATCCACTCGTCCGCCTGCTAAACTACCAGATGATGGAACCATTTCTAAGCCCGATACAAATGTTTTCATTGCTTTAGTGGTGGATAAGATTTTGAACATTCCGTTAATGTTCCTCAATCTAATCTTTTAACCACCCATCCCACCCGTGATCAACTCATTGCCACTTTACCTTCTCCTCCCATTTCTTCTCCATGTCTTAACTCCTTCGAGAGTGAAGAAACCATCTTTGACCCCGGCATTTCTCATTCTTTTGAGCCGGTTATATCTCATCGGAGTGGAACTTTCAGCACATTCAATATTTATCCACACCATTTGAATGAAAGTCCGATGGAGATTTTCTGTTCCACGTTGCTTCCCCAAGAACAAATGAATTCGGGGTCGAGTCAAGCTAGCGACTCAGGAATCAAAAACAGTAGCACACTATATGGGTTTTCACCCGTATTTCTGACTTCTTTATACTTTCTACCACCCTAGTGTGGGGGAATTGCCCCCCCCCCGCCCCGCTGTTGTATATAAGTTTCATGAAAAAATAATAATAATAATAATTTCTCAAATAATGGCGTAGTATTTCCCTTTACGTTCTCGGTTTCGGCATAACATGGGTATTTTGAATATTGAGGCAATATTCATTTCTAGTGTGGGGAATTCTCACGAATTTTATCATGTAATTATACCACCCAATTCCCCATTTTGGCCATTTTTAAGGTTATCATCCGCCATGTCTAATAAACAAAAGGATTGACTAATCCAGAGCAAACGGCTCTTGGTAAAGATATCTCAAATCCGTTGACTTGCAATTTGCCCAAAATTGTATGGTGTTCATTCACCATATCTTTAGTTAGTGAAGAGTTGGCTAGCCCGCAAGTATTATGGCTTGTGGTAAAGCGGTTGGAAAACCATAATTGGTAATCGACTCACCAAAGATATTTTATCTAAGAGTTGGCTATTCCGAAGCAAACGGCACGGTAAAGACAAATCAAATCCGTTGAAAGTCGGTGATTTGCTCAAAATCATATGGTTATCAGTGTACCATAGTTCTTACTTGAACTGAAACATTTGGCTACTCCAGAAGTAATGGCTTTTGGTAAAGAGATTCAAATCCATTAAGTTTTCTCAAAGGATTGCTAGGGACTAGCAATGGTTTAGTGTGGGGGGATTTGATGAGTGCTTATTCACTCATCATTTTTACCCGCCTAAGACCACAAAAATGAACAGAAACACCCAAATATGATCAAAATATGTTAAAAATATCCTTGGAGTGTGTTTTATGTCTTGTAGGTACAAAAGGATTGAAAACAGAGTGAAAACGGGCAAAAACGAGCCGAAATCAGAAATCAGTCCCTGAACTTTGAACATTTGGCAGAATTTACCCTCAAGTTTCAGGATTGGCAGTTTTGGTCCTTACATTATTAAAGATTAGCAAGACCAGCCCTTGGATTACAATTTCAATTTACAGTTTTGATCCCTGGATTTTCAGAATTGTCAAGTTTAGTCCTTCAAGTTTCAGAAAATGACAAAAATGGCCCTTACATTATTTGAGATTTACAAGTCCAACCCTTGGTTCATTTTTCAGAATGTACGTGGATGGCCCCTGAATTTTCAGTTTTGGTTAAATTGGTCCCTAAGCTACTAAAAGGGTTCAAATCTAATCCTAAGTCCAAGTCCTAATAAACACCTAAACCCAACTCAATACCCAGTCCAAATCCAATACCCGGTCCAAGCCCAAGCCCGTTACCCTTTTGACCCGGTCAACCCCCCAATTGTTAACACCCCCTTTGTCTTCCTCCTATTTTCCCGCCCAAACAACCCAACACAAACCCAGACACAAGCCAGACACAAACATAAAATAAAACCCACGCCTGTCCTCCCACACTTCCCCTGACATATTCCCTGCTCATCTCTCTACCCACGCTTGTCCAAGATTCCCATCATATTCTCCACGCCTGGTTTTTGTTTCCAAGAAAGCATGAGGACAGAGAAGCAGAGAGAGGAAAGAGACAGAAGGAACACAAGAGGCTGAAGATTGAAGACCCATTGATAGTTGTAATATAAGTAGTCTTGAAGCCATTGTACCGGAGTTAGTTTTTAGTTTTTTTTAGTTTTAATTTAGTTTGTAGTTTTAGTGTAGAATTTTTGTTCTAGTTCCAGCTTATGATTATTGTAATTTAATTTCCTTGTCGACTTTAATTTTCAATGCAAACTAATCTCAAGTTAACTTAAATTTCACTTTTGCAAATTTATTTTACGCCTCTGCTACTTTAATTGAAGAACATTCTCTTCAGGGGTGTTTGGTTTTTACTTGTAAATTGGTCAAATACCTGTTTCTACCCGTTTGACTTCTGAAGTCAAGTTTTTTTTTTTGGTTTGTTTGTTAAAATTCAGTTGCTAGAAGTAGGAGCTTAGGGGATAAATTTTTAAATAAGGTTTAGGTGACAAAGGTTGATTTGCTTCTGTTTTTGGGGTCTGCACGGGACAGCAGCAAGGCCGCTGTTATTGTAAAATTTTTCGGTTAAATTGAAAGCTAATCTAAGTTAAATTGGTTCTTATTCAATCCTTGCATGTCACTTTAACTTTAGTCTTTGTTTTGTGCTTAAAATTCATCTTTTAGTGTAGTTAAAATTTAAGTGGAAAAGTTCTGAATGGGGTTCTTTCATATTCTGTATCAGCAAATCGTTTGCCAAAGCAGGCTGATATCAGCTTATGTTTAAGCTGTTAAAAGCTTTCCATTGGTTCCTAAATGTTTTTTTCATGTATCTATGCTAGTCTAACTTTGTCTCTGTAGTATGTCTGGGTCCTGGAAGCTTTCCTTTCAGCAAAAAATTAAGCCCGAAACAAGCCATAGCAGGCTGCTTGAGAGCCTGCAGTTGTGCAGCCAAGCAGCAGCAAAAACACCCCACAAGAGGCTGATCTTAGCTCATTTTAAAGCTTGTACCTGCCTTGGAAGCTCATTGTTAAGCTTAAAATAAGCTCAAAAAAAACCACCGTGGGCTGTTTCGGGACTGCACATCAGCAGGTCTCCTTTCTTTATCTTTTTTTTCCTTTTAGCTTATTGAGTAGTTATAATTGCTTAAGTAGATTAGTCAGCTGCTTTTAGATAATTAGTATAGTTCTTAGCTTACTTGTTGTTTATTCATGCTTGTTTGGTTCCTTTAGCCTTATCCTTAGATTAGCTCATTTCCTCAATTAGCTTACGGTTCCCCTAGAGTAGCCAATTTAGCCAACTGAATTTCCCAATCTTTGGCTTAGGATATCCATTTAGCCTAGCTTATCTCCCAACTGTTTTACTCTATTAATAATTGTTTGTAGCTTATTAGATGTAATAAATATGATAGCTTAACTTCTGTTTTGTAGTTTATTTCTAGACTAGTGCCAAGTTTAATTATTGGTTCCCATATTTGAACGCTCCTTGCATTTTTAGCTTGCTTAAGGGGTGTTTGTTTAATGATTTCTTTTGTCCACTGATGTGAATAAGCAGTAAACATGGCTTATTTCAAAATCTGAATAAATAAGTTTTCATAAAAAGTTCAAGAGTTAATCTCATCTTCAAAGTTTTAAAAGAAAAAGAAAAAAAATGTGTTGCAAAAACAAACTGGCATAGCTGGGACTTGAACCCACGCCATCCAGCTCACACACAACACACTCACCAACGCTACTGGGACTTTATCGTTATCATTTGCATTATTTAATATATAAGGTAGTAGTAGTAGTATAGCTTATTTTGCTTAATCGATTTTTAGCGGCTTATCCATAGAAGCTGTTGCACCCATTTTATTTTTCATAGGTCCATTAGATCGTCTAGTATTTTTACAAAAAGTTTCAGAATTTTCTAAAATGTTTTAGTATTTTTTATTAATTAATTAGTTTAATTTAATTTTTAATTCATAATAAATAAAATAAAACTCAAAAAAATATTCCGCTTTTTCCTAAAATTATATTTAGTCAATTAGGATGTAGGAAAATTATTTTCACACTCGCAGGACTTAAATTTCATTATTTTCACTTTTTGAGGCTCGGGATTAGCTCGGGTTTTGCGTTTTTGCATTTTAGGACCCTAGGACTTAGTGTAGCCTCGTTTTGTCATTCCTTAGGCTTAGAAATAGTTTTTTTTTTAGTTTTTTAGGGTTCCCTTGCCTTAATTGATTTCCCGTTAATTAATTCGTAGAAAACGTAATTCAAACCAACAAATCATTCGTTTAACCAATTCAAGTCCAAATCTCAAAACTAAACGACACCATCAATTTCACACCTCGTTGGGACACGAACCGGGGAAATCACTTTCCCGGTATCACTTTTATCACAACCGTAGGATTTGATACGTTAACCTTTTTCCTAAAGGGTTGATTTGTCGAGTTTTACGATTATTTTGATATACGTTGATAATTGTGTTTGTTTTACACGAATCACCATGTTCAGCTATTGGACTAGGAGGTTTTGCTACTGAGGAAGGTGGTTCGGTTGCAGATTCAGAGTAGTGGACCTCCTCGTCTGATTGTGTATCTTTAGAGCTTTCGTCCAGTAGCTTTCTTGGTGGTTCGGTGTAGGAATAGGAACGACTTCACGAGAGGAACTTTCTTCTTTGGAGTAGGTTTCCTCTTTGGGACCTTCCTTTGACTCTCTGCTTCTTGCACTTCGATTACTTCCTCTTACGGTTCTCCGAGTAGGTGTTCCAGAAGGCTTTTCATCAAGATGACCAACTTTTCCTTCTCTTACTGCTACTCAATACCTTTTGTATGTTTCAAGCTTTTTGATTTCATTTGTCAGAAGGTGATAAGGCAGCACAGCACCTTGTTTCTTTGTTGTCAATTCCTTGATTCTGATTGAAAGGATAGGCTCAGACAACATGTCATGATTGTCGGGGTCATTGAGCCTCTTGGGAATATCAGGATTAAGCCCAAGCGCTCTCTGGATCAGAAGTTTTGTGTATCTGACATAGGGAATCTTTGAGCCAAGCTTTTTGAGAAATGATATCATTTCATCCCATATCAGTGCTTCAATCTCGATGTCCTTCTTATTGATCAATGACCATAAGATTTGCAGTTCCATGAGCTTGGGATGCTCATAGCCACTGTCACGACCAGAGACAGACTTAGTGATGATGATGTAGAGGGTTCTCCACGGTTGAGGAATGTTCTTAAGCTCCACGTGAGAATGCTTGGTAATAATTCCTGAAGCTTCATCATAGCCAATATCAATTAGAAATTGCAGAACTGTCTCTTCAGTAGGTGTAGCATAGAAGTCGGTTGGCACAATTTCTAGAATGATAAGAATAGCCCGTAAGTCTGCATGAGTGATAGTGACTTGTTTGTGATTGAGAGTCACAGTCACTGCACTTTGGCCCTTGATCCTTTGCATTAAATTCCAGAATTGTTGAATGTAGATCTCTGGTACTGTAGCAGAGTGTTAGAGCATGTTCTGGTAGGGATGATTCTTTAGAATATCCACAACAATGAGACAAGAAGATTCCGAGCATGTGAGGGTTTCAAAGTCAAACCTAAGGTTGTTCTTTCCAATCTTTCTCGATAGCCATTAGGGAAGATGTCGGCAATTTTGAGAACTTCGGTGCATCCACATTCATTTGAGCGACCATGTCGTGATCGAAATAACATTAGCCAAGAGAACCAACATATCGAAAGACATAATGTTAGTCAACAGAAGGTTTTTATTGTCTAATTATTGAATGTACAGTGTCAATGATTGTTACGAGTCCTAAGTCACTTGTTTGTCCAATAGTCCAATTACGTCGTGAAACGTTTCATGAGTTAGTTAACTTTAAGTTTTAAAGTTTATGTTATCACTTATAGTTTACAACATATCAAACATTTAAGTTTATTAGTGACATTATTGGTTTCGTGATGATATGATTTGTTTATTTACAAGTATTTACATGTAACAATTCATAATTAAGGTCAATCAAGGCTTAGGCGTAGATATGGCAAAGTTACGCGTAAACAGGGGTGGTATATGCGTAGGCGCAAGCTTATGCGTAGGATCCTTACTTACACGTAAGAAATGTTACGTGTAGGAAAAGGGGACCTTAAGCGTAGAGCTTACGCGTAGGTGTATATAAACCTTACGCGTAAGGCTTACTCGTAAGAGTAGACCTTATGCGTAGAGGTCACTGTTTACGCATATCCTTCACAGGATACGCGTAGTCCCTTTGTAGAACCTTACGCTTAACGCTACACGTAAGATTTCTCTTACACATAACTTTCTACGCGTAAGGTGATCCTTATGCGTAGAGATTCAATGACCTTGATTCTGAGTTTTACGAGTAGCAAGCCTGAAATAAAATCATCATATCATCAATCTTGACACATATATTCATTTTAGGACAGATTATGGCATGAAAAACTTGTTAAACAGTTTACAGGTAGAAAGTAATACGCGTAAGTTAAAACGCTAAAGTTTATGAATTACGCATATGATTTCTAGCCTTAGGAATTGCTCCAAACATTTTCTGGTAAGTCTTAGATGTTGTGAGAGTGTAATAACCAAGTTTTAACACCTAATTCGTGGTGAATCAAAAATACCCAAAACTCAAGAACATTAAACCCTAATTTCTAATTCTAACTTAATTAGTGTTTCTGGAGATATCATCAATTCAACATGATATTAACATCATACATCAATCTTTTTGACCAAAAACATTCACATTTGAAAACACCCAAAACAACGCATAAACCCTAATTTTCAAAGTCACTCAATTCGTGTATCTGGGTATGTTTAAGTGATGGAAATGTGTTCATTGATGTAAGAAAAATATTTTGACACAATCATTTTAACCACAAACACCCATTCTTGATTGGGTGTTCATACGCTGATGCATAGAACACCAAATCAATCATAGACAAAAATTTGACCGTTGGATTTGTATAAAATTCAAAACCAATGTTTGTAAACACGTTAAGATCATAAAACAACTTACAAATTGATGATCCAAAACACAGATTTCTTGAACGATTTGTATGCGTAGGATATGTTAGGTTATGAGTAATAAATGTGAAGTGGAAGTTAGGTGTGGGAGTTTTATTAAAAAGAGTTTAAACTTTTGACAGTTTTGGTCCCTCCACCTTTTCATTTTTCATCCAAAGCCATTTAACTTCTATTCTTGTTACCAAACGAAAGATTTTAAGAAAGAAACTTGACGACACTCCCCCTCAACTTAAGAAAATAATGAAAGGTTATAAATTTTAGTCCGAGGAGTGTCAGTTTAACCATAAAAGTTTAACACCATTGATAAAAGAAACAACCGGGATAGGATAACATGCAAGTACATGAATGTTTTGAAACAGTTAAGTATTTATTTTCTCCCCCTCAACACTTGATCGGAAAGATACTGAATTTTGAAAGATTAAGGTGTTGACGGAAGAAATGTACTTGCTATTTTGAAAGAAAAATAGATAGAAGAATATTTTTGTTGTTTTATCAGGTTTTATATTTTTGTATTTTGTTTTTGAAAAATATTTACAAAAGAGATTTTGGTGTTTGATAGGTTTTAAGATGCTTTTAGGAGGTCATCCAATTCCTCTTGTGTCAAACACCTCATACCAATCCGTGGACCAACTCATTAAACCTAGCGGGAGGCAAGGCTTTGGTGAGGAGATCGCCAATTGGTATTCTGCTCCACCAGTATAATTCAACGAGTACCTGCTCCACGTGGTCTTTGATGAAATGATAGCAAAGATCGATGTGCTTTGATTTTGAATCTTGAAGCGGAGTTGCGAGGAGATCGCAATGGCACTCCGATTATCGCAGTACATCGGGATTCTGTCAAATACGTAACCATAGTCTTTGAGTTGTGTTCTCATCTAGATGAATTAAGCACAACACGCCGACATGGCTACGTATTCTGCTTCAGTTGATCACAGCGATGTACAATCCCGCTTCTTTGATTACCAAGACACTAGTTTATCACCAAGAAATTATAGTGCTCCTGAAGTACTTTTTCGTGAATATAAACATCCTGCGTGATCAGCATCTAAAAAAGCGATTAGTTCAAAACCGAATCCTTCGGATACGGATCCCAAGTTAATGGTTCCCTTGATGTATTGGAGGATTCTTTTAGCCTTAAAGAGGTGGGTTTCAGTTGGTCTCGATCGATAACGGAGCATAGATAAATAGCAAAGACAATATCGGTATGCTAATTTGTTAGATACATGAGAGACCCAATATCTGCGGTATTTTGTAGGGTCCACTAATTTTCCATGTAAATTAGCGTCTAGCTTCTTGGTATGAGTCATTGGTGTGGCATAAGTGTCACGAGTTTGCATTCCAAATTTGTTTAGTAATTCAAGGGCATATTTGGGTGACTCAAGAAAATACCACGGGGTGATTGATAAACTTGCGATCCTAGAAAGAACGTAAGTTCACCCATCATGGAAATTTCAAAATTTTCTTCATTAGTTTTGCAAAAGCGTTTGAGTATTTTTATGTGTAGACCCAAAATGATGTCATCCACGTAAATTTGAACAATTAAGATATGTGCCCGTGATATTGTATAAAAGAGTAGGGTCGACCGAACCTTTGGTGAAATTATTGGCAATGAGGAAAGATGATAGCTTATCGTTGTCACACCCCAAATTACGTGTTTTGCGTGGAATGGAATACCTTGGGGATGATTGTCATAGCATCAAAGTTCTGATTATATCGAGCGACCTAAAGTGTCGTTTGGAAAACACATCGTTTGATTTATTAAAACAATCAGAGTTTACAAAGTATAGGTCCCAAATGAAAATCAACTTGTGCGGAAATAAGTTTGATACAAGCCAAACGATGTTTTTAAAGTGTAAGAATTCCATGTGAGACGCGTCGTCACCACGACTCTATGAAATGTCCAAATGCATGCCATGAAGTGAATGCCTTAGATACCTGAGATAAAACATGCTAAAAAGTGTCAACACAAAGGTTGGTGAGTTCATAGAGTTTGTTGAAAATGATTTGAAAAAGTCTATAAGGAAATGTTGATGCAAAGAAAGGCCTTGTAATCCACTCGGCCCAAGTTCCGCCCATACAAAACTTGCAACTTTGTGTTTACAATCCATTGCCAAAATATGTAATTGTCAATCTTGTTTGTAAGTAGGACATAGGTGCATACGATATATACATAAACTTAATGCAAAGAATCACATAACTGAACCTCACGACTAAGTTTAACTTGTTTGTTGTGTTACATTGAATCACTTGAATAATGATTATATTCACCCAAGGTCTCGTCTATCAAGGACACAAGGGTGGGGCGTCACCGATAGTACTATCAATACCTCTGCCTCCCCAGGAGTTAACCAGTTGCTAAAGTTTGTATGTTGTTGCACAATTGAAAACTAGTTTAGCACATTAAGGTACATATCGCAATAAACCACACATAATGTCCAAAGTGTATAAGAAGTATATTATAACAAAATTGTATAAATGGTTTGAGTATTCGCAAGAGTGAAACAAGTATAACCCATTCAAGTATAAAACGCAATCAAGTCTAAAGTATAGGTAAAGTTGTTTGACAAAAGAGTTTAATGTTTGGATAAATAAGCATATATCTCGCCCAAATAGTTTGTAGAATTTAAACGAGTAAAAGCGGGTATGAACTCACGATGAGTATGTCAAAGTTTAGAATATTTGTGAAAGTAAATGAAAATAGTTTGAGCATGTATCTCCCAAAAGCAATTGAAAATGTATAAAGTAGGGGTTATGAAACTCACGATAGTATGTAAAAGTTTGAGTACTTGTGATAGTGAATGAAAATAGTTTGAGCATGTATCTCCCCAAAGCAGCTTATGAAAGCAAGTAAAAGTAGGGGCTACGAACTCACCGGTGTGATTGATATGCTAACAAAATGATGTGCACGAAAGTGAGGCTCGGAAACTATCCGCGACCTAAAATGAATGTTATGACTGAGTTATGATATGTTGTCGTGAATGCATGATTTGAAAACGATCACCCAATATGCTACTTGAAAACTAGTTATATAAAAATATTGTTACTTGAATGTGTGACGGTTTCATGTCGAAAAAAAAATAAATACTTTTGAGTTAATGGTGAAAATGTAGTCAAAACTATGTAACGGTTTTAGTAATTGAAAAATCAGTTTATGTCGGACTTGACGTAATATATACATAGGAAAACTAACTCGTTTTTAACGTTCATTTTCCCCGAAACGTCCGTTTAGGCCCTCAAAAACCTTGATTAAAATCCTGACAGCTTACTAAAGCTGTGAATAGTGTTTTCAGCACGTTTTTGACTCAAAGTTCGGTTAACCATAACTCACTCGTTTTAAGTCCGTTTTTCAAGTTCTTTATATCCACGCGAAGGTAATGAAGAGTACTAATATATTTTTAAACTTCGGAGACTTCACAGAAATTTTAAGGCCACTGTTTGGGTCAGTTAAAACTCGGACTGCAGGTACAATTTTTCCGGAAAATTATAGTTTTTAAATCGTAACTTGGAAACCACGTTTATTTTTCGTTATAACTCCGTTTTAGTCCGTTCAAAGGGCCACGTTCATAACTAAAAATCTATTTTCTAAAACTTTAATAAAACTTATAAAAATTGACTTAACTTTTCGGAAAAAAATTATAAATTTCGACAGCGCTTCCGCGCTTATTTTAAAATTACCATTTTTCTCTAATCATTTTAACTCAAACAACACCTCAATATTCCCTTAATCTACTCATCACCAATCCTACTAGTAAAACAACTTCATTTGATCATAACCAAAATAAATATTCATTGTGAGGCTAAAATATAAATACAAACTTAAATAAACATGTATAAAATTTATGAAATCATTTCCTCCAAAAATCACAACTAGACTTTGATGATCCATTTTCAAACTTATCATTTTATATACTTCTAACTAGTACATACTTGTTATAAAATTAATAGGACACATATGGGTGATAACATTTGATAAACATGAGTAAAACTACAACTTAAGCAAATATGATCATATGGACTTCATGAAAGGTATGAAAATATATATGAAAAGTAAGAGATGAAGTTTTATGCTTAAAATTGCTTGATGAGGTTTAGTGAACCAAGGATTATCCTAAACACCCTAGGTTTTTATTTCAAAACCTAAACAAGGAGTGCTACTAGATTGTGAAGAACTTGATTAGAAAAGTTTTGATGAACCATCTCTTGATCTTCTATGGTGGACGATTTATTTGAGGAAGAAGAAGAAAGGAAAGTTTTGATCTTGACTTGCAATAATGTGTTGAATGAGAAAAAAATGGTGGAGTGTAAGACTTATATAAAAGAGATCTTGAAAATCTTGACAAATCTTGTAATATATATATATTAGGTGAATCTTGCAATTTAATAATACATATGTATATACATTTATTATTAATATGTAAAAGTATAAATATAGTAGAAGTAAAGTTATTTGAGGATAAGTAGTAGCTTGTAGCATTGTTGAGTAATATTAGTAAGTTGTATACACATTTGAATAATTAAGGTAGCGTTAGATAAAATAAATTTCATGGGTCAAGATAAAATATATTGAGGTCATAAGAGTTATAAAAATACATTTCTTGAAAGAGTAGAGTGAATAATTATTTATCGGGTTGAATTTAAGAAAACGTCGTAATTTATATAAATATAACAATTTATATACGAAATAGATTTAAAACACTGGGTAGACTAATAATAATATTTTTAAAATCATAATATGAGTATTAAAATATATTGGAATAATTTTTGGAAGTATCGGGTCAAATGTTCAAAAATAATGTTTACGCGATAACGTTTATTTAATAAGAAAATAACGTTTAATGAAAAATGCAAAACCATGCACGAATCGTTATGAAATGATGAATGTGAAATATGAGAAATGACCGGAAATTGCGAATTGTGACATTCTTCCCATGTCAGAGGAATCACGTCCTCGTGATTCGATTAATGATACTATGGCCCAAAACGCGACAAGAGTTTTAAAAGTTTATGCTCATGTATGATCTAAATGATTATGTCAATGCTCATGCATATGAGTTACCCGCCCAAAAGATGCGTTCCGTGCTATCGTGAGAAATTCCGTCCTAAATACATGCTTTCTTATGATTAGGCTCGATAAGACAAGCTTTCCCATTCTCAAGCAAAATTTCAAAAGACTTTTAGATAACCGATTTTGCTTAATCCCACAACTCATCAAACAAGAACTGTCATACGATTAGGCTAAATCGGTTTAGGTAACAACTTGTTTCTAGCTCGATCTTTGCAACTCATCAAACAAGAAGCTCGCCACGCGGATCAAACTGAAACAAGTGGTTTGAAGAAAATCTTTAAAAATTTGGCTTGATTACGGAATTGCTTACACATATGAGACTACTACTCCCTTCATTGCATGATTTTTCCTGAATTAGACATAGGTGATCAGGCTATGTATAATTTAGGAGTAACTATGCAATGCTTGGACTAATCGACTCATATGATGTTTGGTGTTGAGTCATAAGTCCGCATGTATAAAGAATGTGCACTTATAATGATATGATGAGATGCTATGATGATGTGGTTATAGTCTAGGGTCAATGATGCAACCTAGTTCTCTATAACCGATGCTCGATACCAATCATCACACCCCAAATTACGTGTTTTGCGTGAATGGAATACCTTGGGGATGACCGTCATAGCATCAAAGTTACAGTTATATCGAGCGACCTAAAGTGTCGTTTGGAAAACACATCGCTTGATTTATTAAAACAATCGAGTTTACAAAGTATAGGTCCCAAATGAAAATCAACTTGCGGAAATAAGTTTGATACAAGCCAAACGATGTTTTTAAAGTGTAAGAATTCCATGTGAGACGCGTCGTCACCACGACTCTATGAAATGTCCAAATGCATGCCATGAAGTGAATGCCTTAGATACCGAGATAAAACATGCTAAAAGTGTCAACACAAAGGTTGGTGAGTTCATAGAGTTTGTTGAAAATGATTTGAAAAGTCTATAAGGAAATGTTGATGCAAAGAAAGGCCTTGTAAATCCACTCGGCCCAAGTTCCGCCCATACAAAACTTGCAACTGTGTGTTTACAATCCATTGCCAAAATATGTAATTGTCAATCTTGTTTGTAAGTAGGACATAGGTGCATACGATATATACATAAACTTAATGCAAAGAATCACGATAACCGAACCTCACGATTTAAGTTTAACTTGTTTGTTGTGTTACATTGAATCACTTGAATAATGATTATATTCACCCAAGGTCTCGTCTATCAAGGACACAAGGGTGGGGCGTCCACCGATAGTACTATCAATACCTCTCTCGCCGGCCCCCAGGAGTTAACCAGTTGCTAAAGTTTGTATGTTGTTGCACAATTGAAAACTAGTTTAGCACATTAAGGTACATATCGCAATAAACCACACATAATGTCCAAAGTGTATAAGAAGTATATTATAACAAAATTGTATAAATGGTTTGAGTATTCGCAAGAGTGAAACAAGTATAACCCATTCAAGTATAAAACGCAATCAAGTCTAAAGTATAGGTAAAGTTGTTTGACAAAAGAGTTTAATGTTTGGATAAATAAGCATATATCTACTTCAAATAGTTTGTAGAATTTAAACGAGTAAAAGCGGGTATGAACTCACGATGAGTATGTCAAAGTTTAGAATATTTGTGAAAGTAAATGAAAATAGTTTGAGCATGTATCTCCCAAAAGCAATTGAAAATGTATAAAAGTAGGGTTATGAAACTCACAAGAGTATGTAAAAGTTTTGAGTACTTGTGATAGTGAATGAAAATAGTTTGAGCATGTATCTCCCCAAAAGCAGCTTATGAAAGCAAGTAAAAGTAGGGCTACGAACTCACCGTGTGATTGATATGCTAACAAAATGATGTGCACGAAAGTGAGGCTCGAAACTATCCGCGACCTAAAATGAATGTTATGACTTGAGTTATGATATGTTGTCGTGAATGCATGATTTGAAAACGTATCACCCAATATGCTACTTGAAAACTAGTTATATAAAATATTGTTACTTGAATGTGACGGTTTCATGTCGAAAAAAATAAATACTTTTGAGTTAATGGTGAAAATGTAGTCAAAACTATGTAACGGTTTTAGTAATTGAAAAATCGGTTTATGTCGGACTTGACGTAATATATACATAGGAAAACTAACTCGTTTTAACGCTCATTTTCCCAAACGTCCGCTTAGGCCCTCAAAACCTTGATTAAAATCGACAGCTTACTAAAGCTGTGAATAGTGTTTTCAAGACGTTTTTGACTCAAAGTTCGGTTAACCATAACTCACTCGCTTTAAGTCCGTTTTCAAGTTCTTTATATCCACGCGAAGGTAATGAAGAGTACTAATATATTTTTAAACTCGGAGACTTCACAGAAATTTTAAGGCCACTGTTTGGGTCAGTTAAAACTCGGACTGCAGTACAATTTTTCCGGAAAATTATAGTTTTTAAATCGTAACTTGAAACCACGTTTATTTTTCGTTATAACTCCGTTTTAGTCCGTTCAAAGGCCACGCTCATAACTAAAATCTATTTTCTAAAACTTTAATAAAACTTATAAAATTGACTTAACTTTTCGGAAAAAATTATAATTTTGACAGTAGCTTCGCTTATTTTAAAATTACCATTTTCTCTAATCATTTTAACTCAAACAACACCACAATATTCCTTAATCTACTCATCACCAATCCTACTAGTAAAACAACTTCATTTGATCATAACCAAAATAAATATTCATTGTGAGGCTAAAATATAAATACAAACTTAAATAAACATGTATAAAATTTATGAAATCATTTCCTCCAAAAATCACAACTAGACTTTGATGATCCATTTTCAAACTTATCATTTTATATACTTCTAACTAGTACATACTTGTTATAAAATTAATAGGACACATATGGGTGATAACATTTGATAAACATGAGTAAAACTACAACTTAAGCAAATATGATCATATGGACTTCATGAAAGGTATGAAAATATATATGAAAAGTAAGAGATGAAGTTTTATGCTTACAAATTGCTTGATGAGGTTTAGTGAACCAAGGATTATCCTAAACACCCTAGGTTTTATTTCAAAACCTAAACAAGGAGTGCTACTAGATTGTGAAGAACTTGATTAGAAAAGTTTTGATGAACCATCTCTTGATCTTCTATGGTGGACGATTTATTTGAGGGAAGAAGAAGAAAGGAAAGTTTTTGATCTTGACTTGCAATAATGTGTTGAATGAGAAAAAAAATGGTGGAGTGTAAGACTTATATAAAAAGAGATCTTGAAAATCTTGACAAATCTTGTAATATATATATATTAGGTGAATCTTGCAATTTAATAATACATATGTATATACATTTATTATTAATATGTAAAAGTATAAATATAGTAGAAGTAAAGTTATTTGAGGATAAGTAGTAGCTTGTAGCATTGTTGAGTAATATTAGTAAGTTGTATACACATTTGAATAATTAAGGTAGCGTTAGATAAAATAAATTTCATGGGTCAAGATAAAATATATTGAGGTCATAAGAGTTATAAAAATACATTTCTTGAAAGAGTAGAGTGAATAATTATTTATCGGTTGAATTTAAGAAAACGTCGTAATTTATATAAATATAACAATTTATATACGAAATAGATTTAAAACACTGGGTAGACTAATAATAATATTTTTAAAATCATAATATGAGTATTAAAATATATTGGAATAATTTTTGGAAGTATCGGGTCAAATGTTCAAAAATAATGTTTACGCGATAACGTTTATTTAATAAGAAAATAACGTTTAATGAAAAATGCAAAACCATGCACGAATCGTTATGAAATGATGAATGTGAAATATGAGAAATGACCGGAAATTGCGAATTGTGACATTCTTCCCATGTCAGAGGAATCACGTCCTCGTGATTCGATTAATGATACTATGGCCCAAAACGCGACAAGAGTTTTAAAAGTTTATGCTCATGTATGATCTAAATGATTATGTCAATGCTCATGCATATGAGTTACCCGCCCAAAAGATGCGTTCCGTGCTATCGTGAGAAATTCCGTCCTAAATACATGCTTTCTTATGATTAGGCTCGATAAGACAAGCTTTCCATTCTCAAGCAAAATTTCCAAAGACTTTTAGATAACCGATTTTGCTTAATCCCACAACTCATCAAACAAGAACCGTCATACGATTAGGCTAAATCGGTTTAGGTAACAACTTGTTTCTAGCTCGATCTTTGCAACTCATCAAACAAGAACTCACGCGGATCAAACCGGAAACAAGTGGTTTGAAGAAAATCTTTTAAAAATTTGGCTTGATTACGGAATTGCTTACACATATGAGACTACTACTCCCTTCATTGCATGATTTTTCCCGAATTAGACATAGGTGATCGGGCTATGTATAATTTAGAGTAACTATGCAATGCTTGGACTAATCGACTCATATGATGTTTGGTGTTGAGTCATAAGTCCGCATGTATAAAGAATGTGCACTTATAATGATATGATGAGATGCTATGATGATGTGGTTATAGTCTAGGGTCAATGATGCAACCTAGTTCTCTATAACCGATGCTCGATACCAATCATCACACCCCAAATTACGTGTTTTGCAAATGAATGGAATACCTTGGGGATGACCGTCATAGCATCAAAGTTACGAGTTATATCGAACGACCTAAAGTGTCGTTTGGAAAACACATCGTTTGATTTATTAAAACAATCGAGTTTACAAAGTATAGGTCCCAAATGAAAATCAACGTGCGGAAATAAGTTTGATACAAGCCAAACGATGTTTTTAAAGTGTAAGAATTCCATGTGAGGCGCGTCGTCACCACGACTCTATGAAATGTCCAAATGCATGCCATGAAGTGAATGCCTTAGATACCGAGATAAAACATGCTAAAAGTGTCAACACAAAGGTTGGTGAGTTCATAGAGTTTGTTGAAAATGATTTGAAAAAGTCTATAAGGAAATGTTGATGCAAAGAAAGGCCTTGTAAATCCACTCGGCCCAAGTTCCGCCCATACAAAACTTGCAACTGTGTGTTTACAATCCATTGCCAAAATATGTAATTGTCAATCTTGTTTGTAAGTAGGACATAGGTGCATACGATATATACATAAACTTAATGCAAAGAATCACGACCAACCGAACCTCACGTTAAGTTTAACTTGTTTGTTGTGTTACATTGAATCACTTGAATATGATTATATTCACCCAAGGTCTCGTCTATCAAGGACACAAGGGTGGGGGCGTCAGCCCGATAGTACTATCAATACCTCTCTGCCGGCTCCCGCAGGAGTTAACCAGTTGCTAAAGTTTGTATGTTGTTGCACAATTGAAAACTAGTTTAGCACATTAAGGTACATATCGCAATAAACCACACATAATGTCCAAAGTGTATAAGAAGTATATTATAACAAAATTGTATAAATGGTTTGAGTATTCGCAAGAGTGAAACAAGTATAACCCATTCAAGTATAAAACGCAATCAAGTCTAAAGTATAGGTAAAGTTGTTTGACAAAAGAGTTTAATGTTTGGATAAATAAGCATATATCTCGCCCCAAATAGTTTGTAGAATTTAAACGAGTAAAAGCGGGGTATGAACTCACAGTAGTATGTCAAAGTTTAGAATATTTGTGAAAGTAAATGAAAATAGTTTGAGCATGTATCTCCCCCAAAAGCAATTGAAAATGTATAAAAGTAGGGGTTATGAAACTCACAGTAGTATGTAAAAGTTTTGAGTACTTGTGATAGTGAATGAAAATAGTTTGAGCATGTATCTCCCCCAAAACAGTTATGAAAGCAAGTAAAAGTAGGGGCTACGAACTCACCTGGTGTGATTGATATGCTAACAAAATGATGTGCACGAAAGTGAGGCTCGGAAACTATCCGCGACCTAAAATGAATGTTATGACTTGAGTTATGATATGTTGTCGTGAATGCATGATTTGAAAACGTATCACCCAATATGCTACTTGAAAACTAGTTATATAAAAATATTGTTACTTGAATGTGTGACGGTTTCATGTCGAAAAAAAAATAAATACTTTTGAGTTAATGGTGAAAATGTAGTCAAAACTATGTAACGGTTTTAGTAATTGAAAAATCAGTTTATGTCGGACTTGACGTAATATATACATAGGAAAACTAACTCGTTTTTAACGCTCATTTTCCCGAAACGTCCGTTTAGGCCCTCAAAACCTTGATTAAAATCGACAGCTTACTAAAGCTGTGAATAGAGTTTTCAAGACGTTTTTGACTCAAAGTTCAGTTAACCATAACTCACTGCTTTAAGTCCGTTTTCAAGTTCTTTATATCCACGCCAAGGTAATGAAGAGTACTAATATATTTTAAACTTGAGACTTCACAGAAATTTTAAGGCCACTGTTTGGGTCAGTTAAAACTCGGACTGCGGTACAATTTTTCCGGAAAATTATAGTTTTTAAATCGTAACTTGGAAACCACGTTTATTTTTCGTTATAACTCCGTTTTAGTCCGTTCAAAGGCCACGCTCATAACTAAAATCTATTTTCTAAAACTTTAATAAAACTTATAAAAATTGACTTAACTTTTCGGAAAAAAATTATAAATTTCGACAGCGCTTCCGCGCTTATTTTAAAATTACCATTTTTCTCTAATCATTTTAACTCAAACAACACCTCAATATTCCCTTAATCTACTCATCACCAATCCTACTAGTAAAACAACTTCATTTGATCATAACCAAAATAAATATTCATTGTGAGGCTAAAAATATAAATACAAACTTAAATAAACATGTATAAAATTTATGAAATCATTTCCTCCAAAAATCACAACTAGACTTTGATGATCCATTTTTCAAACTTATCATTTTTATATACTTCTAACTAGTACATACTTGTTATAAAAATTAATAGGACACATATGGGTGATAACATTTGATAAACATGAGTAAAAACTACAACTTAAGCAAATATGATCATATGGACTTCATGAAAGGTATGAAAAATATATATGAAAAGTAAGAGATGAAGTTTTATGCTTACAAATTGCTTGATGAGGTTTAGTGAACCAAGGATTATCCTAAACACCCTAGGTTTTTATTTCAAAACCTAAACAAGGAGTGCTACTAGATTGTGAAGAACTTGATTAGAAAAGTTTTGATGAACCATCTCTTGATCTTCTATGGTGGACGATTTATTTGAGGGAAGAAGAAGAAAGGAAAGTTTTTGATCTTGACTTGCAATAATGTGTTGAATGAGAAAAAAAATGGTGGAGTGTAAGACTTATATAAAAAGAGATCTTGAAAATCTTGACAAATCTTGTAATATATATATATTAGGTGAATCTTGCAATTTAATAATACATATGTATATACATTTATTATTAATATGTAAAAGTATAAATATAGTAGAAGTAAAGTTATTTGAGGATAAGTAGTAGCTTGTAGCATTGTTGAGTAATATTAGTAAGTTGTATACACATTTGAATAATTAAGGTAGCGTTAGATAAAATAAATTTCATGGGTCAAGATAAAATATATTGAGGTCATAAGAGTTATAAAAATACATTTCTTGAAAGAGTAGAGTGAATAATTATTTATCGGGTTGAATTTAAGAAAACGTCGTAATTTATATAAATATAACAATTTATATACGAAATAGATTTAAAACACTGGTAGACTAATAATAATATTTTAAAATCATAATATGAGTATTAAAATATATTGGAATAATTTTGGAAGTATCGGGTCAAATGTTCAAAAATAATGTTTACGCGATAACGCTTATTTAATAAGAAAATAACGTTTAATGAAAAATGCAAAACCATGCACTAATCGTTATGAAATGATGAATGTGAAATATGAGAAATGACCGAAATTGCAATTGTGACAATCGTACCATGCCCGAGGAGCTTTTGAGACCGTCAGAGCTTTGTTCGGTTTGTAGACATGGTTCGGGAACTCATGATCAACAAATCCATCCGGTTGGTCGACATAAACCGTTTCTTTAAGTTGTCCATTGAGAAACGCAGTTTTGACATCCATCGATAGACCGTCATATTCATATGAGCCGCGAACGCGAGAAATATCCGAACGACCTCCAAACGAGCAACCGGAGCAAAAATTCTTCAAAGTCTATGCCTCTTCACGACGATAACCCTTAGCAACTAGTCGTGACTTGTTTGGATAACATTCCTTCAAAGATGCAATTTGTTCTTTAAAATCCATTTTAGGCGGATGACGAAACCCTGTTGGTCTTTCAACCGTTCCCATACTTCAAGTCATTTGAATTGGTTAAGTTCTTCTTGCATGGATTCAATCCAGGTGTCTTTTGTCATTGCGTCTTTGATGTTTTTGGGCTCAGATTGGCAGACGGTGAGTGCATAAATGCAATGTTCACCCTCTGAGTGAATACGTTGTCTTGTAACGAACAGTTGATTCGGGTTGCCAATAATATTTTTCAGAGGATGATATTTTGTCCATCTATGTGTAGAGGGTTGATGTTGGTATACATTGTGCAGATTTTGAGGATTCAAATGGTTTGTTGAAGATTTTGCGACATCCGTGCAAGATCTCATTAGCAAACGGGTTAAAGAACACATTTGGATCAAAATAGGCGGTGGGGTACTTCATTAAGAACATCATCACCGATTCATCATTGTTGGAAGCAGTTTGTTCAACTGTTGTGTTGGAGTCAATCGGTGGTGCTTCTTCAACAATAGTTGTTGTCGCAGTGTATCGTATAGGAATATTATCGGGTTGAGCGTGAGCAAGCAGATACACCTAGAGCACGTTCATCAATATCGCCACCGAACAACGGACAAATAGCCTTTCCATTTGTTGTGAGTGAGTGGGGGCTTTGTTCGGTGATGATGGGGTTTGGGAAAGTTTAAGCGGTTGTGACCGGGTTCTAAGTCGCTATACTCGAAGCCATTTCCGTGAGTTCATCAAATGAGCATGAATAGTTTCCATAACCTCCTTTGTTCGATGATTCGATTCATAAACCTTTAGAATTATCACAATATCCAATAAAACTCCAATGTCGACTTTGGCTTTGAGCTTTCCAAAGTCATCACGATCATTATTCGGATAGCAAATAGATCCAAATACATGAAAGTGTTTGAGATTCGGTTTTCTGTTGTGGACAAGCTCGAAGGTGTTTTGTTGTGGCGTTTGTAATCATTGAACGGTTTTGAGTATAGCATGCGATGAATCGACCGCCCACAAGTAATCTGGGAGTTTGGCATTAATTAACATTGTTCTTGCAGCTTCCACCAACGTTTGGTTTCGTCTTTCAACAACTCCGTTTTGTCTAGGTGTACGTGCAATAGATGTCTGATGCTGAATTATCACTTTCTCATAGAAGTCACGAAGAGTTTGGTTAACAAATTCAGTTCCTCTGTCTGTTCTGATTTTTCGGACGGTGTTTCGGAGCTGAACCTGTATTTTCGTGAGAAAGGTGATAATCATCTGTGGAGCTTGGTCTTTGCTTCGAAGAAAGTAGACCCAAGTCCAGCGTGAATAGTCATCAACAATTACTAAGATGTAGCGTTTGCCATTGATCGTTTGCACGCGCATCGGGCCACACAAATCCATGTGAAGAAGATGAAGCACATGCTGAGAGTTGTGTTCCACCTTTGAAGGAAAATGAGCACGCGTGCTTTTCCCTTGTTCACAAGCTGAGCAAAGGTGATCTTTCGAATACTAAAATCGTGGCAGTCCTTCAACTAGTTTGTGTCGAGCAAGGTTGGTGATGGTCTGAAAGTTTAGATGTGAGAGACGACGGTGCCATAGCCAGGATTTTGTTGATGTTGCCTTTGAAAGTAAGCAAATGGGAGTAGAATCAACCATGTCTTGCATAGAGATAGTGTAAAGACGAGAAGTTCGTGAGCCAGACATAAGGTCGTTTCCTTGTAGATCACGAATGAAACAAGTTTTCTCCCTAAAAGCAACCTCCAAATCTCCATCATAAAACTGACCAACTGAAAACAGATCGTGACCGAGGCCTTCCATATAGTAAACTCTACTGATTTCGATGTTCCCATTGATATAGTCTCTGTAGCCCATGATAGCTGCGAAGTGATCATTCCCGAACCTGACAGTGCCAATGAACTTTGCAATAAAGTTTGATAACAGTTTAAGGTTGCCTGTCATGTGTCGGGAACATCCACTATCAACAATCCAGAGAATGATCTGTATCACCTGCATTACACACAGACGACACATATGGAATATAAGTAGATGTGGAACCCGAAATGTTAGAGGGTTCCGGAGCAGTTGTAAGAGACATACACACATCAATAACTTTAGGCATCCATTTAAATCCTAGTGTATTATATATCCATTTTTGCCATCTATAACTACTATTTGCTTTAGTCTTAGTGAATGCATTAGGTGGTACTACATTCTTTGGAGGTGAACTGGAGCTACAGGAACAACAACGCGATTCTTAGAATCTAAAGAAGGCGGTCTACCAAGCACAGACTTAGAATGATTAGTGGGCCTAGAGGTATTCCGATTTTTAGGATTTCGTAAATGAGAGATGATAGCTTTAGCAACACATTTTTCATGACAATCAGAATTCATACTTTTACGACAAATAACATAAGGTGCATCAGACTGAATATCAAAAGTACTTAACGGTTTAACATTCGTTACATCACTATTTCTATTACATTTTCCAGACGCAATATCTATAGTGGAAGCAACATGAGTCTTATTCATAGTCCTAGGGTGTTCTTCTACTTTAACATTCCTTATTGATCTTTTCTTAGGTCGCAACTTCCTATTCTTCGATGTAGTGCTCCTAGGTTGTGAAGTGCGGACGTTTGGAAAAGACGTAACTAGTCCTGTTTCAGTATAAGGAAGCACGTTAGTAACTTGTGATTTAGCAGTAGGAATTCTAGGTTCACGATTACTAAGTGTTACTAGTGCTATCTTCTTAATGACGGTTGGGGGAAGTTGTTCATACTTTCCTAACATTTCTCTTAGCTTAAAGATAGTGTGTACCAATTTTTTATTTTCAGAAAGAAGATTTCCCCAAAAATTCATGACTTCCTTAGTGTGTTTGAGAAAATGATCAAGCTTGTTTGATGCTTCATTACGAGTCTTTTTAAGTAAATCAAATATGACACCATATTCCTGTTTCACTTGTACAAGTTCTTGTTCGTCTTTAGAGATTTGACATTTCAAAGACACGTTTCGATCATCCTGTTGTTCAAATTTTGGATTAAACGATTTAGATTGCAACTGGGTGATTTTGTTTTGCAAAACAAGTTCACGATTTTGACAATCTTTTTGACACCATTGAAGACGACGTTTTGCATTTGAAAGCTCGTTATTCAATCGTTCATTTTCTGCTTTTAAAGACTTGAACTGATGCACATTATCAGAATTCTCAGAAGTAACAACATTATCAACAATATCAGCAGAGATATGATCAGATGCATATACAACAGATTGTAATAACACAAGATTATTGATGTCAGCACAGATGACATCTTCCAAGAGTCGATCAACATCTTTTCTCAACATTTTCTTTTTACGTTTAGTATTAGAAATAGATGTTTCTATTTTTTCGAAAACGGCCTTCATCACTCCAAGTTCCTTATGAAATTCCCGTTCCCAAGACAATGCACAAGTTTTCAAATTTTTAACATTAGGTAAAAGATTTTTCTGAAAAATGTCTCTTTGTTGTAGCGCCAGAGGCGATTGAAAATGTTGAACTTTGATTTCAGAATGATATTCTATCTCATGTTGCAAAGTTTTGAGGTCAGCCATGAAAAGGTCAAAATACCTAAGAATTTTGCGATTTTTAGGTTTTGAATTTACTTCACTGTTGGAAGGTAAAGGACCATAAATTTGTGCATAATCTGGTTTGGGATTAACATTAGAAGACTTAGGTGTTTTAATGATAACCCTTGGTGTGTTAGAAGAATCCTTTGGTTGGACGAAAGTGACCGCTTGTGAATAAGTAAAACGTTTGTTATAAACAACTTTTTCTAATTTTGATCGACTCTCGTCTTCAGCATCTAATTCCTCTTGACAATGATATTCAACAATAGTCATAACAGAATCATCAATTTAATATTCTGCACTGGAAACTTCCGGATTTGGTTTGAATGTTTTTGGAGAAAGCTTAGGTTTGTAATCAGCAAGATTGAGTCCATATCCTTTTGGATTTGGTTTTAAAGTAAACTTTTCAATAGCTGTTACTGACTCACCATGTTTATAAACAACAATTTTAAACTCTTTAAGCTTGTTTTGCAAATCAACAATTTCTTCCAGATAGTCATCTATTGGATTCGTTGAATGCTTTTTGTATGCAGAGAGTGCTTTTTGACAAGTTAACAACTCAGCCTTAGCTTTTTGATTTTCCAAGGTGAGAGCGTTAATTTGCTTTTTATGTTCATGTTTAAGTTGTTCCATTTCGCACAACAAAGCATTTTTCAAGCGGCTAGATCACGATCTGCTCTCTAAATATTTTTCATTTTGATGAGATTTAGCAAAAGTCGCTTCAAAACCTTTTCACGTTTATCTTGAGCTTTTAAAAGTTGAGTGCATTTTAAACCTTCAAAATCCTTGGTTAACAAATGCATTTTACTTTTAAGTCCCGATTTATCGCACGACATTCTTCCACTATGGTTTGTTGGTCTTGTATTAAATGAGCAAAATCTGGATGAGGCAAAAGTTCAGCTTGTTCAACGTGAGTCACAACATGATCATTATTTAGATCCTCAAGTATAACCACAGAGTCAATTTGATTATCAAAGGAAACCATAAGGTAATCTTGATCGTCAAATGTAGCTACGGGGTCTAATTGAAAATCGTCGGAATGAGATGTGGATGACTTATTTTGAACATTCTGAGCCTTGCTGGATTCAGATGTTGGCGGAGATATTAGATCAGAGATAAACATGGTTTTTTCGGGCACCTGAGACAAGCCATCAGTGTCATACACTGGGCCTGTTTCACTTATGTGTAGCTCTTGCATATTGGCCATCAACATAAGCCGAGTTGGTCTGCAAGTCCTCCATATCATCATCGAGTGCATATGCCATAAAGCTCGTTCTATGTCGTGAGAGTTCCACCGACTTCATCCTTAAGAGCCAAAAGAAGAGCCTCTTTGTGATAAGCACGCCCCTAGTCCTTGGCTTTGGGCATTCATTAGCCAGTGTCCCTTTTCATTGCAGTTGTAGCATCGAAGACCATTCAACCCATTCTGAGCATTTCCCTATTCCACCACTTGAGCTCTGTTGTTATTCCTACCCACAGCATTAAACCCTTGTCCACTATCATCTGATGACCATAACCACGATTCTGAACTTCAACTCGTCCATTGTTCACAACAGCTTGATTCCTTGTGTTTGATGAGGAACGAATGCGATTGTTGGATTTGTTGGTACAACGGCCAAAAGCATTAGCAATCATAACAAATCCTTGTTGTAATGCTTCGAACGGATCGACGTCCTCATTAGCTTCACTGACAAGTGCTTGAGCATTGTTGTTGTTGTATGGAACCAATTGATTTTGTTGAGATTGTTGCTATGAAGGATCAGGTGATGGGATTGAAGCAGTTGGTTGAGTTGCTGGTTGAGGAGAATAATTGTTTTGAGCATACATGGCAAGTTGTTGATTTTCCGGATGTGTTGGTGGAGCAATTTGAGCACGGAGAATCCTTTCCCTATCAACTTCCTTTTCATGAGGCTTCAAGTAATCATACAACAATCCGTATGTAGAATGATGCATGTTCTTCGCTTGACGGAGAAAAATGACATACTTCTCCCATTCAGGAACTTAGTATTAACTGCAATTCTTGGCATAATGATGTTGTGTTTATCCAAATCATTTATGATGTCTGAGAATCGATGATGATAAGACTCTAGTGTCTCTCCAGGTTCAATCATGAAGTGTTCATAAGCCAAGTAAATTATGGATTCCAAATCCTCCCGATTGAGTCTGAGATCCTTCCATAAGAAGACGAATATGATCCCACATCGCCTTAGCAGTCTTTTGAGCATCAACACTTCGAAGAATTGGGTTTGGTAATCCTAAGAGGATATATTCCATTGCAAGCTCATCAGCTTCATAGTGTAGAAGTTCTTCTAGATTCAATTCTGCAACAGTAGCAATGTTCGTTTGTTCATCTCTTGGTGGATTAGCATCTGGATCTCCGGGTACAATGACATTAGGCATCGAAAATGGACCTACCAAGATAACCTTCTTTAAGAAATTTCCATGTGGCTTCTTCAGATCACAAAACCTAAAGAACCTTATCACCCATTGATCATAGTTTCCTGGAGTGAGCATTGGAAGTCTATCAAGTGATCCAGCCTCATAAATTGATTGTTAGCTGCTTAAAGCTTCACACATCTTTGCAAACCAAGTGGGTTCCTTCATAGTGTACCTTGATGGATGTTGATTGAATTCGTTTGTGTAGGGTTGAACTTGAAGACTTGGTGGTGGTTGAACCATTTGAGGTTGTGGAATTGCAGCAAGTTGTGGAGTATGTTTTTGATTAAATTGTTGTTGATAAATTGCTTGTTGTTGATTCCATTGTTGATGTTGGGGACTTAATTGTTGTTGACGTTGAGGATAAGTGTAAGGGAAATAGTTAGAGTATGGTGGTTGAGACATGTTGAAACATGTGTGTTATAAAAATGGATCTTTGTAGTCGAATGAACCTTTGTTGATGAAGTATCCTTAGGCGTAGAAATCACAATAGCCAAGTAGCACTTATGCGTAGAAACACCAAAGTTACGCGTAACAATCAAGAGTTACGCGTAGATTTAGCTTACGCGTAAGTAGGGAAAAGACTCTAAAGTTATGCGTAGACACAAAGTTAGGCGTAGAAACTTAGGCGTAGGATTACCTTATGCGTAAGACTATGCTTAGGCATAAGATGAATCTTATGCGTAGGATTTTCTACGCGTAAGCTTATGCTTATGCGTAAGTTTAGGGTTTTGCCCAAATGATCTTTTACACTATCACAAAGTGCAAAAGATATCCAAAGTCGACGTATTTTCGGGCTTATCCAATCAAGAAAACACGGAGTAAACCACGGCGAAGACCAAACCACGGATAAAGTTACGCATAAGATTAGGGTTTTGATACGTGTAATCTTACTCGTAAAATGATTTTGCCCAAAGATGTTTCTAAACCGATTTTTGTGATGAGATAGCTTCAATATCACACAAAATAACACAAAAGTGTGAAACTTGATGAACCAAAACTCCTAAAACAGTTATGCGTAGGATGAAACCCTCGTATAAAAAACTAGTTTAAAAACAACGATCCACGCATAAAGTTTGAAACTTTTTGCCAAAAACAAGTATTTTAACACCTAAAAACATTGAAAGTACAAGAATCTTGGATTCAGAAGTGTAAAAAATACATTTTTAAGCAAACCAAAGCATCAACTTCGTTCTAAGCGTAGGACCAAAAACCCACTTCAAGAAACAACGATTCACCCAACTAGTTAGGCGATTGATACCACTGTTAGGTCACTAGTTTTACAACACAAGCTTAATAGAAAGAGATAAAGGCGATTGAACAATCAATCAAACACACACACACACGATATGAGTAGCCGGTTACGCGTAGAGTTATGTGTGAAAGAAATGCATTGAACAACCAACCCTCAAGTGAGGGTTATACAAGAGTATTTATAGGCAATGAGCTAGGGCAACACTCCCACTACTTCCCTTTTCCTTATTGGACATGGGCCTAAGCTTATGGGCCTTCTACATAAGCTTGACCTTAAACAAACATAAAGGCCATAATTAAGCTAACTATTGCCTATGAATTACTACCACTTGATTATGGTTTAGGAGTGATTCCAACAGTATTAGCCAATTATGTGATAAAAAGTATAAAGTACTATTTGAAGAAAATGGTAGTAAAATACTAAAAGATGGTATCACCATAGCTAAAGGAGTTAGGAAAAATAACATATACGTTATGAAAATAGATAAAACATCTAATGACAAGCTTTGTCTAACAACATTAGATGATAGCTCAACTCTTTGGCATAGACGCTTAGGTCACGCTAATATGAGACTTATACAAAACCTATCCTCAAAAGAGCTAGTTAGAAATTTACCAAAACTTAAATATGACCAACATTTTTGCGACGCTTGCAAAATTGGTAAACAGACCCATAGTAGTCATAAGTCTAAAAATATGGTGTCCACATCTAAGTGTCTAGAACTTTTGCATATGGACTTGGTTGGTCCATCCGCTATAAGAAGCTATGCAGGAAACTTATACACTTTGGTCATAGTAGATGATTACTCAAGGTTTACTTGGACGTTGTTTTTGAAAACCAAAAATGAAGCTTTTGATAAATTTGAAATTCTTAGCAAGAAAATTCAAAATCAACTAGGTGTTAAAATTGCGTCGATCCGAACGGATCATGGTCGTGAATTTCACAATGAAACACAATTTGGAAACTTTTGTGATACAAATGGTATAACACATAACTTTTCGGCTCCTCGAACACCTCAATCAAATGGAGTCGTAGAACGTAAAAATAGAACAATTCAAAAAATGAGTAGAACAATGCTTAATGAACAAAACATTTCTCAAAAGTTTTGGTGTAACACCGTTGACACTTCTACATATATTTTAAATAGAGTCTTAATACTTCCTTTCTTAAACAAAACACCATATGAGCTTTATAAAGGTAAAAAAGCCAACTTTAGGATACTTTAGAGTTTTTGGATGTAAATGTTTCATTCTTAATACTAAAGATTATCTCACCAAGTTTGACCCAAAGTCTTATGAAGGTGTATTTCTTGGTTATTCTCAAACTAGTAAAGCTTACATTGTCTTAAACAAAGAAACAATGAGAGTCGAGGAATTGTTGAACATAACATTCGACGAAAGTCCACCTCCCTCTAAGACATCACCTTTGGTAGATGATGACTTAGTTGAAAGTCAACTTGTAAAAAGTCAAGAAATAATTGAAAATGACAAGGAAGATGAACCATTAAATAATGAGATTATAAAAAACAAAGAATCCAAAAGTCATCCTTTAGAAAAGGTCATAGGACAACTAAATCAAAGAACCTTAAGATCACTAGCCCAAAATCAAAGTAATCATTTTTGTTCGGTGTCTACCATCAAACCGAAAAACATAAATGAAGCAATAAAAGATGAATCTTGGGTAATTCCTATGCAAGAAGAGTGAAACCAATTCGTTAGAAATGATGTTTGGAAATTAGTTCCAAAATCTAAAGATCAAACTATAATTGGAACGAAATGGGTTTTTTGAAATAAAATGGATGAAAATGGTGTTGTGTCTAGAAACAAAGCTAGGCTTGTCGCACAAGGTTATAATCAACAAGAGGGGATTGATTATGGTGAAACTTACGCTTCGGTAGCTATGATCGAGTCTATTAGAATCTTACTTGCATATGCATGTGCTTATGACTTTAAATTATTTCAAACAGATGTTAAGAGTGCGTTTCTTAATGGGTTTATTAATGAAGAAGTATATGTTGCTCAACCTCCCGGTTTTACCGACTTTGAGAAACCACATCATGTCTTCAAACTCAAGAAAGCATTATACGGTCTTAAGTAAGCACCAACAGCTTGGTATGGTAGACTTAAGACTTTTCTTGTTGAAAACAAATACACCATGGGATTAGTAGATAATACTCTTTTTACCAAGAAAAAGGAGTCACACATTATCGTTGTTCAAATATATGTTGATGACATCATATTCGGATCAACTTGTCAAGAGCTATGTGATGATTTCTCTAAAATCATGCACGATGAGTTTGAGATGAGTATGATGGGTGAATTCAACTTCTTTCTAGGACTCCAAATTAAACAACTAGAAGATGGCATATTCTTTAACCAATCTAAATATATAAAAGATATGCTTAAGAAATTTGGTCTTGAAGATTCAAAACCAACTAAGACACTCATGTCTTCGGACACTAAACTCACCAAGGATGAGGATGGTGAATCGGTAGATAAAACTAAATATACAGGAATGATCGGTAGCTTACTCTATCTCACGGCTAGTAGAACCGACATTATGTTTAGTGTTTGTTATGTGCTTGCTTTCAAGAAAAACCAAAGGTATCTCACTTAGAAGCCTTTAAAAAGATATTTAGATACATTAAAGGAACAACATGTTTAGGATTATGGTATCCCAAAGGAACGGGTGTAGAAACTATAGTATATGCCGATTCGGATCATGCCGGTGACTATGTCGATAGAAAAAGTACAAGTGGTATTTGCACTTTTGTTTGACATTGTCTCACCTCATGGTTTGCAAAGAAGCAAACGGCTTTAGCTATCTCAACTACTGAAGCCGAGTACATCTCAGCCGGAAAAGAATGTCAACAAGATCTTTGGATGAAGCAAGCTCTCGTGGACTACCGAATTCATCTCAACGATATCGTTATATTTTGCGACAACAAATGAGCTATTGATCTCAGCAAAAATCCTGTCCAACATGCTCGTACAAAGCATATTGAAATCTCTCATCACTTTCTTCGCGACAATGTTCAAAAAGGGAACATCTCAATTGAGAAAGTGTCCTCCGAAGACAACATTGCCGACATTCTAACTAAGCCTCTCAAACGAGAACCATTTAATCTTCTTAGACTTGGTTTGGGGTTAATGGAACCAAAAATGTAGGTAAAACATAGACTAAACCTTAGAACAAACAAAACAAAACAAATTCGTTGTAAACCTGCTACTGTACCCACGACACCAAACAACAACAAAGATGAAACAAAAAATTTGGTGCCGTCTGGTTCGTGGTGACTACAGTTGCAAAAGTGCTACCTACAAAACACCTTCTTCCTCACAACCCACTTCACCAAAATGTGCAAACATTAAACCTAACTCATTGTTGACATTTTCTCACCCACTAATCACTGAAGTTAACATCATTGTAAGTATCCTAACTACATTTTATCTCTTAATTCTAAGTCTAGGATTCTAATTTGTGCACAAAATCATTACATGGGGTTTGTGTATATTCTTGTACAAAACATGGATTCAATTGGCAAATTTCATAACTAGTCATTGAAATTAGGTACTACATTATCATATTGCATAAACAAATCATGTTTCCCACTAATCAAAAGATAATGACTATAAGGTTTTATTCAAATAACCAAACACCCCATGTCAAAATTTTTTGAAAAGCTTCTCACTTGTAGGAAAACAATTTTTCATTGTTAATACAAATAGAAACGTTAAATTTTCATCACTTGCATGCTCTTGAATACTAAAGGTATTGCATAACTAATATGCATTCCCGGGTATATTCAAATGAAGCCACATTGAATTAGGAGCGTTTGGTTTATCTCATGCCGTTTGCCAAACACCCCCACTAAAGACTATTTTATGCATAAAAAGAGTCGAGATAACCGCAACTCCAAATAGTTTTCATATAGTCACACACTAGAATCAAAACGTTAAGTTCATTCTCATTTTTAACATGTAAATTATTGCGCATAGGAATAACCATGGTAGCCGCAAGATTCTATGATCACAAGGATACCGTTAACTACATTCCCAAACATCACAAAACCAAAGGACTTTCCAAGGAACAATTCAAAATCTTTAAGAGTCTAGAAAAAAGGTACTTCCATAAGGGTAGAACCATTTACTCCTCTTTTGTCGACAATACCAATCTCCGTGAAGTGCTAGCCGCTATTCAATTCGATTGTCTCCTTGACATCGATGAACCTATCTGTCCTAGGTTTGTGTTAGAGTTTTACGCTAGTGTCACTGGTTTCATTGATGAAGAAGATGAGTTTAGCCTTAGGTTTAAGATCAATAAAAATGACTACACCATCTCCTTAACCCAATTTGCTCCAGTGCTAGGAATTCCCAACCGAGGGACATGTGTTTACTCGGATAAGTGGTCACTCACAATCCTTGATGCAATCAATGACCGCTCTCTTCCCTACCAAACTCCTTTAGCGGATAAGGATGTCATCCGTGAGCGCCTATTTACCCCAAGGGGTGATACAACCCGAGTAACCCGAAAGGGAAAGGAGGTGAACCGAGATCCATATAAAATGGAGCTCAATGAACTTAAGCCCGAATTTAAGAAATGGGAGGAACTACTTAGAGCCAATGTCATTAGCACCATAGGGAATAGGGATCATATCAACGCTTGCCTTTGCCACATGCTCTACAACTTGTCCACCTTTCAACCATTCAATCTAGCCTACTACATTGCTAGGAGAATGATTGATATTCCAACTCAAGGTTCGGTTTCTCTTCCTTACGGGATGCTTCTCACCCGTCTCTATAAAGCCTTTGCACCAATTCCACCAAGCCCAAAAGGGTTGAAGCTTGATTATGAGCTCATCCCTCACATCTTTGTGCCCTTGAGTGATGAGCGAGTAGCTAAGACAAAAGGCAAAATAGAAAAACCTCCAACTCCATCATCATCATCATCAAATAGCTCCGAGGATGGTCTTCCAAATTCTCGCCTTCCACCTCATGAGTATTATATGTCTCTTCTCTAGATTGAAAATGAATCAGCGGAGTTCAAGCAAACCAAGGGGATGTTTAAGTGCCTTGGTAGGATGATGAACAAGATTTACAAGAAGTTGGACAAATGAGGGTCCTTTTAAGGAGTGTTTGGAACAATACATTATCTTTAATGTTTGATACAATTTGGTTGTTTTTAATTTGTAGGATGATAATATAACTCAAAACAATGATGTATACTAACAATCTCATGCAGGGGGATAGCACAAGTGTGTTATCAAATTTTACAGATTTTCACTTTAATGTGAAAATCGCTAGCCCTTGGTCTAAACCTATGCTCCACAATGTTTGTGTATGTGTTATTTTCTTTTCCTAACTAGAAATAATTAATGTCACATGTTTTGAGGAAAATTTCAGGTTTCGGAAAAGTCTACGACCCTTAAAATACTGTTATGTCAACTTTTCTGGTGTCCACGGATCAGACGGCACCAAAAATTTAGTACCGTCTGTTATGGAATTAGGTACCGCCGTACCTGTACAGGCGGACCAGGAGGCACCATTTTTTTGGTTCCGCCTGTGTAAAATTTTGGTGTCGTGGATCCTACAGGTAATTTTCTGAATTTCACCAATTTCAACATTCCAAATTACCATACATTGCTTCTAAGTTAATCTTGACTAGTTATTACTCATATTAGAGCTAGTATAACATACTTAGGCATATAGGAAATTCAATTCCCACCAAAATTCAAAATTTTGAAAAATCCACCCAAGGAGCCCTTTTGCATAAAGGAAGGAACCAAAAATTTGGTTCCTTGCAATCTGTGGGTAATCTGATTGTTAGGATCTCACAATCATTGGAACATATTTATTGCAAATCTTTGCCTCTTCACTCCATCCTTCTTGTATGGATTAACTTGGGTGATATGACTAGCATTAAACTCACTTCAAAATCATTAGAAACCTCATCCTTTCTATGGTTTAACATCAAATCAAACACATTTCTCCATAATTCACCATTCCTATAAATTAAGAGGTTTTACCATGATCATCTTCACACCTTCTCAATTCTTACCATCTACTAGCAAAAGCTTAAGTCAAAATGACAAAAACTTCACCATCGACCAAGCCTTGCGAGAAAACCGCTAGGATTAGCGTATGACCTTGTTGCTTTGTCAACTTGAGCTCTTCATCCTACTCATCTCCACTAACCATCTCATCTCCCATAAGGGATGACACAAATCTCACTTTAGCTACTCCTACACCACCTCCACAATCACCCATTACCATCACTACTCCACCACCAACAAAGACTCCAAGCTCACCACCACCGGCTATACTTCAAATATCAAAAACACCATCACCCCTGAAATCTCCAACACTCATCCCATTGGAGTTATTTTCTACACCACCCACTTCTCCAAATCCTTTCTTGGAGGACTTGGAAGAATTGCCTCCTAGGCCCAATCATCCACCACCATTGCCATCATTTGGTACTATTGAGCAGATTGCTCATGAGTCTCCTAGACCATCATTTGATCCAAATGCCCCGTTAGGGCCAAGACCTCTTATCTTCCACCCCATCCACAAAGACATCCATGGTCTTTTTTATGGGGATCAACTACTCCCTACATCAATGTCTCCTCACATAGAGGACATTGAGGAGTCCATATGGGAAGATCATCCCACAAGAGAGGAGATTCAAGCCAAACTCCAACATCTCCACCAATTTTCAAACATGGTGGATTGTTAGGTCACTAGTTTTACAACACAAGCAACATAGAAAGAGATAGAGAGGCAATTGAACAAGATTCACACACACACACACACGATATTAAAGACGATTTAGACGTAGAGTGTAATGAAGAGAATAACTTGAATAACCAACCCTCAAGTGAGGGTTTACATGAGGTATTTATAGGAGGAAAGCTAGGGCAACACTCCTAGTTTCCATCCTTTCCTTTTTAGACATGGGCCTAAGCTTATGGGACTTCTATATAAGCTAGACCTTAAATAAACATAAAGGCCATAATAAGCTACCTATTACATAAGAATAACTAACACTTGAATTATGGTTTAGGAGTGATTTCAATAATCTCCCCCTCAAGTGTTGGTGATTAAAAAAAACTGTGAAGGCGTTGATGTAATAGTAGCTTTGAAGTCTTCTAACATTCTTCTTTCTTGTGAGAAGAAATGCCTTGATACGAACAATCTCCCCAGTGTAGAGAAATTGTCTTCTTTGAACAGTTATGCTTTGACGTCATCTTTAACTTTGTTCTTTGATCGTTGTTCTTTGTGATGAAAGTGATAGTATGTTGTTATCTCGTATCAAATCGCATCGAGTCGAAACCGTTGCTCCAGTGTCTCCACGTCATTCTTCATCATGCACACATGCTCTTTGACGTTGGATTTCAATACTGATGAAGTTCTTTAAGTCTTTAACTTTGTAGATTCTTTGGTTTGACGAAGAATCATTCTGACTGTTGTGTTGCTTTGAGATAGAACTTCCATTAGTGATGATGTAGGTATGACCATGAGAAGAGTCTGCACGATCATTCTGCTCCAGTGCTTCCATAAGAAGAAAACATTAAAATGGTTAGTAATAAGCAGATACCGGCACTTACAAGTTTGAACTTGAGTGTTATGACATATTGTGAAAACACAACTCTAATTCTTACAAAGGCCGTTCTCGAACCGAGTCCCACAAGTGAGATAACACGATGTATCAAGTACACCTACGGTTCGGATGAGTCGTTGAGGTACATCAAGCATCACCTCACGATCAGAGACCGTTTGAGATACACTAAGCATAATCCACGGGAGTTACCGAAGTGACTGCTGTCGGTTGTTTGATGTTAACCCCGGCGGGAGTTTCCATTCAATCACCGAGGATCACAGATGTGAACCTCTCATAAATGTTCTCGACAGTTGCTAAGATCCGTGAAGGACTCGATAACGTACCACCGATGTTCTTATTTGTTGAACATCAAGTGATGAAATGTCAAGTGTACCTAAGAGATCTTTTAATGCATCTCGTGGCTCTAAACTCAATTGTGCGTTTTGGTTTTCTGGCGGAGACAAGGGTCTCCTTCTTCAATATCGCAAGAGAAAGCCGATAGATTATGTAGGGTTCCCGGTGAGAATGAAACAAGCTTCGTTGAGAGAAACTTGAGTGGCTAAGAAGGTTTCGTGCATGCGTCCTTTGGGTCCATGACGACTTTTAATCTTCAATACCGGTGTCATCAAGTGACAACCAAGAGTATATGAATTGAACCCGATTATGCGCCTAAGTTGAATAATGGAGAGATGTTTCTTTTCACCCTTTTCTTTTCATTTCTTTTGATTCTTCAACTCCTTCTTTCTCCAATTCTCATTTTCTCCTTTTTACAATCATACCTAAGGACTTCTAAATTCTAACTATTTGTGGTGTCCTTGGGTAGATCCTCCGACTACGTAGATCATAGGACGCTTATTCCTAACCTTTGTCACCTTATAACTCCATGACTAACCTATGTTGCCATAAAACCATTTACTTGAAAGATCTCACACGGTGATTGTGAGTGAAAACATTTTGTATCCTTTGTTGAGATGGGTTTGCATAAATACTCCCCTCCACATGTGCTTAAGAGTTTTAACGGTAATTTTCACAGTGAGGAAAGAGCGCGCACTTTTTGAATTGATCAACTCAAGATAAACAATCCCCCGCGAGACACGGTTACGTTGCATAGTTAAAGAGTTGCATTGTCAGCTTTTAGGTGACAAATAGCTCTAATAACTATCTTGAAGGTGTAGACAAACCTCGAAAGGTTGTCAAACCCGTCAGAGTTCATGTCTACCAAGAGTTTCTCGAATGGTACATTCTACTCGGACAAGTCCTTTGCGAGACACGTTTACATTACTAGCTAACTAGTTTGAAATTATTACCCGTCCCGGACAAGTCTTTTCAAGTTACTAACAGTTTAGGATTTCGTCAATTCGTTGGTTAAGTCTATTCACACGAGAAATCAACAAACATATTTCTTATCACATATTTTCTCCCCCTCAAAAATGGCATATAAAATGTTATTTTTGAACTGTTTGAGAATAAATATGACTAGCTCGAGTGTTGCGGGAAGAGTGACACAAAGAAAATTTTGTTGAACAAAGTTTCAAGTCAAATACTCCCCTTCAACAAGTAATATAAACGGTTGAGGTTTTGAAAATCGTAAGGGGAAGTACTTGTTCTTTTGAGCAAAACCTTGAAAAGTGAAAGGTTTTATTGACAGAAGCAGTTCAAGGGGTACCAGGAAGTCCAGTGATGTTTCCAGGAGTGTGAACTGGGCGTTGATAGCCTGTGATATTCATCCTGGGTCGACTACCAACAAAACTTTCCAGCGTTCTGAACTGATCCCGTCGAAACAACCGTTCATCAATCATGGTGATGATCCTCTTTACATCCCTTCTTTCCTGAGAATTCCATCGCTTCTGAGACCTAATGCCTTCATATATAGCCTTCAACCGATAAGCCAAACCGTCCCTAACCAACTTCAGAGTGTGATCTCCAAACTTGTGAAGATCTTTACACGCCATTAAGCAGTTTCTTTGAAGTTCACTTTGGTAAATGACGCCGAAAGGTTTGTTGATGAGTGTATATTGTGAGAGCTGGTTGATGTCGGGAAGATCTAGCTGAGGTGGAGTGAAGTTGACACGGGTTTGATATGATTCAACTACGAGCTGGAGATCTTCTACACGTTCTTTGATGACTATGCGTCTGATGAAGATGAGCAATGACTTGATGAATTCACGTTGTACTTCGGTTGAAAATTGTCTCATGCGACCCTGTACTTTGGCAAGGTACATATCTTCAATGTCGTTGATAGACAAATTCTCAAAGTCAGCTTCAGAGAATGCATAATCCCGTTCATCTTGTCGTTCGACCACGATATTCTTTAGGAAAGTGTAGTCCCACTTAGATGAAAGATCAACGTGTTTGATGGCAACAATACTCTTTGTACTGAACACTGCATGTTGAGACTTCTAAACCTGGCAGCTTCTGTAGTAGATTCTTCGACGTTCCGGCCAATGATGAATCCCGTATAATGCATCTCGGTCGTATGCTTCCACTTTGTTAGAGAACAAGTGATTGGCACGTTCCTCGATGGCTATGCAGTTTGAGTATACAGCTGCGGGGAATGGAAGTGTCAAAGATGTAGCGTATTTCCTTGAACCATCGCCACCATGTAGAAGAAATTCCAGGTCTTTGTTGAAGAAACATCTGAATGGAATCCTTGGTTCATCTGGTTGGCTAATTGTTGGTACAGGTTTTGACCAGTCGGTGTAGTATGGAGGATTGTCCCGTTTGGTGAAGTCGATGTTTGCTTCTGGGTTGAGCCAATTCATGTTGTTAGACATAGCTCGAGCAATGTTTTCAAGGTTCTATTCGACCTCGAGGGCACTCTCCGAGATATCTTTTAACAGTTGAAATGCTTCATTCTTGATTCGCTTCAACTCGGATTTTGTCATCTTCTTCACATGGAACTTTTCTTGCAAAATTTTACCGTGCTCCAATGTGTTACCGTCTACCAGATCTTGACCTTCTTCAGGATAGGGAGTTGAGTTGACAAGTGTAGAAAACCATTCAAAATCCTCTGTAGTATCGTCATCTAGCCATGATACGACTTCAGTCTGAGGCATCTTCTTCTTCTTTTACAAAGGCCTAGATGATGATTCTGGTTTCTGTACTTGTTTGGGAGAGATGGGTTGTTGTAGGGGCTCACGGACTTCCTCATCGTCACCACCCGTATACTCAAAATAATCACTGGTTTTTTGAGTTTGGGGTGGTAACTCAGAATCCTGAGGTTTATCTGTAGAAGAACGAGGAGGAGACCTTTGGTGAGCAGGAGTCCGTTGAGGAGGAGGTTGCATAGACGATGATTTACCAGACTTCTTTTGTCGTTTAGCTTCATCATTCTTATCCTGATCCTTATCTTCATCGTCTCTAGGACGTTTAGGCCTTTATGCTTCTTCTCGGCATGCACATTTTAGTTGGTATTCCAGCAATGCTTCGAACAATTTGATTTCGTGAGAAGCAAGTGTTGCAGATCATTTGGACATTTGAGTAACTAGCCGGTCAACCAATTCAGCATCTGAGAATATTTTGGGATCAACTGGGTTAATGCTAACATACATTGGAGTTGATCTCATCGTTTGCTTGGCCAATTGCAATAGGTTCGGATAAAGTTGCCTGGTGAACCTGTGTAGCTTTAGGAATGATATCAAGAAGGTACTTGTGAGTGTAGCCTTCGATCATTTCGTTCATTTCCCCTCGGAGATTTCGTTTCATGAACTCCTGAACGTATTCCTTTTCTTTCTGCATCTTGTCATTCTCATCATGTAGATACTGTATTTGGTCAGCAAACCAATTCAGTTTTCTGTAGAGCATGTCCTTCTTTCTGACTTGTTGGACAGCTTTCAAAATTCTTTCATGAGTATGACAAATCCAAGATTGAGGTGGTTTCTTCATAGATTTGGATGTTGATTTGGTTGATTTCTTTGATGGTGGTGGTGAAGAGTGAGATGATGAGTCTGATGAGGAGGAGACATGAGGAGACTCGGGGTCCTTAGGCGGTTCAGAAGTTCCCTCCTTAGACAAGTCCTTTTCATCAGTCTTTGGATCAGCAGGTATATCCTCATTCTTCTCTTTTTCTGGTTCCTCAAACTCATATTCGATAGAATCTTCCAGAAGCTGTTGTTGTTGCAGAAGAATGGAGGCACCAGCTCCCTCATCGGGTTGATTAACCGCATCAGGAGTTGTTTTAGAGTGGGCAGCACCACTTAATCCTCTGGGGCCACCCATTTGGTCTTTTGCAAATTCTTCAGCTTTGTGTTGATGTCTAAGGAATTTTATCTTCTTCCTGAAAGTTATATCTAGTGGCTCTTCTTCTTCTTCAGAGCTCTCATCATAAGGCACAAGTGCAGGAGTCTTCCCTTTTCCTTTATCATCTGGAGGACTTGGAGGTTTGGCTTCTGAAGCTTTAGTGTCAGTTGCAGTTTCAGAGAAGAAGAACTCTTCGTCTGATTGTGTGCCTTCAGAGCTTTCGTCCACAAGCTCTCTTTGTGGTTCAGATTTAGGGATTGGGATGGGAGTAGCTTCCTTAGAGGGAACAGTCCTTTTTCTTGGAGGGTTCCTCTTGGGGAACTTCCTTTGACTCTCTGTGCTTACTGCACTTCCAGCACTTCCTCTTTTGGTTCTCCGAGTAGGTGTTCTAGAAGGATTTTCATCGAGATGACCAACTTTGCCTTCTCTTACTGCTACTCGATACCTTTTGTACGTTTCAAGCTTTTTGATTTCATGTGTCAGAAGGTGATCAGGCAGCACGGCACCTTGTTTCTTTGTCGTCGATTCCTTGATTCTGATTGAAAGGATAGGTTCGGACATGTCGTGATTGTCGGGGTCATTGAGCCTCTTGGGAATATCAGGATTAAGCCCAAGTGCCCTCTGGATCAAAAGCTTTGTGTATCTGACATAGGGAATTTTTGAGCCAAGCTTCTTGTGAAATGACATCATGTCATCCCATATCAGTGCTTCGATTTCAATGTCTTTCTTATTGATCAATGACCAGAAGATTTGCAGTTCCATGAGCTTGGAATGCTCATAGCCACTGTCATGACCAGAGACAGACTTGGTGATGATGATGTAGAGGGTTCTCCACGGTTGAGGAATGTTCTTAAGCTCCACGTGAGAGTGCTTAGTAATGATTCCTGAAGCTTCATCATAGCCAATATCTAACAAGAATTGCAGGACTGTCTCTTCAGTAGGTGTGGCAAAGAAGTCAGTTGGCACGATGTGCGGAATGATAAGCTGACCCGTAAGTGCAGGAGTGATGGTGACTTGTTTATGATTAAGTGTCATCGTCAACGCACTTTGACTGTGATCCTGCATTGAATTCGAATTTCGATGTAGATTTCGATCAGTAGGCAGTGTTAGAGCATGTTACGGTAAGGATGATTCCTTAGAATATCTCTGACAATGAGACAAGAAGATTACGAGCATGTGAGGGTTTCAAAATCAACCCTAAGGTTGTTCAATCCAATCCTTCTCGGATAGCCATTAGGGAAGATGTCGACAATTGCGAGAACTTCGGTGCATCCACATTCATTTGAGCGACCATGTCGTGATGCGAAATAACATTAGCCAAAAGAACCAACATATCGAAAGACATAATGTTAGTCAACGAAGGTTTTATTGTCTAATTATTGAATGTACGGTGTTAATGATTATTCTGAGTCCTAAGTCACTTGTTTGTCCAATAGTCCAATGATGTCGTGAAACGTTTTGTGAGTTAGTTAACTTTAAGTTTTAAAGTTTATGTTATCACTTATAGTTCACAACATATCAAACGTTTGCGTTTATTAGTGGCATTATTGGTTTCGTGATGATATGATTTGTTTATTAACAAGTTTGTACACGTAACAATTCATAATGAAGGTCAATCAAGGCTTAGGCATAGATTTGGCAAAGTTACACGTAAACAGGAGTGATATACGCGTAGACAAAAGCTTATGCGTAGGATCCTAACTTACGTGTAAGAAATGTTACGCGTAGGAAAAGGGGACCTTATGCGTAGAGCTTACGCATTGGCGTATAAAAACCTTACGCGTAAGGCTTACTCGTAAGAGTAGAACTTATGCGTAGAGGTCACTGTTTACGCATATCCTCCACAGGATACGCGTAGTCCCATTGTATAACCTTACACGTAATAGTTACGCGTAGGATTTCTCTTACGCATAACTTTCTACGCGTAAGGTAATCCTTATGCATAGAGTAACAAGGACCTTGATTCTGAGTATTATGCGTAGCAAGTCTGAAATAAAGTCATCATATCAGCAATCTTAACATGTATAGTCATATTAAAACAGATTATGGCATGAAACACATTTCACAGTTTATGCGTAGAAACACATACGCGTAAGTTAAAACCCTAAAGTTTATGACTTACGCATATGATTTCTAGCCATAGGAATTGCACCATAGTGTTTCTGGGAGTTCTAAGAAGCATATAGAGTTGTTTTGGTCAAGTTTTAACATCAAAAGTGTCAAGAATCAAAAGTACCCAAACCGTATGAACACAAAACCCTAATTTCCATTTAATGAGTAATTAGTGTTTCTGGGTGTAATCTGGGCCTGGATATAATCAATTCAACTTGATAATAACCTTATACAACAATCGTTTTTCACCAAAAACGTTCTCATTTAAAAAAACCCAAATCCACGCATAAACCCTAGTTTTCAAATTCACACAATTCGTGTTTCTGGGTGCGTTTAGATGATTAAAAAACTATCATTGATGTTTTTAAGAAAGTTTTGACACAACCCTTTTAACCATAAACACCTTTCGTGATTTGGTGTTCTTGCGCTTACGCGTAAGACACAAAAGTGATGATATCTCAAGATTAAACCGTTGGATTTTTGAAAAATTCAAAACCATTCTTAAAAACTTGTTATAAACACGAAATCACTTACAAATTGATGATCTGAAACACGGATATGTCAAACGATTCTTAGGCGTAGGATTTTTTTTGGTGTATGTAATAAATGTGATGGAAAAGTTAGGTGGAAAGTGTTTTTTATTAAAATGACTTTAACATTTTGACAGTTTTGGTCCCTTCACCTTTTCCTTTTTCATACAAAGCCATTTAACTTCCATCTTGGTTACCAAACAAAGATTTTAAGTTAGAAACTTGATGACACTCCCCCTCGACTTAATAAAATAATGAAATGTTAAAAATTTTAGTCCGAGGAGTGTCATTGAACCAGAAAATATTCCACCATAGATAAAAGAAACAACCGGGATAGGATAACATGCAAGTACACAGATGTTTTGAAGCAGTTAAGTGATTATTTTCTCCCCTCAACACTTGATCGAAAAATCTTGAATTTTGAAAGATTAAAGTGTTGTGAAAAAATGTACTTGCCATGTTGAAAGAAAAATAGATTAGAAGAATATTTTTTGTTTTATCGATTTTATATTTTGTATTTTGTTTTGAAAAATTATTTACAAAAGAGATTTTGGTGTTTAATGGGTTTTTAAGGCTGTTTTAGGAGGTCATCCAATTCCTCTTGAGTCAAACACCTCATACCAATCCGGTGGACCGACTCATTAAACCTAGCGGGAGGCAAGGCTTTGGTGAGCAGATCGCCAATTGGTATTCATTACCCAGTATAATTCAACAAGACTGTTCCATGTGGTCCTTGATGAAATGATAGAGAAGATTGATGTGCTTTGATTTCAAATGTTGAATCGAGTTGCAAGTATAATTCAACGATGCCGGTTGATTCGGGTTGCCAATAATATTTTCGGAGGATGATCTTTTGTCCATCTATGTGTAGAGGTTGATGTTGGTATACATTGTGCGATTTTGAGGATTCAAATGGTTTGTTGAAGATTCCGCGACATCCGTGCGCAGATCTCATTAGCAAACGGGTTAAAGAATGCATTTTGATCAAAATCGGTGGTGGGGTACTTCATTTAGAACATCATCATTTGGTTCATCATTGTTGGAAGCGGTTTGTTCAATCTGTTGTGTTGGAGTCAATCGGTGGTGCTTCTTCAACAATAGTTGTTGTCGCAGTGTATCGGTATATGAATATTATCGGTACATGCGTGAAACAAGTGGATACACATGGAGCACGTTCATCAATGTCGTCCACCGAGCGATTGGAGCAAATAACCTTTCCATTTGTTGACGAGTGGTGGGGCTTTGATCGTGGATGATGGGGTGTGGGGAAGTTTAGCGGTTGTGACCGGGTTCTAAGTCGTTATACTCGAAGCCATTTCCGTGAGTTCATCAAAATGAGCATGAATCGTTTCCATAACCTCCTTTGTTTGACGATTCCAGATGCGGAAACCTTTAGAATTATCACAGTATCCAATAAAGACTCCAATATCAGCTTTGGCTTTAAGCTTTCCAAAGTCATCACGATCATTATTCGGATAGCAAAGAGATCCAAATATATGTAAGTGTTTTAAATTCGGTTTTCTGTTATGGACAAGCTCGAAGGTGTTTTGTTGTGGCTTTGTAATCATAGAATGGTTTTGAGTATAGCATGCGATGAATCGACACGCCCACAAGTAATCTGGGAGTTTGGCATTGATTAACATTGTTCTTGCAGCTTCCACCAACGTTCGGTTTAGTCTTTCAACAACTCCGCTTTGTTTAGGTGTCGAGCAATAGATGTCGATGTTGAATTCCCACTTTCTCATAGAATTCACGAAGGGTTTGGTTAACAAATTCGGTTCCTCTATCTATTACGATTTGTCGGACGGTGTTTCGAGTCGCACTGTATTTTCGTGAGAAAGGTGATAATCATCGTGGAGCTTGGTCTTTGCTTCAAGAAAGTAGACCCAAGTCCAGCGTGAATAGTCATCAACGATTACTAAGATGTAGCGTTTGCCATTTATCATTTGCACACGCATCGGGCCACACAAATCCATGTGAAGAAGATGATGCACATGCTGAGAGCTGTGTTCCACCTTTGAAGGAAAATGAGCACGTGTGCTTTTTCCCTGTTCACACGCTGAGCAAAGGTGGTCTTTTGAATACCGAAATCGTGGGAGTCCTTCTACTAGTTTGTGTCGAGCAAGGTTGGTGATAGTCTGAAAGTTTAGATGTGAGAGACGATGGTGCCATAGCCAGGATTTTGTTGATGTTGTCTTTGAAAGTAAGCAGATGGGAGAAGAAGCAACCATGTCTTGCATAGAGATAGTGTAAAGACTAGAAGTACGCGAGCCAGACATGAGGTCGTTTCCTTGTAGATCACGAATGAAACAAGTTTTCTCCGTGAAAGCAACCTCCAAATCTCCATCACAAAATTGACCTCTGAAAACTGATTGTGACCGAGGCCTTCTACATAGTAAACCTTGCTTATTTCGATGTTCCCATTGATATAGTCTCTGTAGCCCATGATAGTTGCGAAGTGATCATTCCCGAACCTGACAGTGCCAATGAACTTTGCAATAAAGTTTGTTAACAGTTTAAGGTTGCCTGTCATGTGTCGGGAACATCCTCTATCAACAATCCAGAGAATGATCTATATCACCTGCATTACACACAGACGACACAGATGGAATAGAAGTAGATGTGGAACCCAAAATGTTAGAGGGTTTCGGAGCAGTTGTAAGAGACATACACACATCAATAACTTTAGGCATCCATTTAAATCCTAGTGTATTATATATCCATTTCTGCCATCTATAACTACTATTTGCTTTAGTCTTAGTGAATGCATTAGGTGGTACTACATTCTTTGGAGGTGAAACTGGAGCTACAGGAACAACAACGTGATTCTTAGAATCTAAAGAAGGCAGTCTACCAAACACAGACTTAGACTGATTAGTAGGCCTAGAGGTATTCCGAATCTTAGGATTCCGTAAACGAGAGATGATAGCTCTAGCAACACATTTGTCATGACAATCAGAATTCATACTTTTACGACAAATAACACAAGGTGCATCAGACTGAATATCAAAAGTACTTAACGGTTTAGCATTCGTTACATCACTATTTCTATTACATTTTCCAGACGCAATATCTATAGTGGAAGCAACATGAGTCTTATTCATAGTCCTAGGGTGTTCTTCTACTTTAGCATTCCTTATTGATCTTTTCTTAGGTCGCAACTTCCTATTCTTCGATTGAGTGCTCCTAGGCTGTGAAGTGCGAACGTTTGGAAAAGATGCAACTATTCCTGTTTCAGTAGAAGGAAGCACGTTAGCAAGTTGTGATTTGGCAGTAGGGATTCTAGGTTCACTATTACTAAGTGTGAATGGTGCTATATTCTTAATGACGGTTGGGGGAAGGTGTTCATACTTTCCTAACATTTCTCTTAGCTTAGAGATAGTGTGCACCAATTCTTGATTTTTAGAACGAAGATTTCGAAAATTTCATGACTTCCTTAGTGTGTTTGAGAAAATGATCAAGCTCGTTTGATGCTTCATCACGTTAAGTAAATCAAATATGACACCATATTCCTATTTAACTTTTACAAGTTCTTGTTCATATTTAGAGATTTGACCTTTCAAAGATACGTTTTGATCATCCAGTTGCTCAAATTTTGGATTAAACGATTTAGATTGCAACTGGGTGATTTTGTTTTGCAAAGCAAGTTCATGATTTTAACAATCTTTTTGACACCATTGAAGACGACGTTTTGCGTTTGAAAGCTCGTTATTCAATCGTTCATTTTCAGCTTTTAAAGATTTGAACTGATGCACATTATCAGAATCATCAACAGTAACAACATTATCAACGATATCAGCAGAGATATAATCAGATGCATATGGCAAAGCATGAAGTAACACAACATTATGGATATCAGCACAGATAACATCTTCCAAGATTCGATCAACATCTTTTCTCAACATTTTCTTTTTACGTTTAGTATTAGAAATAGATGTTTCTGTTTTCTCGAAAACGACCTTCATCACTCCAAGTTCCTTATGAAATTCCTATTCCCAAGACAATGCACAATTTTTCAAATTTTTAACATTAGGTAAAAGATTTTTCTGAAAAATGTCTCTTTGTTCTCGCGCCAGAGGCGATTGAAAATGTTGAACTTTGATTTCAGAATGATATTCTATCTCATGTTCCAAAGTTTTGAGGTTGGCCATGAAAATGTCAAAATATCGAAGAATTTTGCGATTTTCAGGTTTTGAATTTACTTCACTGATGGAAGGTAAAGGACCATAAGTCTGTGCATAATTTGGTTGGGGATTAACATTAGAAGACTCAGGTGTTTTAATGATAACCCTTGGTGTGTTAGTAGAATCCTTTGACGGGACAAAAGTGACCGCTTGTGAATAAGTAAAAGGTTTGTTGTAAACAACTTTTTCTAATTTTGATCGACTCTCGTCTTCAGCATCTAATTCCTCTTGACGATGATATTCAACAACAGTCATAACAGAATCATCAATTTTATATTCTGCACTGGAAACTTCCGGATTTGGTTTGAATATTTTGGGAGAAAGCTTAGGTTTGTAATCAGCAAGATTGAGTCCATATCCTTTTGGATTTGGTTTTAAAGTAAACTTTTCAATAGTTGTTACTGAATCACCATGTTTATAAACAACAGTTTTAAACTCTTTAAGCTTGTTTTGCAAATCAAAAAATTTCTTCCAGATAGTCATCTATTCGATTCGTTGAATGCTTTTTGTATGCAGAGAACGTTTTTTGACAAGTTAACAACTCAGCCTTAGCTTTTTGATTTTCCAAGGTAAGAGCGTTAATTTGCTTTTTATGTTCATGTTTTAGTTGTTCTATTTCAGACAACAAAGCATTTTTCGAAGCGGCTAGATCACACATCTGTCTCTCTAAATATTTTTCATTTTGATGAGATTTAGCAAAGTCGCTTCAAAACTTTTTCACGTTTTCTTGAGCTTTGAAAAATTGAGTTGCATATTTAAACATTCAAAATCCTTGGTTAACAGTGCATTTTTGCTTTTTAAGTCCTCATTAATGGCACGACATTCTTCCACAATGGTTTGTTGGTCTTGTATTAAACGTGCAAAATGAGGCAACAGTTCGGCTTGTTCAACGTGAGTCTCAACATGATCATTATTTAGATCCTTAAGTATAACCACGGAGTCAATTTGATTATCAAAGGAAACCATAAGGTCATCTTGATCGTCAAATGTAACTACGGGGTCTAGTTGAAAATCGTCGGAATGAGATGTGGAAGAATCATTTTGAACATTTTGAGCCTTGCCGGATTCAGATGTTGGCGGGGATATAAGATCAAAGATAAACATGGTTTGTTCGGGTACCTGAGACAAGCCATCAGTGTCATACACTGGGCCTGTTTCACTCATGTGTAGCTCTTGCATATTAGCCATCAACATAATCTGCGAGTTGGTGCGCAAATCCTCCATATCATCATCTCGAGTCGCATTTGCCATAAAGCTCTGTTCTTTGTGCGTGAGAGTTCCACCACTTCATCCTTAAGAGCCAAAAGAAGAGCCTCTTTGTGATAAGCACTGGCCCTAATCCTCGGCTTTGGGCATGCATTAGCCAGGTGTCCCTTCTCATTGCAGTTGTAGCATCGAAGACCATTTAACCCATTCTGAGCATTTTTCTGTTCCACCACTTGAGCTCTGTTGTTATTCCTACCTATAGCATTAAACCCTTGACCACCACTCATCTGACAACCATAACCACGATTCTGAACTTCAACTCGTCCATTGTTCACAACAGCTTGATTCCGTGTGTTTGATGAGGAACGAATGCGATTGTTGGATTTGTTGGTATAACGGTGATAAGGTTTTAAAAGGTACCTTTTTTAGGGGTCATTTAAGCCCTATTTCGATCACTTTTGTATCCGTTATTGCTTAATATCATTCCTATTCACTTTTTAGGTCTCTTGAAGGCAAAATGCTGGAATGGTACTTATTTGGACGAAAAGGCGAATATCTGAAGAAAATGGCCAAAGTCGAATCGAGACACTCAAAGTCATTGAAACACAAGGCGACGGCGTCACATCGCTTATCTGCGACGCCATCGGGAGGAATTTTGCGACGGTTCGTGGTTTAAATTGCATGTTTTCAAGGATGGCGTCGGGTTATAAAGGAGTAGGCCGACGCTACTCGGACGGCCTAGATGCGCCAAGACGGCGTCGAAGTCGAAAGGACGGCGTCACGGTCATAAGGTGACGCCGTCGCAAGGTTTACGTGGCCAAGATGAAACCCTAATGACGGCGATACGACGGCGTCACGAAACATAAGGTGACGCCGTCGCAGATGTAATCTTATATATAGAATCCGAATTTTTCAGTTTTATGTGTGTAGTCTTTTGGAGTAAAACCTAAAACCGAACCAAGGCTTTCTTGTGCAGTATTTTAGGGTTCTAAACCCTATTTTACATCAAGATAAGTGTTTACTTCATTAATACAATTATGTATTTGATTATTTGTGTGTATGCTTGCAGGTTCTCCATGTCCGGCTAATTTATTTGTGTGTTTGCTTAGGGAATATGAAACTTAATTATTGAATATTGATTGGTTGATTCTTATCTTAGTTGAATAATGATCTAGTAGTGCAATAGGTCATTCGTTGTGTACTTAATGCTTGATTCATCTTTGTGAACTTTAGAATATAATTATCTGGGTAGTTGTAGGCTAAAGCATCCTAAGATCGCCTTAGAGTAGGAGTTTATTAATCACGTGTGGGTTTGTAGACAAGACCCTTCTGGTAATTTCAAAGAGTTAGGGAAAAACGCACGCCCTACAACCTTAGACACACAACGCAACTAGGAATAAGGACGTGACAAATCAACCATCAATAGGAGATAATTAAGGAGTAGTAAAACCTAAATAAACACATCTTTAAACTATCATACGAGTACACATTAATTAGACATAGGCTATCACAACCTTAGCTTAGAAAATTAGATAATAGTAGAGTAATCGGTAGCAATACCAACCCCCCAAATCCAATACCCGAGATTCGTACCTCAACCTTAGCGTAGTAACTTCTTACTAGCATTCCTATTCCCCTAGAGAACGATATCAATACCCGTGGCTTACCCTAGTTACTACACTACAACGATTAGGTGCACTGCCTAGGGTGTTATAAAACTTGCTCGAAGAAAATGAAGTTTCCTTGACCCCGAACGACGCGTGTAGCGTTATCAAGTTTTTGGCACCGCTGCCGGGGAATAGAATAGCTAGTTAGTAGTCCACCTCGTTTAGGTTTCCTTACTTGATCCCTATCAAGTAAATTTTTTCTCATTTTTAGCTTTCTCTTTGTCTATCCCTCTTCTTCGTGACTTTTTTTCGTAACACCCATCACTTTTCATCATGGAAGGTGATAACCAACAACCACGTCCTCATACCAACCCCCTTAAGCAACTTAGAACCCGTAGTTCCACCAAAACTCTTTTTGAACCATTTGCAGAACCAGAAAGAGAACTCAACAAGCGAAGAAAAGCTCTCCACAATTCAGAACATCAAGGAACTTCCATCAATTTTGATGAAGTCACATCTGACGAAGAGCCACCTCATTCCCCACAATCCCCTGAAACCATCATCGTTGACGATCGGAGTCAAAATGGCGAGGAAGTTCCTGCCACTCCATCCAATGGATCCATAAATCCTCCTAAAGCGAAAACCCTCGGGGAATACTCTTCCCTTCGCATCTGGATTCACCAGTGCCATTATCTATCCTTCGGAACAGGTCAATGAGATATTGCATGCGTCTGACATTTGGTTAATCCAAAAGGCATGTCAATTCCACGGATCCCACAGCGAAAACCCAATCCACCATGTCAAACAGTTTTTAAAAATTGTTGATGCTATCTATACCGACGGAGCATCTAAGGAGACATCTAGACTCCGGTTTTTCCCATTTTCTCTTCAAGGGAAAGCCAAGGAGTGGTTCGATAAGCTCCCTCCAAGGTCCATTTTCACGTGGGAACAACTCACAACCAAGTTCACAAAAAAGTTCTTTCTCCCTAGAAGAACTGCAGCAGTTAGGAGCAAAATTCTGCACTTCCATCAAACAGATGGAGAATCTATCACCAACTCCTGGAGTCGTTATAAAGATCTTATTCAACAAGCCCCACACCACGGTATCGACCTTTGGTTGCTTGTTCAAATCTTTTACGACAATGTCTCCCTGAAGGATCAAAAAGGGATTGATTTCTCAAATGGCCGAAGAATCGCGAATCTCACTGCAGAAGAAGGGTGGAACCAAATTGAGGAATACATTCAATACCAAGACAGCCATTGGAACGAGCCAATGAATGCGTTAAGCATCTCTACTTTCTCAAGTAAAGAGCTATCCTTCGATGATCGGATCGAGAAAGCACAAAAGAAGTTAGCTTATCTCAATAGATCACCAGAACCAAAAAGGCTAATTAACCCATACCTCATATGCGACATTTGTGGAGGGCCACACGAGAGCGACGAATGAGATGACACCCTCCGAGAGAGCGTACTTCTTTCTAGGCATGACATTTATGATGACCCCTCACTCCTCGCGTTCTATCAAAATGATGAATGTAATCCCTGGGGCAATCTAAAATGGAAAACTGAAGGAAGGGAAGGATCTGAATACACTACCGTGATTCCTTTGAAGAAGAACTCGGGCAGTTTACCATGGAAGGGACCACACTCTTAAAAGGTCTTGGGGAGTTTATCCGAGAACAGCAAGCTGAATTAGAAAGTCAATTCACCAACCTCCACGAAAGAATAGGTGGATCTGGCCCAGCCCCTCACGATCCCACTTGCGCAATCACTACTCGGTCAGGAACCACTACCAAGGACCCCCCACATCCTAACCGGACCCCCACCACACAAGGACCCGTGTTAGGAAATGAGACAATTCTTGAACCACTTTCAACTCATCACGATCCTCCGCCGCAAACTCCAGCACTGGCCCAACGACCAACTCTCGCACGAATTCCCTATCCCTCTCGTCTAAAGAACCAAAAGGCTGAAGAAGACAATGAAAGAATATTGTCTTATCTGAAACAAACATCCGTCAACATACCACTCCTCGATGTATTCTATCACATCCCCAAACATAGTAAATACTTCAAGAAGTTGATATATAACCGGAAGAAGCTTGAAGGGTTGATATCATTAGGAGAAGAATGTTCGGCTATCATCCAAAAGAGCCTGCCCAAGAAGAAGGAAGATCTGGGCAGCTTCACCATTCCTTGCTCTATAGGGGCACTTTCGATGAAAAATGCCTTGGCGGATCTTGGGGCAAGCATTAATCTAATGCCTCACTCCATGTTTCTTAAACTCGGATATCCAGGACTGAAACCAACTAGGATGAGTATCCAATTGGCTGATCGATCAATCAAATATCCCATTGGAGTTTGTGAGAATGTTCTTGTAAGGGTGGGAGAATTCAAGTTCCCAGTCGATTTCGTAATTTTAGAAATGGAGGAAGATAACTCTGTCCCAATAATCCTTGGAAGACCTTTCTTAGCTACAGCTCGTGCCATCATTGATGTTCATGATGGTAAACTCACTTTACGAGTAGGGTCAGAAAGCTTAACCTTCGACATTAAGGATTCTATGAGACATTCCTCCTCCTGCGGTCACCCAGTATATTTAGTTGAGGAAGTTGATGAATTTGTTGATGACATAGATGGCTGCATTGATGAGTATCTATTAAACGAATTCATGAATAATGATAACAATGAAATATACGACAACCAAGAAATGGAAATGGTTGGAGCTGTTTCCTTTTATCCACGTCAGGATGAAATTGAACCTATTGAGCTTCAGAAGCCGAAGAACAAGCTAAAACCATCAATCAAAGAGCCCCCTACCCTGGAACTAAAAGATCTCCCGAGTCACCTGGAATACGCCTTCCTTCAAGGAGAAGACCAACTTCCGGTCATCATAAGCTCTTTGCTAACCACTAGTAAGAAAGAAAAGCTCTTAGAAGTTTTAAAAGAATACAAAGGGGTGATCGCATGGTGTGTTGCCAACATTAAGGGAATTGATTCAACATTCTGTACTTACAAAATCCTCCTGGAGGAAGATTACAAACCAACCGTTCAACCACAAAGACGGGTAAACCCTAACATCAAGGAAGTAGTGAGAAAAGAGGTCATTAAGCTTCTAGACGTAGGTCTCATCTACCCCATATCAGATAGCCCATGGGTCAGCCCGGTCCAAGTGGTTCCAAAAAAGGGAGGAATGACGGTTGTAAAAAATGAGAAGGGTGAGTCGGTGCCGCAAAGAACAGTTACTGGATGGCGTGTCTGTATTGACTACAGAAAGTTGAATGATGCCACTCGAAAAGATCATTTTCCCCTACCATTCATTGACCAAATGCTCGAAAGGTTAGCCGGGCATGAATACTACTGTTTCCTTGATGGGTTTTCAAGATACTTCCAAATTCCCATTGCCCCTGAAGATCAGGAAAAAACTACATTTACATGTCCTTACGGGACGTTTGCCTACAAGCGAATGCCCTTCGGGTTATGTAACGCACCCGCTACCTTTCAGCGATGTATGATGGCCATTTTCCACGAATTAATTGAGGACAGCATGGAAGTCTTCATGGATGATTTCTCGGTATTTGGGAATTCCTTCGACATCTGTCTTTCCAAGCTTAGAAAGATGTTGAAACGGTGCGAGGAAACCAATTTGGTCTTGAATTGGGAGAAATGTCATTTCAGGGTAAAAGAAGGAATTGTTTTAGGGCATAAAGTCTCTGGGAGTGGAATTGAGGTCGATAGAGCAAAAATTGAAGCGATTTCCAAAATTCCCTATCCTACTACCATAAAAGCCATTCGCAGCTTTCTTGGTCATGCAGGTTTTTATCGAAGATTTATTAAAGACTTCTCAAAATTGCCCGGCCGATGACATGACTTCTTGTTAAGGATGCCCTTTGATTTTTCTCGAGAATGCAAAGAAGCATTTAACCGACTAAAGAAAGATCTCACTCAGCACCTATAATGGTCACCCCGATTGGTCTCGACCATTCGAAATCATGTGTGATGCTAGTGATTATCTTGTCGTATTGTGCTCGGCCAAAGGAAGGAGAAGCATTTTCAACCAATCTACTATGCTAGCAAAACCATGAATGTAGCACAAGAGAATTATACAACCACTGAGAAAGAACTTCTTGCCGTTGTTTTTGCCTTCGAGAAGTTTAGGCAATATCTCGTCCTTTCTAAAACTGTCGTTTTCACCGATCACTCCGCCTTACGCTACTTGTTTTCAAAACAAGATGCTAAACCCCGGCTCATTAGGTGGATCTTATTACTTCAAGAATTCGACATTGAAATTCGGGATAAAAAAGGAGCTGAAAATCTCGCTGCTGATCATCTATCACGCTTGGAAAACCCTGATAGGGAGGAATTAGATCACACCGAGATTCGCGACTCTTTTCCCGAGGAACGGCTAATGGCCATTAAGGAGATTGAGCCATGGTATGCGGATTATGCAAACTACCTTTCCAGTAGGTTTTTGCTGAATTACATGACCAAGCAAGATAAAAAGAAGTTCTTCACTACACTAAAACATTACTTCTGGGATGAACCCTTCCTTTTCCGCATATGTCCTGATCAAATCATTCGACGTTGCGTGGCCGATAAAGAGATTGATCGAGTTCTGAAAGAATGTCATGCAGGACCATCTGGAGGACATCACGGTGTGAATTTCACGGCATGAAAGGTTTTTGACGCCGGATTCTATTGGCCTACTATTTTTCGAGATGTTAAGAAATTAGTTCAAACGTGTGATGCATGCCAACGATCAGGAAATATCTCGCAACGGGATGAGTCACCTCAGAACTATATCCAAGTCTGCGAAATATTTGACATTTGGGGAATAGACTTCATGGGACCTTTTCCATCTTCTGGAGGAAATGAATACATTCTCATAGCTATCGACTATGTGTCCAAATGGGTAGAGGCTCAAGCCCTTAGAACTAATGATGCGAGGGTAGTTATCCACTTTCTAAAAAAACTCTTTGCACGATTCGGGATTCCCAAAGCATTGATCAGTGATAGAGGGACTCACTTTTGCAATGCTCAAATGGAAAAGGTGATGAAGAAGTATGGCGTCCCACATAGATTTTCTATTGCATATCACCCTCAGACAAATGGGCAAGTAGAAAACACAAATAGGGCATTAAAGCGGATACTTGAAAAGACGGTCCACCAGAATAGGAAAGATTGGGCATTCAAACTAGATGAGGCACTCTGGGCATTCAGAACTGCTTACAAAACACCTATCGGAACAACCCCTTTCGCTTGGTATACGGAAAGGCGTGCCACCTCCCTATCGAACTGGAGCAAAAAGCATATTGGGCAATTAAGGCCTGTAATATGGATTATTCTGAAGCAGGGTCAAATCGGTTCTTACAACTCCAAGAATTGGATGAACTGAGGCTGGAAGCGTATGAATCATCAATCACCTACAAAGAAAGGGCAAAAAGATGGCATGATCAACGAATAAAGAATCCTAAAGAGTTTTTGGAAGGAGATAAGGTGCTCTTGTATAACTCAAGACTAAGATTATTTCCGGGAAAACTCAAATCCAGATGGTATGGACCCTTTTCAGTAAGAAAGCAGATGAGCAATGGGGCGGTGGTGCTACTAGACCATGATGGAAGAGAGTTCACTGTTAATGGACAACGGGTGAAGCATTATCAATTGGATAATATTGAAATGATGAACGATGAGGACATTGTTTTAGAAGATGAAGGCGGTAATGCAAAAACGTAGGAGTAAGACTACGAGTCTAGCTACAAGACTCTTAAATAAAGAAAAGCGCTTCGTGGGAGGCAACCCATGCTTAATTGTTTGCTTGTTAGTGTCATATATCTTTTATTAATTGTTTATCCTCATGTTTAAATTTGTAAAAATGCTTTATTACATATAAAGGTATTTTACATAAGGGATAAGTGTAGGGAGGATTACACACGTTTTCAAAAGAAACGTAAAGATGAGAATAACAATTAACTAAAAGATATATATGTTTGTTTGTTCGGGTCAAATGCTTGTATCGAGTCATAATGGATGTTTTTGCGTAAATGTTTCCGATTCTAAAGATGTAAATTTTCCGTAATTTTTCCGAAAAAAATCGCACCGCTTTTTTCAGGATAACCGACGCGTCGGGAAGGAGTAAAACATCGACTTACTTTTTCTCGTTTTCGAGCTACTTGTAAAATTTTTGAATTTTCCAAATCTTAATTTTCTAAAAATTCTGTAAACATCCATTCCACAAGCATTATATCCTAGTTTAAATCGAGTCTTATGTATATTATTACCACGATTTTACGCGAAAGTTTCGTTTGTTTTCTTCAATTGTGCAGTTTAGTTTGTCAAGAAGAAGTTACATAAGATTGGAAGGAGCTTTTCATAATAATTCTTCTTGGAAAAGATTTAACCACCACTTTTCACGGATCCTACCGAGCTAATCGGGAGTATTAGTTTCTTTCGCTTTTAATTACCTTCCATTATCATAACTTTGATACTTTCGGGAACATTGGGGACAATGTTCGGTTTAAGTGTAGGAGGGAAAATAAAGCGGAACTTTGAAACTATGCTTATCCTTGACTATTTGCTTTGTCCAAGTGTATTTGTGTAATAAACCATGAGAAAATGTTGGTTAGGGTAATTTTGGCCAAATTTAAAATTTTTCATGACATATAGGAGTGGGCCATTAGTCTTAACAAAAGCGTCTCATGGATAGGAAGTTGCATGACTAGCACAAAACCCTTTACCACCCAAATTCCACCCAAAATGCGAGGATCGCCCTTAGATTAGTAGGAATTAAAGCATTCATCTTTAATGCTTAGAGTGTGAACCGTAGTACATTAGATTCTAGAACTTGTTTTGTGATGCATTCCGAGATCGCTAGTGAGACTACACTTGTGTAGTTAGGAATAACTAAATGATAAGAGGCATTAGGATAAACCCTTGTTTGATACCCGTAATATAATTACTTCTTCCACCTCGGTTGAGTAATTCCCCCACACCCTTTGCGTTGTACTCATCTTTAGTACACGATACCCCTAGTTAACCCCTCAGAGCCTATCCTTTTCGCTGTTCTCGTGATGTTTCGATTTTTCCGGAATATCAATGAAGAGCATTGTTTACATCCCACCCCCAAATATACACCCAAATCGCCTTAGCCTACCCTTTATTGCACTCACTTTTAGTGCAAATTTTTGTTATCACCCAAAACCCTTAGTTCAATTATCTGGTTGCTTGCATGAGTTGCTAAGTCGAGTCATATCCTTTGTATACAGTTTTGGGACGATTGGGATTCATGGGAAAAGTTAAAATTTATGAAATATAGGGAAGAGAACGATTCAAATTCCCTTTGTTTGCGTAATAATGTACCCCAAGTGTTTTGATCTTTTCAATTCGGGTCAAATTAGTGTTAGAGTAATAAAAACTCAAGTGTTGGGATGTGCTTATAAATCCCTATCATTTTGATGTACCGTAGAGGATGGTAGAGTAAAAGTGTATGCAAAAAAAAAAAAAAAAAAATCGAAAAAAAAAAAAAAAAAACATACGGGCTACCATCCTACATCTATCTTTTAAATTTATGTTTGTTTATTTTCGTTGCCTAGAGTTTTAGAGTGTCGAGTCTTGGCTTAGCAACGCCATTCTTCGTATACTTGCAACATAGAGATTTTTGACTATCCACCACTAAATAGCCTATCCCACCAAACCCTTCATTTCCCTACCGTAAGCCTAACATTACAACCCTTTAAAAGACCTCTTTGATAGTCTTTCCTAGGTGCTTACGCCAAAGCGACGGAGGTTTAATCTATTCTCAAGCCTATGGTAATCTATGTACTAGGACCGGTTAATGAGTGTTTATCTTCCATTTCCTATTTGTTAATATATACACCCGAGAGAGACGTGAGTATCCAAACACCCCATGTGAGGTGCTAGTGTGTAATTTCCGTGCTTGTTATGACTTTTGAGGGGCTTATATGTGTTGTGGACCGTTTTGAATCAATGCTTCATGACCCCTAACTTATAAATTAATTGGCTAAAAGCACATTTGCTTGAGGACAAGCAAATACCAAGTGTAGGGATATTTGATAAGGTTTTAAAAGGTACCTTTTTAAGGGGTCATTTAAGCCCTATTTCGATCACTTTTGTATCCGTTATTGCTTAATATCGTTCCTATTCACTTTTTAGGTCTCTTGAAGACAAATGCTGGAATGGTACTTATTTGGATGAAAAGGCGCGAATATATGAAGAAAATGGCCAAAGTCAGAATCGAGACACTCAAAGCTGCTGAAACACAAGACGACGGCGTCACTGCTTATCTGCGACGCCGTCGGGAGGAATTTTATGACGGTTCGTGGTTTAAATTGCATGTTTTCAAGGGACGGCGTCGAGTTATAAAGGAGTAGGCCGTCGCTACTCAGACGGCCTAGATGCAGCCAAGACGGCATCGGTCGAAGGGACGGCGTCACGGTCATAAGGTGACGCCGTCGCAAGGTTTATGTGGCCCGACGAAACCCTAATGACGGCGATACGATGGCGTCACGAAACATAAGGTGACGCGTCGCAGATGTAATCTTATATATAGAATCCAATTTTTCGCTTTATGTGTGTAGTCTTTTGGAGTAAAACCTAAAACCGAACCAAGGCTTTCTTGTGCAGTATTTTAGGGTTCTAAACCTATTTTACATCAAGATAAGTGTTTACTTCGTTAATACAATTATGTCTTTGATTATTTGTGTGTATGCTTGCATGTTCTCCATGTCCGGCTAATTTATTTGTGTGTTTGCTTAGGGAATATGAAACTTAATTATTGAATATTGATTGGTTGATTCTTATCTTAGTTTACTAATGATCTAGTAGTGCAATAGGTCATTCGTTGTGTACTTAATGCTTGATTCATCTTTGTGAACTTTAGAATATAATTATCTGGGTAGTTGTAGGCTAAAGCATCCAAAGATCACCTTAGAGTAGGAGTTTATAAATCACGTGTGGGTTTGTAGACAAGACCCTTTTGGTAATTTCAAAGAGTTAGGGAAAAACGCACGCCCTACAACCTTAGACACACAACGCAACTAGGAATAAGGACGTGACAAATCAACCATCAATAGGAGATAATTAAGGATTAGTAAAACCTAAGTAAACACATCTTTAAACTATCATATGAGTACACATTAATTAGACATAGACTATCACAACCTTAGCTTAGAAAATTAGATAATAGTAGAGTAATCGGTAGCAATACCAACCCCCCAAATCCAATACCCGAGATTCGTACCTTTCCATTTTCTTAAAAACATAAAAAAACAAAAAATAATCTTCCTCAACCTCAACCTTAGCGTAGTAACTTCTTACTAGCATTCCTATTCCCCAAGAGAATGATATCAATACCCGTGGCTTACCCTAATTACTACACTACAATGATTAGGTGCACTGCCTAGGGTGTTATAAAACTTGCTAGAAGAAAAGGAAGTTTCCTTGACCCCGAACGACGCGTGTAGCGTTATCAAACGGCCAAAAGCATTAGCAATCATAACAAATCCTTGTTGCAATGCTTCGAACGGATCGATGTCCTCATTAGCTTCACTGACAAGTGCTTGAGCATTGTTGTTGTTGTATGGAACCAATTGATTTTGTTGAGATTGTTGCTGTGAATGATCATGTGGTGGGTTTGAAGCAGTTGGTTGAGTTGCTGGTTGAGGAGGATAATTTTGTTAAGCATATAAGGCAAGTTGTTGATTTTCTGGATGTGTCGATGGAGCAGTTTGAGCACAAAGAATCCTTTCCCGATCAACTTCCTTTTCATGAGGCTTCAAGTAATCGTACAACAATTCCTTATGTATACTGATGCATGTTCTTTGCTTGACGGAGGAAAATGACATACTTCTCCCATTCAGGACCAAGACTACTCTGGAACTTAGTATTCACTGCAATTCTTGGCATGATGATGTTGTGTTTATCAAAATCATTGATGATGTCTAAAAATCGATGATGATAAGACTCTAGTGTCTCTCCAGGTTCAATCATGAAGTATTCATAAGCCAAGTAAATTTTGGATTCCAAATCCTCCTGATTGAGTACAGATCCTTCCATAAGAAGACGAATATGATCCCACATCTTCTGTGCAGTCTTTTGAGCATCAACACTACGAAGAATTGGGTTTGGTAATCCTAAGAGGATATATTCCATTGCAAGCTCATCTACTTCATAGTGTAGAAGTTCTTGAGGATTCAAGTCTGCAACAGTAGCAATGTTCGTTTGTTCATCTCTTGGTAGATTAGCATTCGGATCTCTGGGTACAATGACATTAGGCATCTGAAATGGACCTTCCAAGATAACCTTCTTTAAGAACTTTCCATGTGGCTTCTTCAGATCACAAAACCTAAAGAACCTTATCACCCATTGATCTTAGTTTCCTGGAGTGAGCATTGGAGGTCTATCAAGTGATCCAGCCTCATGAATTGATTGTTGGTTGCTTAAAGCTTCACACATCTTTGCAAACCAAGTGGGTTCCTTCATAGTGTTCCTTGATGGATGTTGATTGAAATTATTTGTGTAGGGTTGAACTTGAAGACTTGGTGGTGGTTGAACCATTTGAGGTTGTGGAATTGCAGCAAGTTGGGGAGTCTGTTGTTGATAAATTGCTTGTTGTTGATTCCATTGTTGATGTTGGGGACTTAATTGTTGTTGTTGTTGTTGACGTTGAGGATTAGTGTAAGGGAAATAGTTAGAGTATGGTGGTTGAGACATGTTGAAAACTTGTGTTGGTAAAAATGGATCTTGGTAGTCGAATAAACCTTTGTTGATGAAGTATCCTTAGGCGTAGAAATCACAATAGCCAAGTAGCACTTATGCGTAAAAACACCAAAGTTACGCGTAGATTTAGCTTACGCGTAAGTAGGGAAAAGACGCTAAAGTTATGCGTAGACACAAAGTTAGGCGTAGAAAGTTAGGCGTAGGATTATCTTATGCGTAAGACTAGGCTTAGGCGTAAGATGAATCTTATGAGTAGGATTTCTACGCCTAAGCTTTATGCTTTTGCGTAAGTTTAGGGTTTTGCCCAAATGATCTTTTACACTATCACAGTGCAAAAGATATCCAAAGTCGACGTATTTTCAGGCTTATCCAAGCAAGAAAACATGGAGTAAACCACGAAAATGAAGATCAAACCAAGGAATAACTTACGCGTAGTTTTAGGGTTTTGCTACGCGTAGGATTACTCGTAAAATTGATTTAGCCCGAAGATGTTTCTAAACCAGTTTTTGTGTGATAAAATAGCTTCAATAACACCAAAATGACACAAAAGTGTGAAACTTGATGATCCAAAGCACTCAAAACAGTTATGCATAGGATGAAACCCTCGTTCAAAAAACTAGTTGAAAAACAATGATCCACGCATAAAGTTCAAAACGTTTTGCCAAAAACAGAAAGTTTAACACCTTATAACACTGAAAGTACAAGAATCTTGGAATAAAAAGTGTAAAAAATGCGTTTTTAAGCACACCAAAGTTTATGATACGCAAGTTAGGCGTGAGACCAAAACTCACTTCAAACAATACGTTCACTCAACTATTAGGCGATTGATACCACTGTTAGGTCACTAGTTTTACAACACAAGCAACATAGAAAGAGATAGAGAGGCGATTGAACAAGATTCACACACACACACACGATATTAAAGACGGTTTAGGCGTAGAGTGTAATGAAGAGAATAACTTGAACAACCAACCCTCAAGTGAGGGTTTACATGAGGTATTTATAGGAGGAAAGCTAGGGCAACACTCCTAGTTTCCATCCTTTCCTTATTGGACATGGGCCTAAGCTTATGGGCCTTCTACATAAGCTAGACCTTAAACAAACACAAAGGCCATAATAACCTACCTATTACATAAGAATAACTAACACTTGAATTATGGTTTAGGAGTGATTCCAATATTGATTCTCATCTAAGTGAGACTATGCAAATGCAAAGTGCTTTGCTAGCCTCAATAATCACCACACCAAACACCAAAACCAACATCAACACCTCCACCATTCCACCACAACAACACCATGAAACATACTACCCTCCTAGGCATGGTTGCTCAAATTGTGAGCAAACCGCCCAAACAACCGAACGGACCCGGGTGATGGTCCATGAGTTCCAAGAGGAAATGAGGTTCATCCTCAATCACATCCTCGAGCATCTAAATGCTCTTGCTCATCCACCCCCTCAATAGGAGGGTCATAGATTATCTCCTTTAAGCATTTTTTATTTTCTAGGATTTTTCTTGTATTTTTATAGGATTATTTCTTTTTCATTGTATTCAACACTTCATTGTGTTCTCTTTTCATGATTCTTAAACCATGAAAAATTTTAACGAATGAATGGTGTTTTCTATATTGTTGTTGCTTATTACATAGTGTTTGGAAATGCTTGTGATGATGACTATTACTAACAATTCTTTTTGTAGCTTTTTTCACAATCCATGTATCTTTTCATTGGCACCCAATTTAGGGGGAGCAGTGGTCAATGGGGAGATAATGACTAAGGGCTCATTACACATTCCGCCTCGCATCTTCTTTTTGTTGAGACAAAAAGGGGGAGAAATATATAGAACTTGGATATTTGACTCTGAAAAAAGACTAACTGCATACATTGACTTTTCTGAAAAAGTCAACATGATACTTAATTGGTAATATTTGACTTTCTGAAAAAGTCAATTGCACACTTTGACTTTCTGAAAAAGTCAACATCATGCTTCAACTAGTGAAGACTTTGACTTTCTAAAAAAGTCAAACATCATACACTTGCATTATTATTTCTTTTTCAAGTTCTAAAACTAATATTGTTATAACTCTTGTACAATCTTTACATCTTTTATAAAAATAAAATTTATGTTCTATCCTCAACAAAAAGGGGGAGATTGTTAATACAAATATCGTCATTAAACGTTATTTATATTTTTTTTATCTTTACCTAAGTTTTGTTAACGACAAAAGTAAATTTAATTTTTATAAAGCTTAAAGCTTGTCAAGTCTAATAGATATTAAAACAAGCCTTTTCAAATAATATCTTCATCACTCAAGCATTTACATTGTGATTAACCATAATGTATTATAGGAGTTTTTAGAATGTTTTGGTTAAAAACTAAATATTACATATGTATTTACATATTTCTAAAAATAGAAAAACAAACACATGACATCATATGATGCATCATTGAAATCATTGGAAGATTTCACAAGATTTTTTGTGTAGATTTAGGCTCTACATATCTTACATAATCTTGCATAGATATGGTTGACTTTGGCAAGATTTTGAGATCTTGGTATCAGACCTCGGCGGCACCAAATATTATAACGGGCGGAACCCTTTAAAGGGTTCCGTGGTCCGTGGTGCCTGCTGAGTGTTTTGGCTATAAATAGCAAAGTCAAACCAAGTAGTTTTTCATCACTTTCTATCATACTCTCATACATTCCTTCTCTCTAACCTTGCTAACTCAGTTTCATATCATATTAGTGATCTCCTTTGTAGCAAAGAAGATCAAGTCACATTCAAGCTTCAACGAGGAGTTGGAAGTCTTGTTTGTTTGATGTTGTATGATCTTGTGTTGATTCATACTTCATTGTTGTACCAAAATATCAAAATCTTGTGAGTGTGAGTGGTTAGTATTTTAGTCCTTAAAATACATTGTGTGTGGGAGTGGTTGTACCCTTGGTAAGAACTCGACATTAAGCTTAGTGTCAGAAATAGTGTGTAAGTGAAGTGTCAAGGTTTCTCCGCCAGTGAAAGGAACTTGTTGACTAGTGAAGTTAAACTCTCAAGTGCGAGACTCGGGGAGTGGAGTAGGGCAAGGAAAAAGAGTCCTTGTAGACCGAACCACTATAAACAACTTGTTGTGGTTTGATTGTTTCTTTCCTTATTTACTCTTTATATGTTGTTTACATATTTCACTAACATATCTAATATCAACATCAATTGATCTTTCAATAAGTTTCAAAACAAAGTTTTTAATCGGTAAACTATTCAACCCCCTTCTAGTTTTCTACAATTGGTACCAGAGCCTCGTTGCTCAAGAATTTCTAAAATATATTGTATTTTATAAAATTGAAACGATCCATGGATTCTGAAAACTTTAAAGAAGGGCAATCTATGCAAAGACCACCACTCTTTGAAACCAATGGATTTATCTATTGGAAAAACCTTTTTGAAACATATGTAAATTCAAAAGATATAGATCTTTGGTTTGTTATTGTTAAAGGATTTTAGTTCTACAACAAAAGATATTTCGTTGATGAACAAAAGAAATTAATTGCTAAAAATAATGAAGCTAAAATGATGCTTTATAATGCTTTGCCTAGAAAAGAATATGAAAGAATTTTTATGTGAAACCGCCAAAGATATTTGGGAGTCTTTGATTGTTACACATCAAGGAAATTCACAAGTAAAGGATAACAAATTGATCTTCTTGTTCAACAATATGAACAATTTGTTATCCCTCAAGATGAAACCATTGATTGTGGCTTTGCTCGCTTTAATACAATTATTACATCACCAAAGCACTTGATGAATCTTTTCGTAGTAAGAACTTTGTCGAAATTTCTTAGAGCACTCCATCCGAGTGGAGAGCTAAAGTGACGCCATTGAAGAATCAAAAGATCTCTAAAAAATGTCACTAGACGAGCTAATCGGAAACCTCAAAGTACACGAAATGGTAATGGAGAAAGATTCAGAAATCATCAAAGGAAAAAGAGAGAAATTCAAATTCGTTGCTCTAAAAGCAAGAACGGAATCAAGTGATGATGACGAATCTTGCTCCGGTAGTGAAGATGAAGAGTATGCCATGGCTGTTAGAGATTTCAAAAAGTTCTTTAGAAGAAGAGGAAAATTTGTAAGACAACCTCGAGAAGAAAAGAAGCCATTCTGAAAAGATCGGGTTGATGAAAGGGTAAAGGTGAAAGAAAGTGCTTTAGATGCGGTGATGCAAGTCATCTAATAGGAGATTTTCCAAAGCTACCTAAAAGCAAAACTCAACGAGCTTTTGTAAGTGGTGCTTGGAGTGATAGTGAAGATGATGAAGAATCAAGCAAGGAGGAAATCGTTCTAATGGCACATGATTCAAATGAGGTACATTTCGACTCATCTTATTCTTCTATTGATGATGACACTTTGCAAAAACAATATAATCAATTGTGTGACCTAAGTCTAAAAATCATAACTAAAAATAAATTTTTAAAAGACTAAAAAGAATTTTTAGAAAATGAAGTGTATGAGTTAAAAGAAAAGGCATAACGATTAGAAAAAGGAAAAGCAAATGACGATGATTGCAAATCATGTCAAGAGCTTAATCTTGAAATAGAAAAACTAAAGTTCACACAAGATGTTCTAATCGAACATAATTCTAAATTTAAAAGGTTTAACAAAAACATCGCTTGTGTCGATGAAATAGTTAGAATTCAAAAAACACCAGGAAACATGAATGGGCTAGGATTTAATGAGGTAGTAATTCCAAAGAGTCAAAACAAAACGTCCGAAAAAGACAAACAATCATCAAAGCTGCTGCAGGTCGAAGACGGACGAACGGACCCAAAATAAGGGCTCCGTCCGTTGTAAAAAATGGTGTCGTGGGAACTTTAGCAGGACAGAATGTTTGTGATACTGACCGTAGCAAATTTTTCAAAGTAACAAAGAAAACCAAGGATAGTGTTAAACTAAAACCTGCTGTTACATCAGGAGTATGACTTGCTAAAAATGAATTTAGATCAAAAACTACTCAACAACGACATAAAAAACCTTTTGCTAAACGCCCCTTTCCTAAGAGCAACCACAATGTACAACCCAACTATCAACATAACGGTTGGAATCAAAACTTCCCTAGACCATATCAAACTCCAGATTACATGCCATGGAACCCTTACCCATCGTTTCCATACATGAATCAAATAAATGGTATGTTTAACCCAAACGAACCCATGAGATATTCGGGACCGAACGCTTGAGTTATTTGCTTCTTAGGTATGCTTGAAAGTTGGATTGGAACCTAATGAGTGGATAAAAGATAGTGGATGCTCACGACACATGACGGGCAACAAAAGTTTCTTCTCATCATACCAAGAGTATGATGGAGGTAATGTCACTTTTGGTAGCAATCTCAAAAGCAAATCATTGGCAAAGGTACGATCTCTCATAACTCCCTAACTATTGAAAATGTTGCTCATGTCGATAGGTTAGGATTTAATCTACTTAGTATTAGCCAATTATGTGATAAAAAGTATAAAGTACTATTTGAAAAAAATGGTAGTAAAATACTAAAAGATGGTATCACCATAGTTAAAGGAGTTAGGAAAAATAACATATACGTTATGAAAATAGATAAAACATCTAATGACAAACTTTGTCTAACAACATTAGATGATAGCTCAACTCTTTGGCATAGATGCTTAGGTTACGCTAATATGAGACTTATACAAAACCTATCCTCCAAAAAGCTAGTTAGGAATTTACCAAAACTTAAATATGACCAACATTTTTGCGATGCTTGCAAAATTGGTAAACAAACCCATAGTAGTCATAAGTCTAAAGATATGGTGTCCACATCTAAGTGTCTAGAACTTTTGCATATGGACTTGTTTGGTCCATCCGCTACAAGAAGCTATGGAGGCAACTTATACACTTTGGTCATAGTAGATGATTACTCAAGGTTTACTTGGACGTTGTTTTTGAAAACCAAAAATGAAGCTTTTGATAAATTTGAAATTCTTAGCAAGAAAATTCAAAATCAACTAGGTGTTAAAATTGTGTCGATCCGAACGGATCAAGGTCATGAATTTGACAATGAAACACAATTTGGAAACTTTTGTGATACAAATGGTATAACACATAACTTTTCAGCTCCTCGAACACCTCAATCAAATGGAGTCGTAGAACGTAAAAATAGAACAATTCAAGAAATGAGTAGAACAATGCTTAATGAACAAAACATTCCTCAAAAGTTTTGGTGTAACGCCGTTGACACGTCTACATATATTTTAAATAGAGTCTTAATACGTCCTTTCTTAAACAAAACACCATATTGGCTTTATTAAGGTAAAAGCCAACTTTAGGATATTTTAGAGTTTTTGGATGTAAATGTTTCATTCTTAATACTAAAGATTATCTCACCAAGTTTGACCCAAAGTCTTATGAAGGTGTATTTCTTGGTTATTATCAAACTAGTAAAGCTTACATTGTCTTAAACAAATAAACAATGAGAGTCGAGGAATCGTTGAACATAACATTCGACGAAAGTCCACCTCCCTCTAAGACATCACCTTTGGTAGATGATGACTTAGTTGAAAGTCAACTTGTAGAAAGTTAAGAAATAATTGAAAATGACAAGGAAGATGAACCATTAAATAATGAGATTATAAACATCAAAGAATCCAAAAGTCATCCTTTAGAAAATGTCATAGGACAACTAAATCAAAGAACCTTAAGATCACAAGCCCAAAATCAAAGTAATCATTTTTGTTCTGTGTCTACCATCGAACCGAAAAACATAAATGAAGCAATAAAAGATAAATCTAGGGTAATTGCTATGCAAGAAGAGTTAAACCAATTCGTTAGAAATGATGTTTGTAAATTAGTTCCAAAACCTAAAGATCAAACTATAATTGGAACGAAATGGGTTTTTCGAAATAAAATGGATGAAAATGGTGTTGTGTCTAGAAACAAAGCTAGGCTTGTCGCACAAGGTTATAATCAACAAGAAGGGATTGATTATGATGAAACTTATGCTTCGGTAGCTAGGCTCGAGTCTATTAGAATCTTACTTGCATATGCATGTGCTTATGACTTTAAATTATTTCAAACGGATGTTAAGATTGCATTTCTTAATGGGTTTATTAACGAAGAAGTATATGGTGAACAACCTCCCGGTTTTACCGACTCTGAGAAACCACACCATGTATTCAAACTCAAGAAAGCATTATATGGTCTTAAGCAAGCACCAACAGCTTGGTACGATAGACTTAATACTTTTCTTATTGAAAACAAATACACCATGGGATTAGTAGATAATACTCTTTTTACCAAGAAAAAGGAGTCACACATTATCATTGTTCAAATATATGTTGATGACATCATATTCGGATCAACTTGTCAAGAGCTATGTGATGATTTCTATAAAATCATGCACGATGAGTTTGAGATGAGTATGATGGGTGAATTAAACTTCTTTCTAGGACTCCAAATTATACAACTAGAAGATGGCATATTCTTTAACCAATCTAAATATATAAAAGTTATGCTTAATAAATTTGCTCTTGAAGATTCAAAACCAACTAAGACACTCATGTCTTCGGACACTAAACTCACCAAGGATGAGGAAGGTGAATCGGTAGATAACACTAAATATATAGGAATGATCGGTAGCTTACTCTATCTCATGGCTAGTAGACCCGACATTATGTTTAGTGTTTTTCATGTGCTCGCTTTCAAGAAAATCCAAAGGTATCACACTTAGAAGCCTTAAAAAGGATATTTAGATACATTAAGGGAACAACATGTTTAGGATTATGGTATCTCAAAGGAACGGGTGTAGAAACTATAGTATATGCCGATTCGGATCATGCCGGTGACTATGTCGATAGAAAAAGTACAAGTGGTATTTGCACTTTTGTTAGACATTGTCTCACCTCATGGTTTGCAAAGAAGCAAACGACTTTAGCTATCTCAACTCATCAAGTCGAGTACGCCTCACCGGAAGAGAATGTCAACAAGCTCTTTGGATGAAGCAAGCTCTCGTGGACTACGGAATTCATCTCAACGATATCGTTATATTTTGCGACAACAAAGGATCTATTGATCTCAGCAAAAATCCCGTCCAACATGCTTGTACAAAGCATATTGAAATCTATCATCACTTTCTTCGCGACAATGTTCAAAAAAGGAACCTCTCACTTGAGAAAGTGTCCTCCGAAGACAAGATTTCCGACATTCTAACTAAGCTCCTCAAACGAGAACCATTTAATCTTCTTAGACTTGGTTTGGGGTTAATGGAACCAAAAATGTAGGTAAAACATAGCCTAAACCTTAGAACAAACAAAACAAAACAAATTCGTTGTAAACCTGCTACTGTACCCACAACACCAAACGACAACATAGATGGAACCAAAAATTTGGTGCCGTCTGGTTCGTGGTGACTACAGTTGCAAAAGTGCTACCTACAAAACACCTTCTTCCTCATAACCCACTTCACCAAAACGTGCAAAAATTAAACCTAACTCATTGTTGACATTTTCTCACCCACTAATCACTGAAGTTAACATCATTGTAAGTATCCTAACTACATTTTATCTCTTAATTCTGAGTCTAGGATTCTAATTTGTAGACAAAATCATTACATGGGGTTTGTGTATATTCTTGTACAAAACATGGATTCAATTGGCAAATTGCATAACTAGTGATTAAAATTAGGTACTACATTATCATCTTGCATAAACAAATCATGTTTTCCACTAATCAAAAGATAATGACTATAAGGTTTTATTCAAATAACCAAACACCCCATGTCAAATTTTTTTGAAAAGCTTCTCACTTTTAGGAAAACAATTTTTCATTGTTAATACAAATAGAAACATTAAATTTTCATCACTTGCATGCTCTTGAATACTAAAGGTATTGCATAACTAATATGCATTCCCGGGTATATTCAAATAAAGCCACATTGAATTAGGAGCGTTTGGTTTATCTCATGCCGTTTGCCAAACACCCCCACTAAAGACTATTTTATGCATAAAAAGAGTCGAGATAACCGCAACTCTAAATAGTTTTCATATAGGCACACACTAGAATCAAAAAGTTAAGTTCATTCTCATTTTTAACATGTAAGTTATTGCTCATAGGAATAACCATGGTAGCCGCAAGATTCTATGATCACAAGGATACCGTTAACTACATTCCCAAACATCACAAAACCAAAGGACTTTCCAAGGAACAAGTCAAAATCTTTAAGAGTCTAGAAAAAGGTACTTCCATGAGGGTAGAACCATTCACTCCTCTTTTGTCAGCAATACCAATCTCCGTGAAGAGCTAGCCGCTATTCAATTCGTTTGTCTCCTTGACATCGATGAACCTATCTGTCCTAGGTTTGTGTTAGAGTTTTATGCTAGTGTCACTGGTTTCATTGATGAAGAAGATGAGTTTAGACTTAGGTTTAAGATCAATCAAAAATGACTACACCATCTCCTTAACCCAATTTGCTCTAGTGCTAGGAATTCCCAACCGAGGGACATGTGTCTACTCGGATAAGTGGTCACTCACCATCCTTGATGCAATCAATGACCGCTCTCTTCCCTACCAAACTCCTTTAGCAGATAAGGATGTCATCCGTGAGCGCTTATTTACCCCAAGGGGTGATACAACCTGAGTCACCCTAAAGGGAAAGGAGGTGAACCGAGATCCATATGAAATGGAGCTCAATGAACTTAAGCCCGAATTTAAGAAATGAGAGGAACTACTTAGAGCCAACGTCATTAGCACCATAGGGAATAGGGATCATATCAACGCTTTCCTTTGCCACATGCTCTTCAACATTTCCACCTGTCAACCATTCAATCTAGCCTACTACATTGCTAGGAGAATGATTGATATTCCAACTCAAGGATCGGTTGCTCTTCCTTACGGGATGCTTCTCACCCGTCTCTATAAAGCCTTTGCACCAATTCCACCAAGCCCAAAAGGGTTAAAGCTTAACTATGAGCTCATCCCTCACATCTTTATGCCCTTGAGTGACGAGCGAGTAGCTAATACAAAAGGCAAAAGAGCAAAACCTCCAACTCTATTATCATCATCATCATCAAATAGCTCCGAGGATGGTCTTCCAAATTCTATCCTTCCACCTCATGAGTATTATGCATCTCTTCCCGAGATTGAGAATGAATCAGCGGAGTTCAAGCAAACCAAGGGGATGTTTAAGTGCCTTGGTAGGATGATGAACAAGATTTACAAGAAGTTGGACAAATGAGGGTCCTTTTAAGGAGTGTTTGGAACAATACATTATCTTTTATGTTTGATACAATTTGGTTGTTTTTAATTTGTAGGATGATAATATAACTCAAAACAATGATGTATGCTAACAATCTCATGCAGGGGGATAGCACAAGTGTGTTATCAAATTTTACCCATTTTCACTTTAATGTGAAAATCGCTAGCCCTTGGTCTAAACCTATGCTCCACTATGTTAGTGTATGTGTTATTTGCTTTTTCTAGCTAGAAATAATTAATGTCACATGTTTTGAGCAAAATTTCAGGTTTTGGAGAAGTCCACGACCCTTAAAATACTGTTCTTTGAAATTTTTTGGTGTCCACGGATCAGACGGCACCAAAAATTTGGTACCGTCTGTTATGGAATTTGGTACCGCCGTACCTGTACAGGTGGACCAGGAGGCACCATTTTTTTGGTTCCGCCTGTGTAAAATTTTGGTGTCGTGGATCCTACAGGTAATTTTCTGAATTTCGCCTATTTCGACATTCCAAAATTACCATACATTGATTCTAAGTTAATCTCGACTATTTATTACTCATATTAGAACGAGTATAACATACTTAGGCATATAGGAAATCCAATTCCCACCAAAATTCAAAAATTTGAAAAATCCACCCAAGGAGCCCTTTTGCATAAAGGAAAGAACCAAAAATTTGGTTTCTTGCAATCTGTGGGTAATCTGATTGTTAGGATCTCATAATCATTGGAATAAATTTATTGCAAATCTTTGCCTCTTCACTCCATCCTTCTTGTATGGATTAACTTGGGTGATATGACTAGCATTAAACTCACTTCAAAATCATTAGAAACCTCATCCCTTCTATGGTTTAACATCTAATCAAACACATTTCTCCATAATTCACCATTCCTATAAATTAAGAGGTTTTACCATGATCATCTTCACACCTTCTCAATTCTTACCATCTACTAGCAAAAGCTTAAGTCAAAATGACAAAACTTCACCATCAACCAAGCCTTGCAAGAAAACTGCTAGGATTAGCGTAAGACCTTGTTGCTTTGTCAACTTGAGTTCTTCATCCGACTCATCTCCACTAACCATCTCATCTCCCATAAGGGATTACACAAACCTCACTTTAGCTACTCCTACACCACCTCCAAAATCACCCATTACCATCACTACTCCACCACCAACAAAGACTCCAAGCTCACCACCACAGCCTCCACTTCAAACATCCAAAACACCATCACCCCCGAAATCTCCAACACTCATCCCATTGGAGTTATTTTCTACACCACCCACTTCTCCAAATCCTTTCTTGGAGGACTTGGAAGATTTGCCTCCTAGGCCCAGTCATCCACCACCATTGCCATCATTTGGTACTATTGAGCGGATTGCTCATGAGTCTCCTAGACCATCATTTGACCCAAACGCCCCGTTAAGGCCAAGACCTCTTCTCTTCTACCCCATCCACAAAGACATCCATGGTCTTTTGTATGGGGATCAACTACTCCCTACATCAATGTCTCCTTACATAGAGGACATTGAGGAGTCCATATGGGAAGATCATCCCACAAGAGAGGAGATTCAAGCCGAACTCCAACATCTCCACCAATTTTCAAAAATGGTGGATTCTCATCTAAGTGAGACTATGCGAATGCAAAGTGCTTTGCTAGCCTCAATAATCACCACACCAAACACCAAAACCAACATCAACACCTCCACCATTCCACCACAACAAAACCATGAAACATACTACCCTCCTAGGCATGGTTGCTCAAATTGTGAGCAAACCGCCTAAACAACCGAACGGGCCCGGGTGATGGTCCATGAATTCCAAGAGGAAATGAGGTTCATCCTCAATCACATCCTCGAGCGTCTAAATGCTCTTGCTCATCCACCACCTCAATAGGAGGGTCATAGATTATCTCCTTTAAGCATTTTTTATTTTCTAGGATTTTTCTTGTATTTTTCTAGGATTATTTCTTTTTCATTGTATTCAACACTTCATTGTGTTCTCTTTTCATGATTCTCAAACCATGAAAAATTTTAACGAATGAATGGTGTTTTCTATATTGTTGTTGCTTATTACATAGTGTTTGGAAATGCTTGTGATGATGACTATTACTAACAATTCTTTTTGTAGCTTTTTTCACAATCCATGTATCTTTCCATTGGCACCCAATTTAGGGGGAGCAGTGGTCAAGTGGGAGATAATGGCTAAGGGCTCATTACACCTTCCGCCTCGCATCTTCTTTTTGTTGAGACAAAAAGAAGGAGAAATATATAGAACTTGGATATTTGACTTTCTAAAAATATTCAAACTGCATACATTGACTTTTTTGAAAAAATCAACATGATACTTCATTGGTAATATTTGACTTTCTGAAAAAGTCAATTGCATACTTTGACTTTCTAAAAAAGTCAACATCATGCTTCAACTAGTGAAGACTTTGACTTTCTGAAAAAGTCAAACATCATACACTTGCATTATCATTTCTTTTTCAAGATCTAAAACTAATATTTTTATAACTCTTGTACAATCTTTACATATTTTATAAAAATAAAATTTATGTTCTGTCCTCAACAAAAAGGGGGAGATTGTTAATACAAATATCGTCATTAAACGTTATATATATTTTTTATCTTTACCTAAGTTTTGTTAACGACAAAAGTAATTTTAATTTTTATAAAGCTTAAAGCTTGTCAAGTCTAATAGATATTAAAACAAGCCTTTTCAAATAATATCTTCATCACTCAAGCATTTACATTGTGATTAACCATAATGTATTATAGGAGTTTTTAGAATGTTTTGGTTTCTTAAAAACTAAACATTACATATGTATTTACATATTTTAAAAATAAAAAAACAAACACATGACATCATATGATGCATCATTGAGATCATTGGAAGATTTCACAAGATTTTTTGTGTAGATTTAGGCTCTACATATCTTACACAATCTTGCATAGATATGGTTGACTTTGGCAAGATTTTGAGATCTTGCTGTCAGACCTCGGCGGCACCAAATATTATAACGGACGGAACCCTTTAAAGGGTTCCGTGGTCCGTGGTGCCTGCTGAGTGTTTTGGCTATAAATAGCAAAGCCAAATCAAGTAGTTTTTCATCCCTTTCTATGATACTCTCATACATTCCTTCTCTCTAACCTTTCTAACTCAATTTCATATCATATTAGTGATCTCCTTTGTAGCAAAGAAGATCAAGTCACATTCAAGCTTCAACGAGGAGTTGGAAGTCTTGTTTGTTTGGTGTTGTATGATCTTGTGTTGATTCATACTTCATTGTTGTACCAAACTATCAAAATCTTGTGAGTGTGAGTGGTTAGTATTTTAGTCCTTAAAATACATTGTGTGTGGGAGTGGTTGTACTCTTGGAAAGAACTCGACATTTAGCTTAGTGTCAGAAATAGTGTGTAAGCAAAGTGTAAAGGTTTCTCCGCCGGTGAAAGGAGCTTATTGACTAGTGAAGTTAAACTCTCGAGTATGAGACTCAGGAAGTGGAGTAGGGCAAGGAAAAAGAGTCCTTGTAGACCGAACCACTATAAACAACTTGTTGTGGTTTGATTGTTTCTTTCCTTATTTACTCTTTATATATTGTTTACATATTTCACTAACATATCTAAGATCAACATCAATTGATCTTTCAATAAGTTTAAAAATAGAGTTTTTAATCGGTAAACTATTCAACCCCCCTTCTAGTTTTCTACAGAGATTAATGTTGAATACAATGATAGTGTTACATGGAAATCATTGCTGGAATTAAGAGATAAAATCAGACCTTTCATTGTCCATGTCATTGGTAATGGTAATTCTATATCTATGTAGCATGATTGGTGGCATGTAATTGGTCCTATGGCTAAATTCATTGACAGTAGAAGTTTATATGATGCCAGACTGAGTAATGAGTGTACTATTGCTGATATGATCATTGATAACATGTAGAAGTGGCCTCAGGAGTGGTACACCACTTATTGAGTTTTAAATCAAGTGCATGTTCCTCATTTGTATGAAAGTAGAAGTGATTATGTGAAGTGGAGATCAAAAAATGGAATGCTTATGGAGTTTTCTACAAAAGATGCATGGAATGATATGAAAGCTGATGCCCCTACTGTAAACTGGTGGAAAACTGTCTGGTTCTCCCAATGTAACCCAAGAAGTGCTATGATCTTGTGGATGGCTTTTAAAAGGAGATTGCTCACTCATAATAGAATATTAAAATAGAGTAATGATATTCTTCTATGTCCACTATGCAAGAAGACTAATGATTCGCATAATCACTTATTCTTCTCATGTGATTTTTCCATCAAGATTTGGGAGGAACTTAAAAAAAGAATGAATGGTCTTAATCTGCCTAATGAGTGGGGTTTGATTACTCAAGTCATTGCTACTTTACCATGTTCAAATTCAATATGTAGTGTTCTCAGGAGGATTATGCTCGTTGTTGTAGTTTATTATATTCGGAAGGAAAGAAATGAGAGGATTTTTAATAATGCTCATCAGGCTGTGGACAATGTGTTACAATCTTTCATTGATAATATTAGAACGCAACTTATGAGCTTAACTGTGAAGAAAACTACTAATACAGTTAGAGTTGCAGAGATGTGGAATGTGAAATTACAATATGGTGTAATTAAGTACTGATTGTGGTGGTTCTGAGTTCAGGTATGATAGGATGAATGGCTAGTTGAATGGTTTGGTATCTTCCTATGTGGAATGTTGTCCTTCTGCCTTGCTATTTCTATAGGGGTATTTGGCATCTGCTCAGTTTTGGATGCTCTGGTCTGCTAGTTTAGCTTTGTCAGTTTTCCTTGTATCTTTATCTGATATCAAGTAGTGTGTTTTTAATTTTGTAACAGATTTGGTAATGTCCAAATCTTAGTCCTATTCCTTATGATGTACTATTGTTTGAAGTTAATATATTTTTCACCTTTGCATAAAAAAAATTATAACTTAATATGAATAAGCAAACATTGATATCTAGTTAAGTACTTTGTCTCTAAACACTTTCATTTTATTTTTCATTATTTTATTTTAGGGGCTGTTTGATAGTTTATAGTGATTTAGTGTTGAATGAGTTGAATGCTCTGAATGATTTGAAGACTCTGAATCACACTGATTCTGAATGAAAACATGTTGTTTGACAAAAATTATGATTATAATTTGTGTGATTAACTACAATATTTTCTTATTCGATTTCTAATCATATTTTCATAGATAAAACATATTATTGCCATGTTTATTCTTTTAAATGCATATTGCGTTTATGGTAAATAACTCTACAAGATTTATTGGATTAAGCATGCAACTTTTGAGATTGGGAAAAAAAATAAAAATTGATCAATTAAATTTGTTTGACAAGTTACATCACGTCTTAAAAAGGAGCAACTGAAATCAGTAAAGGTTTATTCAATTGTAACAATTGGAATATTAAATTAAATCAAAATGGGTGGACCTTTTGTCACTGAACGAATTTGCATGTTATATATGTTGAACGATACAAAGCTTAACAAAATGGTTAAGTGGCACGCTTTTTTTTCCCTTTTAAAAAAAAATTATTTATCTATCAAACACCCTTCATTTGACCGATTAGGACTTGCTCTCTGAATTAGGCCCATTCAAAGGCTATTAAACAGTCCCTTAGTCACCTTAGATTTTAGAACATTGAGGGACCATTCAGGGATGGAACAAAACTTAGATTAATCGGGTGCACAATTGTTTTAAACTATGATATAAGAAAAAAATTAACAAAATTATATGAATTTCAATGTTAAAATAATGAAGTGTGGTGCAAAATAAGTTTACTTTTCACCAATTGATAGACTAACTAAGATAAAACTAGAAACATAATGCATCTTGACCGAATACATTTTAGAAAAAGTCAATGTTTTTTATGAAAAATTAGCACTACTAAACAAAATTTTATCGAGGTCCCGTGACCGAGACCCTCCTTAGTTCCGTCTCTGAGAACATTTACGTAGTTGGAGCTAGTTCCCTGAGTTAAACGACGAATCTCAGCTCTTATCTTGCCATACTACACGATTACCAATTGGAGTAAAGGGGTTGCAAAACATTTTGATCACAAATTGAAATATACGACTCTATAGTGGCTGAGCATCGGTTCAAAACCGAACCGAACCGCCGAAAACCGAACCAAACTGAAACCGCTTTTGTGAAAAACAAGAACCGAGACTCGGTTGAGTTCGGATTTCTGTCGATTCAGTTCGGTTCATATGATTTAGGTGTGTTTTTCTCAGTTTTGGCTTGAACCAAATATGGTCGGTTTGGTTTCAGTCAGTCTAGTTCGGCTCGGTTTTCTCAGTTTATGCTCAGCCCAAGACACTATAAATATATATAAAAACTGAAATGATAAAAGTAAAGGATACAAAATGTGAAAAAGATCAAATAGAAAGGGGTATGATTTAGCAAGAGAGCCAAAGTTAGTCACCAATATCAATCTCAGTCGTCAAGTTGAATTGAATGAATCATAAAAAACACAAATAATAATCACTCATATTCACCATGGAAGAAGTAGCAGCAGTAGTAGATCATGAAATCAGTACTAAAATCTCTAAACTCTCAAGTTCTATAAACGCATGTTCCTTATCAAAATCTATGATTTTTCCAAGCTAACTTCACTTCGGAGACTATTTTAACCTCAAATTTTATTGAAAAACTTGTTGGAAAATTGGTTGGCAAAAGTGACTTTTGACCAACTTTGGACACAATTATCTATATGTATATGTCACATATATGAGTAATAGTTTGTAGGTTCGCGTTCTCCTCAAGAGAGCTTCATAATAAGCCTTTATGTGTCCAAAATAGAGTTGATGTGAATGAGATATCGGTCTCAAAGTTAGGCATTCTGTACCATGCCTAAAGAGGAAAAATAATTTATTTTCAATCCCACATCGGTGGGATGAGTAACTTAAAGGGACTCTATTGTGTATAAATAGAGGCCCTAATTCCACAAGTTTTTCACACATCAAATCAATAGTTATTATTGATTTCCAACATATGGAATACGATCTCTCAAGATGAAATTCCATGCGCTTTAGTTAAGTCCGACAAGACAACTTAATGTTTTGGTTGTACCGGGAAATGACGGTGAATCTGCTTTTAAGGGAAGCGTGTCAAACACGTGCCTCGGCTTTTAGTGCTTCTTTGTTGATCTTTATTTGGTGATCAAGTAAGTCTTTTGACTATTTTATTATATTATTTAATTATCGCTTATCCGCTACATTCTGCTTTGTATTTAATTTTATGTTATTTATTTATCGTTAATTTTATTTATTGTAATATAGATTTTATTAATAAAAGTGTAACCGTTTCCCTACGGTCTTAAAAGCAGTTCTGTAATGTAATTAAAACACTTTTTATTAAAATCTAATTTATATAATTAATGATTTTATACAAACTATTTTTCAATGAAACCAAGATTGAGTTTCTTTGAAAATGAGTTTTATAACTAAATGTAATTTTAATTAATGATTTGGTATAATGATTTATAAACCATTTTTAAAACAGTTTATTGAATCAGTTTATATTGAAACCATGATGAGTTTCTTTTCAAACTGATTTATTTAGTTTGTTTATTGCATATGTTATTGTTTAAATATGGATATTGAAACCAAGCTTGTGTTTCTCGGAATCATATTTGGTACAAGTTTAATAAACCATGTTGAGTTTATTAGATACCATATTGTTTTAACAGTTTTAACTGTTTTTGTGTTTAAATTTTCACAAGTTAACTGATGGTAACATAATTTGTGACCCTAGTGAATCTTGCGAATGTAATTGGTGCACCAGTTACTAACATGGTTATAAATCATGATGAAATCCGATTCATTGAAACCATGTGGAGTTTCTTTGAAACAAATCTCATAAAATGCTATTTGTTATTTTATTAGATTACTAGAAGGTGTTTATTGAAACCAATATGAGTTTGTTTGAAACAAAATCTGATAATATACAAGCTGTTATCATATTTTGTGGAAAAGTTTCTTTGACTTGTTTAGCTTATTTAAACCAGGTTGAGTTTAATTATAAACTAAATATAGTTCTTGAAACTTTATGCATTTGATAGTAGATCTATAGAAACCTTGTTGAGTTTCTTTGAAAGAGTAAATCTATTTTGAAACCTTGTCGAGTTTCATTGTAGAATTATACCATGTGATGCAGATCTATTAAGATATTGTTAAAGAAGAGTGACAAAATCATATTAGAAATTTGTTTTTGTTTAAAAACATTATGTAATATGCGATATTGTTTAATTGTTTAATAGAAAGACTTGTTTAAAAGCGGTTTTGTATAATGAATCTTACAAAACAGTAGTGTTTTAAACAAAATTTGATGTTATCGTGTTTGTTAAGAAACACTTTGTGATATAGCAAGTTGTTAATTATTCCAAATTTAGTGTTACACTAATAACGGAATCTCTTATTAACAGAATGTTCAGAATGTCATGAGTGACATCTAAAGGATCTGCTCCCGAACTTGTTGAAAGGGAGACTGATACTCGAGTTATGTGTACGGTAGATGCTTTAAAGCATTCATTATGTGCCATAACTATGGGTTAAATGGCCTGAATGAAATGAAAATTGTTGCCAAGGCGGGATCCGACATTAGAAAATGTTGATTAACACTTGGGCATCATGTCATGAGTATGATGATAAGAGTTTGGTTAACTCTTTCAAAGTAGCAGAAAATGAGAGATGCAATTTATGGGCAACTCAGAATCGCTAATAGCAAGGGAAAAGAAATGTGATGTTGAAATTCACATGTGGAAAAGAGCTTAAGTGAACCAACACGTTTTATGTGCCGTAGATAGTAGGAATCTTGTGTCGGATGGTTGCTTAATAAATTTGGCTTTATTTTTATCAAGTAACATTGAGTTAACATTGAACTAAATTTTGGTCGGTACGAGTTATGCCCTTCATTAAATGTTTAAGCTGAATCTATTTTTTGGTTGTTTTAATAAAAATGAGTAAGAATTTAGCTTATTTGATCCTTTGAATGTATAGCATGGCCATCTCGGACATGTTAATTTTAACTCAATACGTTGTTTAATTAAATAAACAAACACGGATTACAAAAGTAAAACTTATGTTGAAGCCAAATTGACAAGATTGTCTTTTCACTCGGTTGACCATATATTAACCGAACCCTTGATTCACATAGTTTTATGTGATTTGGAATCGAATACCTACTAAGGTAGCAATTAGGTACTTCATCGTAATTGTTGATGGAGCACAAAATATTGCAACTTTTACTTACTTGAGAGTAAGGATATAGACAAAATTGATCTATACAAATAAGTTAAGAATCAACTTATTATCGAAAACAAGGCGGTTCGAAGTGATATTGGAGGTGAATATGTGTCTCCATTTCATGTATGTTCTAAACATGGAATAAGACATAAATTTATTGCTCTTTATACACCACAACATAATTCTTGATAGGAAAGAACGGTGCCTTAAAGATATGGTTATGCCATGTTGTTAAAGTCATGGTTTAAGCCATGGCATGTGGGGGAAAGCGGTTTTAATTGGCTACTTATCTTTTACATAAGATCCCCTGTAAGGAAAAAAAGATAGTTTTTATGAACTATGGATGGGAAGATAACCATCCTATAAGTTCTTACGAATGTGGGGGGTGTCTATCTGTACTGACACCCAAGGTTCAAAATATTGGACCTAAAATTGTGGTTTGCATAAGTTTGGATATGCTCATAACAATAGTGCTTATCATTTCTTAGTATGTGATTCGGAAACGATAAATATACACAAAGATACGATAACCGAATCAAGGAAAACTTTCATTGTATGAAACCGTGTTTCCTTGATTATTAGAGGAGAATGGATGTTCATCTAGGCTTGTCGGTAAAGTTGTCCATGATGAGAGGCAACTAAATGATGAAGTCCTTCATGATGAGAGACATCAAGATGAGAATGTTGTTCGTGATAAGAGACAACAAAGGATTTGATAATGATCTCCAAGATGAGAGACAAGATCAAACTGAGGAAGAAGAGGTTGAACCTAGAAGAAGCAAAAGGGCAAGAACCGAGAAATCGTTTAGACCATATTTTGTTTCTTTTATGGTTGAAAATGAACCTACTTCATACCGAGAGGCGGTTACTTCCTCAGAAAGGCCTCAATGGAAAGAAGCCATTAAAAGTGAAATAAATTCTGCTTTACAAAATCATACCTGGGAGCTCGTGGATTTACCTCCTGGTTATAAACCACTAGGCTATAAATGGATCTTCAAGAAGAAGATGAAAGCCGATGGCACCATTGACAAGTATAATGCAAGATTAGTAATCAAAGGATTTAGACAATGAGAAGGTCTTGATTACTTTGATACATATTCGCTTGTTATGCGAATAATCTCGATTAGGATGATACTTTCTATTGTCGCTTTAAGAAATTTGGAAGTTCACCAAATGGATGTGAAAACGGCATTTCTAAACGGAGATTTAGAAGAAGAAATCTACATGAACCAACCCGAGGGTTTCATGGCTCCTGGACAAGAGAACAAAGTTTGTAGGCTTGTTAAGTCATTATATGGCTTAGAGAAAGCTCCCAAACAATGACATCAATTTTTTTTTCACGTCATGTCAGAACATGGATTTAAAAATAACGGATGTTTGTGGAAAGAAATTAATGTTGGCATATATGTAATCATGTGTCTATACATAGATGGTATACTTATCACTGAAAGTGATAAGAAGATGATCAAATACACTAATGAAATGTTGGAGTCAAGATTTGACATGAACTACATTGGTTGCTCGATATGGTTCTTGGAACTAAGATCATATGAAACCAAATGGATTTGTTTTGAAGTCAAAAACACTATAAGGACAATATTCTTCAGAGGTTCAATGTGGGGGATTCTGGCCTAGCTAGAACTCCAATGACATCTTTTAAATCTATTTATAATAGAGGTAGAGGTGTTGCCTATTTTGAATACTCAGAGAATATTGGGCGTCTTATGTGTCTAATGACGTGTGTAAGACATGATTTAGAAGTTAAAATCAAGTTAAGTAAATATACCATTAATTCAAGTGATGACCATTTGAATAGTATTACACAAGTACTATGATACTTAAGATATTGCATTTTGGAAGATATCCAACCGCTATCTAATGATAGAGTAATGCAAATATGGATTCTTACATAAAGAATCTAGATCCACTAGAGCGGATGTATTGACTCTACGTGGAAAGTCGTGTCTTGGAAATCTTGAAAGTATTTCAAATGACTTTTATAGCTAAATCTATGGTGGAATTTGAATTTAACATTTGAGATAAATTTATAGAATATGCGGATATCTGCGTTAATTCAGAGGACATACCAAGATGGCGAAACCGTAACGACCATCTATATAAAGTGTGATAGTCAATTGGAAATTGACAGAGCTCATATCACAATGTAAAACGGTAAGTCAAGACATATCCATCATAGACGTTGATTGGTGCGACCTCTCAACTAGAGTTATCACGATTGACTACGTAAAGTCAATAGATAACATCGCGGATCCGCTTACGAAAGGCTTAAGCAGAGAGTTAGTTAGTAAGTCGTCTAAAGGAATGGGACTAAAGCCCTTAAAGGAATAAGTTTATATGAAGGAAAACCTAACCCAGTTGAATGGATATCCCAAGATCTGGGTTCAATAGGACAACCTAATCATATAAATGTGGGGGAAGTCACGTCAATATGGGGGAGTTACTTAAAATTGTAACTTCCTAGTCCATTCCTATAACAAATGTGACTTATTGAGAGGTTAAACATATGGCTTTAATGATTCGTGATGAAATCACAAAGCATAATGATTCGAGATGAAATCACAAAACATATGTTTTAATGATTCAAGATGAAATCACCTATGTGAGAGAGAAGTGGGTCGCTTTGAAGGGAATTGTGGGGCGCAAATCCTAAGAGCTCTTGCAGAACCGTGCTAGTGTTCATGACCATAACGAATATGACTATGAGGACTTGACAATGTCAGGGAGAGTCTTGTGTGAAGTGTAATGTCGTCTACATAAACAGAGGCTGAGTTCAAGGACATCGCGTCTACTCGGATCTAGGAGACTAAGTGCATCTCACAAGGGAAGGTTCAAAGGGTCACACCTACCTATACTTTGCAAGATTCAACTATTGGAATTTCATCGTAATTTTTGTGTATTACGATCGATCTCCATTCATGTGGGGGATTGTTGGAAAATTGGTTGGCAAAAGTGACTTTTGACCAACTTTGGACACAATTATCTATATGTATATGTCACATATATGAGTAATAGTTTGTAGGTTCGCGTTCTCCTCGAAGAGAGCTTCGCTATAAGCCTTTATGTGTCCAAAATAGAGTTGATGTGAATGAGATATCGGGTCTCCAAGTTAGGCATTCGGTACCATGCCTAAAGAGGAAAAATAATTTATTTTCAATCCCACATCGGTGGGATGAGTAAACTTAAAGGGACTCTATTGTGTATAAATAGAGGCCCTAATTCCACAAGTTTTTCACACATCAAATCAATAGTTATTATTGATTTCCAACATATGGAATACGCATCTCTTAAGATGAAATTCTGGCGCTTTAGTTAAGTCCGACAAGACAACTCATCGCTTTGGCTATTGTACCGGGAAATGTATCGCGAACTGTTTTAAGGGAAGCGTGTCAAACACGTGCCTCGGCTTTTAGTGCTTCTTTGTTGATCTTTATTTGGTGATCAAGTAAGTCTTTTGTCTATTTTATTATATTATTTAATTATCGTTTATCTGCTTTCATTCTGTTTGTATTTAATTTTATGTTATTTATTTACTGTTAATTTTATTTATTGTAATATAGATTTTATTAATAAAAGTGTAACCGTTTCCCTACAAAACTTGCATCTAGAAGCAAGAATTCTCGTCTTTCATTCCAAATGGGACATTTCAGCCTTTTGAAACCAAATGCAAACACATTTTTTTCATATACATAATAGATGTTGAGTTTGTTACTTATTTGTAATTTTTTTATATCTGTCAATTTTTGCAAATTTTGATGATATTGATTATTTATAATTTTTAAATCCATGATATTTTTTGAAGTCTAACTTCTTCGTTTATCATATGGAAGGATTAAACTCCAAGAGAAGTTTTAATTATCGCAACTTTGTGTGAAGTTTTAATGGAAGGATCTGTTATATTTACCGACTACGTATAAAGGTTTCTTTGTTCATAAAGGAAAGCAGGAAAGTTCACCGGAAAGCAGCATTGAATCTGTTACTAATGCATCACCGAGAGAAAGCAACGGATCCAAATCGATGCATCAACACGTAAAATAGAGAATCTCGTGAGTGAATCACAACGATTCAAGTTTGTTTCAACTTCCTTTTCGACGATAGTAGAAGTACATTTTCGCAAGAACAATCATTAGTTTTTAACCAACAGTTGAAGAATGATGATTTGAGAAGTAACCACTAAGTTGCTATTTTCATTAAACGAAGAGAGTTTTTCTGCTCTTCAAGTATTTTACGATTGTGATTCCTTTGCTCCACCATTACTATCTTCTTTTTGTATGCGACTGTGAAGGAACGAGCAAAGGTACTATCAATGTTTGGGACTTTAGTTTCACCCAAGCTTCGGGCCTCTCAACTTACATTTGAGACAGTGAATTCGTAAAGCTATTTATAGAAAATTGTCGACCGAGCATAACGATAAGTCGATATCTATTTGTTCATCATTTTTCCTGACTTGTGTTAAAAAGAAATAATCATTTCCTTTGTTGTGCAGCGCTAGAAACACTCGTAGAAATAGCAAATGCTCGTTCATCTATTCTTAAATCTTATGAGGCGTTACATAGGGATATGAAAAGCACCAAGGAATGACAAGTGATAGGGGTTCAACTGTCCAAAATAAAATAATTGAAGCAACAACATTGGCGTGTCGAGAACAAAAATCAATGCTAAACACTCCAGCTTAGACTTCGGATTTTGTTCATCAGATAATAGATCTTGAAATTTTGTGTAATAGTTTATGAACAAAAGATCTTGGATCGTTTTTGTTTGCAACAATTATATATATAGTAATTTGAGGATACAAAACGGTGCCAAAGGTGTCGTTTTGATTCCCGCCTCTTCGTTAAGCCCAATTGCTCGTCCGTGCCCAATATCTTAGCTTTTTTTCTCTCTCTCTCTCTTTATATTGACTATGCCACCGCTTGTGTTTAATAGTTATCTTCTTCTCACGCCTTTTCGGAAGTGTCGCTTTGGAACCGCAGACAGTGTCTTTCTCGAACCGTGTGTTGTCTGCTTTTGTCTCTTCATGTTTCTAGAATCATCTAAAACTATCGCCTCTTCCACAAGATCGAGTGGACCGATTATTGGAAGTAGAAAAGAAACCGATTAGCTAATAAGGAAGAATCGTGGAGTCGATTAATCATGCCGATTCCTCATGTTTAAGGTAGCTTATCCATTATTAAAGCTCTCTTTTTTAATAAAAAATTGGCCTGAATTTGATGTTTGTTTTAACAGTGATGTGAAGCCATGCGCTCGTGTAAGTCGTTGATGAATAATGGTTAGATTTTTAAACTGTTGTTTTTCTTATTGTTAGTTTATGTTGTTTGATGGAACTGTCACATGGGCTTTTGGTAGTTCTTCATTTGGTTAACGGGTTTGTGAGATTGATTTCTTGAATCATCAACTCATTTACAAGAGTTTAAATTACTTAAAAAAAAGGTTATGATGATGAGCTATCGACAGTCCAAAGAGGTAACATTTTGTGTCTTTCTGCTTTAGGAAACTTAGGTGTCGTTTGTTTTTTTAGAGCTTTTACCTCTTCATCTGCAAACCATGTCTGCAAAAGAAGAGGTACATTTAAGCTCTTCATCTGCAACAAGAAGACCATTTTTTTTTGTGCTATTGAAGTACTTCTTTCATTTTCTTCTTTTTCTTCTTTTTTTTCTTTTCACTAGTATTTTTGTGCTATTAAAGTAATTTTTTTTCCTCTTTCTTTTCACTAGTTTTTTACATTTTCGTCTGCTTTTTACATTTTCCTCCAATTTCTATGTTTTCGCCTTTTTTAATGTTTTTGTCATTTTTTACATTTTAGTCCATATTCTTACGTTTTCGTCCGGTTTTACGTTTTCGTGCTTTTTTACGCTACATCTTTTTTTTACGTTTCATTTTTTACGTTTTCGCTTTTTTTTTACGTTTCCATCCTTTTTCTTACGTTTGCTTCCCTTTTTTTTTACGTTTTCGTCCGTTTTAATCTTGTTAGGTCACTAGTTTTACCACACAAGCTTATATAGAAAGAGATAAGGCGATTGAACAAGTAAACAAGCACACACACACACTAGTATGAAACGGTTATGCGTAGGAGGTGAGTGAAAGAATAACTTGAACAACCAACCTTCAAATGAAGGTTATTACAATGTATTTATAGGCAAGGAGCTAGGGCAACACTCCTCTCCTTCCCTATTCCTTATTGGGCTTGGACTGCTTATGGGCCTTCTACATAAGCTTGACCTTAAACAAACATAAAGGCCATAACAAAGCTACCTATTACATATGAAATATAAATACTTGAAATATCGCTTAGGAGTGATTCCAACAATCTCCCTCAAGTATATATGAATGTAAACGGTGAAGGCGTTGATGTAATAGTAGTCGTGACGCCTTCCGCATTCTTCTTTCTTGTGAGAGGAATTGCCTTGATTCAAACAATCTCCCCAGTGTAGAGATAGTTATCTTTGAACGGTTAAGCTTCGACGTCATCTTTAACTTTGTTCTTTGATCATTTGTTCTTTGTGGTGAAAGTGATAGTATGTTGTTGTCTCGATCACCTGTCTCGTGTCGCTTTCACGCTCCTAGTGTCTCCACGCCATTCTTCAACATGCTCACACGCCTATTTCGTGGAAATCAATATCGATGAAGTTCTTTAAGTCTTTGACTTTGTAGATTCTTTGATTAGAAGGAGAATCATTCGATTGTTGTGTTGCATTGGGATAGAACTTCCATTAGTGATGATATTGGCGTGAGCATGAGAAGAATCAAGACGATCATTCCGCTCCGTAGCTTCCATAAGAAGAAAACATTGCAAACGGTTAGAAATAAGCGGTTTCCCAAGACTTACAAGTTTGAACTTCGAGAGTGTTAACAAGATAGTGTGAAAACACAACTCTAATTTTACAAAGGCCGCCTCGAACCGGAGTCCCACAAGTGAGATAACGCGATGTACCAAGTACATCTACAGCTCAGATGAGTCGCCGAGGTACACCAAGCATCACCTCACGATCAGACCGCTTGAGACACACCCGTAATCCACGGGAGTTACCGAAGCGACCGCCGCCGTGGTCGTTTGATGTTGACCCGGCAGGAGTTTCCATTCAATCACCGAGGATCACGGATGTGAACCTCTCATAAATGTTCTCGATGATTGCTAAGATCCGTGAAGGACTCGATATGAACCATCGAATCATCAAGACCTTATTGTTGATCAACAAGTGATTAAATGTCAAGTGTTCCTAAGAGATCTTTGATGAATCTCGTGGCTCTAGACTCAACAAGTGCGTTTTGGTTTACCCGAGCGGAGACTAGGAGAGGGTCTCCTTCTTCAATACCAAAGAATCTCTAAGAGAAAGCCAATAGTTTATGTAGGGTTCCTGTGAGAATGAAACAAGCTTCGCTGAGAGAAACTTGAGTGGCTAAGAAGGTTTAGTGCATGCGCCATCGGGTCCATGACGACTTTTAATCTTCAATACCGGTGTCACTAAGTGACAACCAAGAGTATATGAATTGAACCCGTGTCGCGCCTAAGTTGAATAACTGAGGGCTATTTCTTTTCACCCTTTTCTTTACATTTCTTTTGATTCTTCAACTCCTTCTTTCTCCGATTCTCATTTTCTCCTTTTACAATCATTCCTAAGGACTTCTAACACTAACTAATGGTAGTGTCCTTGGGTAGATCCTCCGCTCTGGCGGATCATAGGACGGTTATTCTTAACCTTAGTCACCTTATAACCCATGACTAACCTATGTTTGCCATTATAACCATCGAAGTTAAAATATCTCTCAAAGGGTTTGTAAATGAAAGACATGTTTGAACCATAGTGAGAGATAAGTTTTGCATAAATACTCCTCCACATGTGCTTAATAGTTTTAATGGTTAAATGCACAAGTGAGGAAAGAGCGCGACTTTATGAATTGATCCACTAAAGATAGACAATCTCCGCGAGACACGGTTACGTTGAATAGTTAAAGAGTTACATTGTCGCTTTTAGGTGACAACTAGCTCTAATAACTACCTTGAAGGTGTAGACAAACCTCGAAAGGTTGTCATACCCACGAGTTCATGTCTATCAAGAGCTTCTCGAATGGTACCTTCTACTAAGACGAGTCCTTTCATGAGACACGCTTACATCACTAGCGAACTAGCTTGAAATTATTACCCGTCTGTGACAAGTCTTTTCGAGTTACAAACAGTTTAGTACCGCAATTCGCTGGTTAAGTCCGAGGTACACGGATTCATTTGCATTCAAAGACAACATATTTCTTATCACACAAGTTTTCTCCCTCAAAATGGCATATAAAAATGTTATTTTTGATCGGTTGAGAATAAATATGACCATTTTGAGTGTTAGTGGGAAGAGTGACCATCGTGAACAATTTGTGAACAAAGTTTTAATTCAAATACTCCCCTCAATTAGTGATATAAACGGTTGAGGTTTTGAAAATCTTATGGGAAGTACTTGTCTTTTGAGCAAAACCTTGAAAATGAAAGGTTTGATAGGTTTTACTCAAAATAAGAAGCTTTCGCTCCTTTTATAAGGATTGTGGCATCGAGGCGCACTACGTGGTCCTTTCTTGACAGACACGGGTTGTACATCGTTATGTGTGCAAAGCCATTCACATATATAAACATTCATCCAAAATCATATGAAGGAAACAATTCAAGGGGTACCGTGAAGTGCGTGATGTTCCTGTGAGTGCGCATGTATGCTGAAAGCCGGTGATGTTTATCCGGGTCTACCACCAACATAGCTCTCCAAGCGCCTCGAATCGATCCCTTCGAACAACCGCTCATCAATCATGGTGATGATCCTTCGACATCCCTCCTATCCCGAGAGTTCCCGCTTAGATTCCCAACCTTCAGCGATATCCTTCAATCTGACGCTAATCCATCTCTAACCATCTTCAAGGTATGATCCCGAATTTGTGGAGCTCACTACACGCCATTAAGCGCTTCGCAAGTTCACCGCGTAAACAATGCCGAAAGGTTTGCCGATGAGCGTAAGTTGTTTGAGCTGGTTGATGTCGGAAGATCAAGCCGTGGTGGAGTGAAGTTTACACGCTTCGATATGATTCAACAAACCATCCGGATATCTTCGACACGCTCTTTGATCACAATGCGCCTAATGAAGATGAGAACCGACTTGATAAATTCACGTTGAACTTTCACGAGAATTGTCGACACGACCAGACTTTGGCAAGGTACAAGTCTTCGATGTCGTTGAGGGACAAGTTCTCAAAGTCACCTCGAGAATTCATAGTCCTGTTCATCTTGTCGCTTGACTATGATATTCTTCAAGAATGTATAGTCCCACTTAGACTTGAGATCAATGTGTTTGATGGCCACGATGTCCTTAGAGCAATACACTTCATGTTGAGACTTCAACCCAGCAGCTCAGAGTAGATTCTTGCGCTCGTGCCAATGATGAATCCCATACAATGCATCTTGGTCGTATGCTTGCACGTTGTCGAAAACAAGTGAGTTGCACGCCTCGATAGCTATGCGGTTTGAGTAATTAGTCACTGGGAATGGAAGAGTCAAAGATGTAGCGATTTTCGTGAACCATCGCCACCATGGAGAAGAAAATCCGTGTCTTTGTTGAAGAAATGTCCGAAAGGAATCCTTGGTTCTTCCGGTTGGCCGATTGTTGGTAGAGGTTTGGTCCATCGGTGTAATATGGAGGGTTGTTCCGCTTAGTGAAGTCGATGTTTGCTTCGGGTTGAGCCAATCCATGTTGTTAGACATGGCTCGAGCAATGTTTTCAAGGTGATATTCAACCTCGATTGCACTTTCCGAGCTATTTTTCAATGTATGAATGCGCCATTCTTGATGCGCTTCAACTCGGATTTCGCCATCTTCTTCACACGGAATCGTTCTTGCAAGATTTTTGCATGCTCTAGTGTACTACCGCTCACCAATTCTTGACCTTCTTCTTGGTAGGGAGTGTTGTTAACAAGTGTGGAGAACCATTCAAATTCGCGGTTGTATCATCATCTAGCCATGATACGACATCCGGCCGAGTCGCCTTTTTCTTGCTTTTAGAAGGCCTTGATGATGATTCGGTTTCTTCACTTGTTTGGGAGAGGAGGGTTGTTGTTGGGGCTCAGGACCTCTTCATCGTCACCACCCGTGTACTCAAAGTGATCACCGCTCGAGTCAAGGGTGGTAACTCGGAATCGCCCCGAGGTTTATCAAGAGAAGACCGAGGTGATGGAGACTTATGTTGAGAAGAAGTCCGATGTGGAGGAGGTGGCATAGATGTAGATTGACCGATCGCTTTTGACGCTTAGGTGCGAGTCCTTATCCTTATCATCGCCATCTCTTGGTCGTTTGATTGAGTGGTCGACTCCTTGCATGATGATCCGAGTTGATAGTCAAGTAGGATTTAAAAATTTAGCTTCTTCCAAGTAAACGCTCCGCATCTCTTTGACATTTGCATCACAAGTTTAGCTATTAACTCGATTCGAGAGATCGCCTTCTTTGCCCATTGTATGTTTAACCAATGCTACGATGTTAGGGGTGAGTTGTCCGAAAATACTTTTGTCACACCGGGACAAAGGTCGAGAAGAAACTTGTGGGTTTGATCTCTCTGTCGACGCCTCCAGCCTTTTAGACTTTAGGAATGATATCCCAAGATACTTTTGAGTGTAACCTTCAATCATTTCATTCGGCCTCTTTTCGATGACTCTTCATGAACGCCTCGAACAAATTTCCTTTCTTCCTCCATCTTGTCTATCTCATCATTTAAGGACCGAATTTGGTCAAGAAACCAATTCATTTTTCCGTAAGTTACGCCCTTCTTTCTCGATTTGTTGGATGCCTTTTACAATCCTTTTATGAGACCGAGAGATCCAAGACTTTGGTGGTTTCTTCACCGATTTGGATGATGATCCGTTGATTTTGTTGATGGTGGTTGTGATGAGTGAGACGAAGAATCCGATGATGAGGAGACATGAGGAGACTTCATGTCCTTAGGAGTTTCGAGGTTTCTCCTTTGATTGTGTTGGACTATTAAGAAGAAACTTTGTATAATCATCCTCGCCATCCTTAGACTTTTCTATCTCGCCTCTGCTTCTCAAAATCATACACAATGGTGTCTTCAACAAAGCGGTTGTTGTTGCAGAAGAGTGGTGGAACAGATCCCTTATCGGGTTGATTAACCGCATCAGATCGGAGAGGAGGGCAAGACCACTTGATCCTCCGGGCCACCCATTTGTTCTTTAGCAAATTCAGCGGCCTTTTGAATGTGTCGGACGTTGTGAAACTTTTTCCGTATGATTTGTCCAATTGCTCTTCTTCTTCTTCTTCGAGCTCTCATCATAAGGTACAATAGCCGAGTCTTCCCTTTTCTTGGACAAATGGAGGACTTGGAGGTTTAGTCACCGAGGTGTGTTTCGGTGGCCAGAGAAATGAACCTCTTCATCTGCTCCCGTTTCTTGAGTCCTCGCCCCGAGTTGTCTTTGAGGTTCAAGTGTGGGAATAGGTTCGGCTTCCTTTACGGAACAATCCTTATAGAAGGAGCTTTCCTTTAGGAACCTTCCTTTGACTCGCAGAACTTGTTGTGCTTCTCGCACTTCCTCTTCTCGGTTCTCCGACAGTGTTCCGTAAGATTTTTCGTCAAGATGACCAACTTTGCCTTGTCCGACCGCTTCCAGATATCTTTTGTACGCTTCAAGCTTTCGACATCTTCGCTAGAAGGAAATCGCAATACAAAGACCTTGTTTCTTTGTTGACGCTTCCTTGATTCTAACAAATGAGAATGGGTTCCGCCAACATATCGTGATTGTCCGGGTCATTGAGCCTCTTGGGAATGTCGATGAAGTCCAAGTGCTCTCGGATCAACAATTTGGTATATCCGATGTAGGGAATCTTTGAGCCAAGTTTGTTGAGAAATGTCATCATGGCATCCCAAATCGAGCTTCAATAGCGATGTGTTTCATGTTGACAAATGCCCAAAATATTTGCGCTCTATGAGCTTAGGATGCTCATAGCCGCTATCACGACCGTAAACAGACTTGGTGATGATCATGTAGAGTGTTCTCCATGGTTGAGGAATACTCTTAAGCTCTACGTGAGAGTGCTTGGTGATTACTCCGTAGCCTCATCATAACCGATGTTGATTAAGAATTGAGAGTTAACTCTTCAACAGTGTGGCATAGAGTTTGATTGGATTGACTTCAGAATAAGGAGAGCAGCCCTTAAGTCCGCAGTGTAATGGTGACTTGTTTGTGATTCGAGTCACCGCCACCGCATCCTTCCTTTGACCCTTTCCATGGTGTTCCGTAACTGCTGGATATAGATCTCGTGGATCGCTGCGTAATGTGTGAGCATGTTCGATATGGATGAGTCCTCGTAATGTCAATAGCGATTAAGCATGAAGACTCAGAGCAAGTGAGAGTGTCAAGTCAACTCGAGATTATTCTTTCCAATCTTCATTGGGTATCCATTAGGGTAGATATCAAGAATGGAGAGAACATTTGATGCATCCATGTTTGGTTGAGCGACCATGTCGTGATCTCAAATAATATTAGCCAAAAGAACCAACATATCGAAAGACATAATGTTAGTCAATGTAGTTCTTATTGTCTAGTTATTTAATGAACAACGTCAATGATTGTTACGAGTCCTAAGTCACTTGTATGTCCAATAGTCTAATGACGCCGTGAAATGTTTCGTGAGTTAGTTAACTTTAAGTTTTAAAGTTCATGTTATCACTTATTGTTCACAACATATCAAACGCTTTGGTTTATTAGTGACATTATTGGATTTGTGACGTTATGATAAGTTTATTAACAAGTTTTGTACACGTAACAATTCATAATGAAGGTCAAAATGGCTTAAGCGAGGATTGACAAAGTTACGCAGAACAAATGTGACATACGCAGAGGCTAAAGCTTATGCGTGGGATCCTATCTTACGCGAAGAAATGTTACGCGAGGAAAAAGGGACCTTATGCGAGAGCTTACGCCAGAGGCGATAAGAACCTTACGCGTAAGGCTTACTCGTAAGAGTAGACCTTATGCGTAGAGGTCACTGTTTACGCATATCCTTCACAGGATACGCGTAGTCCCACTGTAGAACCTTACGCGTAATAGTTATGCGTAGGTTTTATTTTACGCATAACATGACTACGCGTAGGGTAATCCTTATGCGTAGAGAGTCTTATGACCTTGATTCTGAGTGTTTAAGCGTAGCAAAGCCTGAAATAAATTTATCAACTCATCAATGTTCACACAAAACAACAATTTATCACAGATAACAACATCCTAGTCCATGTAAACTGTTACGCGTAGAACCACATACGCGTAGTCTAAACCCTAAACTTACGCGTATGAGATTTAGCCATGGGATGAACATCATATTGATTCTGGTAGTTCTAAGAAGTCCATAAAGTAGTTTTATCCAGGTTTTAACATCAAATAAGCCTTGAATCAAAAATACCCAATTTATATAAACTTGAGCCCTAATTTTCGAATTAAGTATCATAGTTGTTTCTGGGTGATTTCTGGGTTTACATGTGTTCAATTGAACTTGAAAACAACCTTATATGACTATCTTTTATACCAAAAACTTTCACATTTGAAAAGACCCAATTCTACGCATAAACCCTAAATCTCAAATACACTCAATTCGTGTGTCTAGGTGCGTTTTGATGTTTAAAAAAATATTATAGATGATGTTAAATCATTTTGGCACAATCCTTTTTAACTTCAAACACATAAACAAGATTATGTGTTCATACGCATACGCGTAGAACACAAAATCACCCATAGGTTAAAATCAAGCCGTTAACTTTCAAAATGGTTTAAAACCATTGTTTGTAATCTTGTTATGAACACACAAACACTTACAAAATGAAGATCTGAGACACGCAATTTTTGAATGATTTTAGGCGTAGGATTTGAAGGTTTTAGCAATAAATGTGGTTAGAATGGTAGGTGGGTATTTTATTGAAAATACTTTCGGATTATGACAGTTTCATCCCTCCACCTTTTCCTTTTTTTAACCAAAGCCTTTTAACTTCCATTTAGGTTACCAAACAAAGATTTTGAGAAAATCATGACGACACTCCCCTCGGCTTGATAAATTTAAACGGTTTAAGAATTTTAGTCCGAGGAGTGTCATTTAGCCGTAAAGTCCACCATCATTTGTATAACGAAACAACCGAGATGTGATAACATGCAAGTACACTTATGTTTTGAAACGGTTAGCGATAAATTTCTCCCTCAACACTTGATCGGAAAAATACGAATTTGAGAGATGCAAGTGTTGACGGAAGAATGGTACTTGCCATGTTAAAGAAAATAGATGAGAAGAATATTTTGTTGTTTTATCGATTTTATATTTTTGTATTTTGTTTTGAAAGATTTTATTTATTTACAAAAGAGATGTTTTGGTGTTTGATGTGTTTTAAGACAGCTTTTAGAGGTCATCCAATCCTCTTGAGTCAAACACCTCATACCAATCCGTGGACCAACTCATTAAACCTAGCGGGAGGCAAGGCTTTTGTGAGAAGATCCGCCAATTGGTATTCGCACCCACAAAGTATAATTCAACGGCACTGCTCCACATGATCCTTGATGAAATGATAGCGAAGATCAATGTGCTTTGATTTCGAAAGTGCCGAATCGAGTTGCACGAGATCGCAATGGCACCGATTATCGCAGACATCGGATTCATCGAATACGTAACCATAGTCTTTGAGTTGTGTTCTCATCCATATGACTTGAGCACAACACGCCGACATGGCTACATATTCGCTTCGATTGATGACAGTGATGTACAATCCGCTTCTTTGATTGCCAAGACACCGTTTGTCAAGAAATTGTAGTGCTCTCAAGTACTTTTCCTCGAGTCTAGGCATCCCGCGTGATCGCGTCTAAAAAGCGATTAGTTCAAAACCGAATCCTTCTGATACCGATCCCCAAATTAATGGTTCCTTGATGTATCGGAGGATTCTTTTAGCCTCGAGAGGTGGGTTTCAGCTTGGTCGCGATCGATAACGGGAGCATAGATAAACCGCAAAGACAATATCAGTCTCGCTAGTCGTTAGATACATGAGAGACCCAATAATACTTGGTATTTGGTAGGGTCAACCAATTTCCCATGTAAATCAAAGATCTAATTTCTTGGTATGAGTCATTGGTGTGGCATAAGTATCATGTGTTTTCATTCCAAATTTGTTTAATAATTCAAGGGCATATTTGACCGACTCAAGAAAATACCACGGGTGATTGATGAACTTGCGTCCTAGAAAGAACGTAAGTTCACCCATCATGGACATTTCAAAATTTTTCTTCATGAGTTTTGCAAAAGCGATTGAAAACTTTTATGTGTTGACCCAAAATGATGTCATCCACGAATTTGAACAATTAAGATGTGTGCCCGTGATATTGTATAAAAGAGTTGGGTCAACCGAGCCTTTGGTGAAATTATTGGCAATGAGGAAAGATGATAGCTTATCGTACCATGCCCGAGGGGCTTGTTTGAGACCATAAAGAGCTTTGTTCGGTTTGTAGACATGGTTCGGGAACTCGTGATCAACGAATCCATCCGTTGGTCGACATAGACCGTTTTTTAAGTTGTCCATTAAGAAACGCCGCTTTGACATCCATCCGATAGACCGTCATGTTCATATGAGCCGCGAACGCGAGAAATATCCGAACGACCTCAAGACGAGCAACTGGAGCAAAAGATTCTTCAAAGTCTATCCTTCTTCCCGACGATAACCCTTAGCAACTAGCCGTGACTTGTTTCGGATAACATTTCCTTCAAAGATCCAATTTGTTTTTCCAAATCCATTTTAGACCAATGACGAGACCCCGTTGGTCTTTCAACCGCCCCATACTTCAAGACGCTTGAATTGGTTGAGTTCTTCCGCATGGATTCAATCCATTGTCTTTGTCATTGCATCCTTAATGTTTTAGGTTCGATTGGCGACGGTGAGTGCATAAATGCAATGTTCACCATCTGTGTGAAGACGTTGTCTTGTAACGACCGGTTGATTCGGGTTGCCAATAATGTTAGCCGAGGATGGTCTTTTGTCCATCTATGTGTAGAGGTTGATGTTGGTATACATTGTGCGATTTCGAGGATTCAAATGGTTTGTTGAAGATTCCGCGACATCCGTGCGCAGCCTCATTAGCAAACGGGTTGAAGAACGATTTGGATCAAAATCTGCAGTGGGGTACTTCATTCGTAATATCATCACCGGTTCATCATTGTTGGAAGCGGTGTGTTCAACTGTTGTGTTGGAGTCAATCGGTGTAGGTGCATCTTCAACAAGAGTTGTTGTAGCAGTGTATCGTATAGGAATATTATCGTTGTGCAATGGAAACAATGGATACACCAGAGCACGCTCATCAATATCGTCACGTAATGTAGGAGCAAATAACCTTTCCATTTGTTGACGAGTTAATGAGGGCTTTCTTCACCGATGATGGGGTTGAGGAAGTTTAAAGGGTTGTGACCGGTTCTAAGTCGTTATACTCGTAAGCCATATCCGTGAGTTCATCGAAATGAGCATGAATCGCTTCCATAACCTCCTTAGTTCGACGATTCCAGATTCGAAACCTTTAGAATTGTCACAAGATCCAATAAAGACTCCAATATCGCCTTTGGCTTTTAGCTTTCCAAAATCATCACGATCATTATTTGGATAGCAAAGGGATCCAAATACATGAAAGTGTTTGAGGTTCGGTTTATAGTTGTGGACAAGCTCAAAAGGTGTTTTGTTGTATGTTTTGTGATCATGGAACGGTTTTGAGTATAGCATGCAGATACGACTTCCGCCCATAAGTAATCTGGAAGTTTAGCATTGATTAACATTGTTCTTGCAGCCCACTAACGCTCGGTTTCGTCTTTCAACAACTCGCTTTGTTCGTGTGTCCGTGCAATAGATGTTTGATGTCAATTCCACTTTCTCATAAAATTCACGAAGGGTTTTGTTAACAAATTCAGCCTTTGTCTGCTCGATGATTCTCGACGGTGTCATGGAGTCGAACTCGTATCTTTGTGAGAAAGGTGATGATCATTTGTGGAGCTTGGTCTTTGCTACGAAGAAAGTAGACCCAAGTCCATCGAGAGTAGTCATCAACGATTACTAAGATGTAGCGTTTGCCATTTATCGCTTGCACGCGCATGGGGCCACACAAATCCATGTGAAGAAGATGAAGCACATGATGAGAGTCGTGTTCCACCTTTGAAGGAAAATGAGCACGAGTGCTTTTCCCTTGTTCACAGTCGAGCAAAGGTGATCTTTGAATACCGGAATCGGGAGTCCTTCAACTAGTTTGTGTCGAGCAAGATTGGTGATGGTTTGAAAGTTTAGATGTGAGAGACGACGGTGCCATAGCCGTGGATTTTGTAGATGTTGCCTTTGAAAGTAAGCAAATGGGAGAGGAAGCAACCATGTCTTGCATAGAGATAGTGTAGAGACCGGAATTACGCGAGCCGGACATAAGATCGCTTCCTTGTAGATCTCGAATGAAACAAGTTTTCTCCCCGAAAGCAACCTCCAAATCTCCATCACAAAATTGACCCATCGAAAACAGTTGTGACCGAGGCCTTCCACATAGTAAACCCCGCTTATTTCGATGTTCCCATTAACATAATCTCCAGAGCCCATGATGGTCGCAAGTGATCGCTCCCGAATCGACGGTGCCAATGAACTTTGCAATAAAGTTTGATAACAGCTTAAGATTGCTCGTCATGTGTCGGGAACATCCGCTATCAACAACTAGAGAATGATCTCAGATCACCGCATTACACACGCATTTACACGGATGGAATAGAAGTAGATGTGGAACCCAAATGTTAGAGGGTTCCAAGGTGTACATTAGACATACACATATTGACAAGTTTAGGCATCCATTTAAATCCAAGTGTGTTATATATCCATTTCGCCATCTATAACTACTCTTTGCTTTAGTCTTAGTGAAAACACTAGGTGTTATTGTATTCTTAGGGGTGTAGCGGAGTTACCGTGATAGCAATGGTTGCCTTAGAATCTAAAGAAGGTGGTTTACCAAGCACGACTTAGAATGATTAGTGGGCCTAGAGGTATTCCGATTCTTAGGATTCCGTAATCTAGAGATTATAGCTTTAGCAACACATTTGTCATGACAATCGAATTCATACTCTTTTGACAAATATCACAAGGTGCATCGATCGAATATCAAAGGTACTTAACGGTTTAGCATTCGTTACATCACTATTTATATTACATTTGCCGACGCAACATCTATAGTGGAAGTAACATGAGTTTTATTCAGATTCCTAGGGTGTTCTTCTACTTTAGCATTCCTTATTGATCTTTTCTTAGGTCGCAACTTCCTATTCTTCGATTGAGTGCTCCTAGGTCGTGAAGTGCGGACGCTTGGAAAAGATGCAACTATTCTGCTTCAAGAGAGGGAAACACATTAGCAACTTGTGATTTGGCGTGGGAATTCTAGGTTCACGATTACTAAGTGTGACTGGTGCTAATCTCTTAATCACAAGAGGCGGAAGTTGTTCATACTTTCCTAACATTTCCGTAACTTAGAGATGGTGTGAATCGATCTTGATTTTCGTAACTAATATTACCAAAGAAAATTCATGACTTCTCTAGTGTGAGCAAGATAGTGATCAAGTTCATTAGATGCTTCATCTCGAGTCTTTTGAGTAAATCAAATATGACACCATATTCTGCTTAACTTTTAAAAGTTCTTGTTCATATTTTGAGATTTGACTTTTCAAAGACACGCTTTGATCATCCGATGCTCAATATTAGTATCGTAAGATTTTGCACTCAATTGAGCGATTTTCTTTGAAAACTAAGTTGATGGTTGTGAATATCTTTTCACACCAATGAAGACGACGCTTTGCATTGTTAATTTCCGTGTGTAATCGCTTATTTTCGCTTTTAAAGACTCGATCCAAGCACATTATCGGTGTTCTCAACAGCTACAACAGTTTCAACAATATCGCAGAGATATGATCGATGCATATGGAAACGAATAGAATAGCACAACATTATGGATATCAAGACGATAACATCTTCCAAGAGTCGATCAACATCTTTTCTCAACAGTTTTTTTATGCTTTGTGTTAGTAATAGATGTTTCGCTTTCTCGAAAACGTTTTCATTACCCCAAGTTCCTTATGAAAATCCTTTTCCGTGCAATTGCACAACTTTTCAAGTTTTTAACATTAGGTAAAAGATTTTTCCAAAAATGTCTCTTTGTTCTCGCGCTGAGGCGATTGAAAATGTTCAACTTTGATTTCGGATCGATGTTCTATCTCATGTTGTAAAATTTTGAGGTCACCATGAAAATGTCAAAATATCTAAGAATTTTTCGATTTTCGTGTTTTGAGTTTACTTCACTAATGGAAGGTAAAGGACCATAAGTTTGTGCAAAGTCTGCTTTGGGATTAACAAGAGAAGACTCGTGAGTTTTGATGATAACCCTTGGTGTGTTAGTTGATTCCGTTGGTGTGACGAAGTGACCGCGTTTTTATAATTAAAAGGTTTGTTGTAAACAACATTTTTAATTTTGATCGACTCGCCTTCTCGCATCTAATTCCTCTTGACGATGGTATTCAACAACACTCATGACAAGATTATCAATTTTGTATTCTCGTGACCGGAAACTTGTGAGTTGTTTTGAATGTTTTAGTGAAAGCTTAGGTTTGTAATCACTAGATTTTTCCAAATCCTTTTGGATTGGGTTTCAAGGTAAACTTTTCAATAGTCATACGGATTCACCATGTTTGTAAACAACAGCTTTAAACTCTTTAAGTTTGTTTTGCAAGTCGATGATTTCTTCAAGAAGGTCATCTACCCGATTCGTTGAATGCTTTTGTATGCGGAGAACTGCTTTTGACAATTTAACAACTCACCTTAGCTTTTTGATTTTCCAAGGTGAGAGCGTTAATTTGCTTTTTATGTTCATGTTTCAGCTTGTTCTATTTCGGACAACAAAGCATTCTTCGAGGCGGCTAGATCACGATCCGTCTCTAAATGTTTTTCGCTTTGATGAGATTTTGCAAAGCGGCTTCAAAACCTTTTTCACGGTTTTCTTGAGTTTTGAAAAGTTGAGTTGCATTTGTAAACATTCAAAATCCTTGGTTAATTGCATTTTACGTTTTAAGGATTGATTTAATGCATAACATTCCTCCATTTTGATTTTATGGTCTTGAATTAACCGAGCAAAATCCGGATGAGGCAACAGATCATCTTGTTCAACGTGAGTCTCAACATTATCATTCGTTAGATCCTCGGCACGACCACGGAGTCAATTTGATTATCAAAGGGGACCATAAGGTCGTCTTGATCGTCAAATGTAACTACTGTGGTTAACTTGAAAATCATCGAGAAGAAGATGTAGGAGACTATTTTGAATAACCGATCCGTGCGGATTCGGATATTGGCGGAGATATTAGTTTAGATATGATGATGGTTTGTTCGGCACCGAGACAAGCCATCGATGTCATACACGGGCCCGAATCACTCAAGTTCACTCATGCATATTAGCCATCAACATAATCATGCATTAGCTCGCAAATCCTCCATATCATCATCTCGAGTCTCGCATCCGCCATAAAGCTCGTTTTGTCGGTGAGAGATCCACCACTTCATCCTTAAGAGCCAAAAGTAAGGCCTCTTTGAAATAAGCACCGCCCTAGTCCTTGGCTTTGGGCATGCATTAGCCAGTGTCCCTTCTCATTGCGGTTGTAGCATCTAAGACCATTTAACCGATTTTGAGCATTTCTGCTCCACCACTTGAGCTCGTTGTTATTCCTACCCACAAGATTAAACCCTTGACCACCGCCCATCCGACGACCATAATCGCGATTTCAACTTCAACACGTCCATTGTTCACAACACTTGAGTCCGTGTGTTAGATGAGGAACGAATACGATTGTTGGATTTGTTGGTGTAACGCCAAAAGCATTAGCAATCATCACAAATCCTTGTTGCAATGCTTCAATGGATCGATTTCCAAGAGCTTCACCGACATATGCTTGAGCATTGTTGCCGTATGGGACCAATTGATTTTGTTGAGGTTGAGGTTGTTGCCGTGAAGGTGTGTTGGAAGCAGTTGGTTGAGTTCTTTGGTTGAGAGGATAATTCGCTGAGCATACAAGGCAAGTTGTTGATTGTCCGGTTGTGATTGTTTAGCAATTTGAGCACGGAGAATCCTTTCCCGATCAACTTCCTTTTCATGAGGCTTCAAGTAATCGTACAACAATCCATAAGTAGAATGATGCATGTTCTTCGCTTGACGGAGAAAAATGACATACTTCTCCCATTCGAGCAAGACTACTCAGAACTTAGTATTCACCGCAATTCTTGGCATGATGATGTTGTGTTTATCCAAATCATTGATGATGTCTCGAAAACTGTGATGATATGACTCAAGTGTCTCTCCGTGTTCAATCATGAAGTGTTCATAAGCCAAGTAAATTTTGGATTCCAAATCCTCCCGATTGAGCATGATCCTTCCATAAGAAGACGAATATGATCCCACATTTTTGTGCGATCTTTTGAGCATCAACACTACGAAGAATTGGGTTTGGTAATCCTAAGAGGATGTATTCCATTGCAAGTTCATCACTTCATAGTGGAGAAGTTCAGAGGATTTAAATCGCAGCAAAGAGCAATGTTGGTTTGTTCATCTCTTGGTGGAACAGCAGTAGGATCTCCGGCACAATGACGGTAGGCATCTCAAATGGACCTTCCAAGATAACCTTCTTTAAGAACTTTCCATGTGGCTTCTTCGGATCACGTAACCTAAAGAACCTTATCACCCATTGATCGTAGTTTTCGGAGTGAGCATTGGAGGTCTATCAAGTGATCCACTTCATGAATTGATTGTTGGTCGCTTAAAGCTTCACACATCTTTGCAAACCAAGTGGGTTCCTTCATAGTGCTTCGTGATGGATGTTGATTGAAATCATTTGTATAGGGTAGAGCTTGAAGGTTTGGTGGTGGTTGAACCATTTGTGGTTGTGGAATTGCACCAAGTTGTGGAGTATGTTGTCGATTAAATTGTTGTTGATAAATTGCTTGTTGTTGATTCCATTGTTGATGTTGTGGAGTTAATTGTTGTTGTTGTTGATGATTATAAGTGTGAGGAAGTAGTTAGAGTATGGTGGTTGAGACATGATGATAAACTTGTGTAGTAAGAATGGATCTTTGTAGTCGAATGAACCTTTGTTGATGAAGTATCCTTAGGCGAGAAATGACAAGAACCAAGTAGCACTTATGCGTAAAAACACCAAAAGTTACGCGTAACAAGAATAGTTACGCAGAGGATTTAGCTTACGCGAAGGTGAAAAAGACTAAAGTTACGCGTAAAAAATGAAGTTAGGCGAGAAAGTTAGGCGAGGATTACCTTATGCGTGGGACTAAGTCTACGCGTAAGATGAATCTTAAGCGTAAGAATTTCTACGCGTAAGCTTTATGCTTGCGTAAGATTGGGTTTTATCCCAAGTGATCTTTACACTTCACAAAGGCAAAAGATATCCAAAGTCGACGATTTTCGTGCTTATCCAAGCAAGAAAACACGGAGTAAACCACGAAAATGAAGATCAAACCAAGGACGAAGTTACGCGTAGTCCTACTCGTATAACTAGGGTTTTGATACGCGTAGTTCTACTCGTAAAATAACTTTTGCCCAAAGATGTTTCTAAACCAGATTTTTGTGATGAAATAGCTTCAATATCACCAAAATAACACAAAAGTGTGAAACTTGATGATCCAAAGCTTCTAAAACAGTTACGCGTAGGATAACACCCTCGTATAAAAACTAGCTTAAAAACAAGGAAAAACACGTAAAGTTCCAAACTTTTTGCCAAAAACCAATAGTTTAACACCTAATAACGTTGAAAGTACAAGAATCTTGGATTCAAAAGTGTAAAAAATTAGTTTTTAAGCGTACCAAAGATTGTGTTATCTTTACGCGTAAGACCCAAAAAAAACAAAACTTCAAAAACAAAGTGTACACCCAACTATTTGGCGATTGATACCACTGTTAGGTCACTAGTTTTACCACACAAGCTTATATAGAAAGAGATAAGGCGATTGAACAAGTAAACAAGCACACACACACACACTAGTATGAAACGGTTACGCGTAGGAGGTGAGTGAAAGAATAACTTGAACAACCAACCTTCAAATGAAGGTTATTACAATGTATTTATAGGCAAGGAGCTAGGCAACACTCCTCTCCTTCCCTATTCCTTATTGGGCTTGGACTGCTTATGGGCCTTCTACATAAGCTTGACCTTAAACAAACATAAAGGCCATAACAAAGCTACCTATTACATATGAAATATAAATACTTGAAATCTTGTTTAGAGTGATTCCAACAAATCTTCTTACGTTGTCTGCTTTTTAAGTTTTGACCGTTTTTACGCTTTGTCTTTTTTACCTTTTCGCCTTTTTACATTTTCGATCGTTTTTACGTTTTAATCATTTTTTTTATGTTTTCGTCTGTTTTCTTTCGTTTCATTCGTTTTCTTACATTATCTTACGCTTTGTTAGGTAAGGTAAAATAACGTACAAAAACTTATAAAATCATAAGAAAATGGAGGAAAAGTAAAATAAACACATGAAAATATAAAAACGGATTAAACGTAAAAACGAACGAAAGCGTAAAATGGATGAAAACGTAAAAGACGAAAACGTAAAAAGGACGTAAAAGTAAAAATTTGGCGAAAAAGTAAGAAAACCGATAAAACGTAAAAATGACCGAAACGAATGGGACGAAAACATAAAACGGACGAAAACGTAAAAATATGATCGAAACGTAAAAATAGATGAAAACGTTAAAATAAAAAAGTGAAAACGACGAAAACGGTAAAAACGAAAAAACGGAAAACGTAAAAAACGGACGAAAACGTAAAAAGGATGAACACGTAAAAAAGATTTAAGACATAAAAAACATACGAAAACATTAAAAAACGGACGAAAACAAGAAAAACGAACATAAACGTAATAAAGCGGACTAAAACTTAAGAAAACAGGCGAAATTGTAAGAAAATGGACGAAAACGTAAAAAATGGACGAAAAAGTAAAAAATAGACGAAAACGTAAAAAAGGGGCGAAAACGTAAAAAACGGACGAAAACGTAAAAAACGGACGAAAATATAAGAAAACGTAAAAAAAACGGACGAAAACATGAAAAACGAACATAAACGTAATAAAGCGGACTAAAACTTAAGAAAACAGGCGAAATTGTAACAAAAACGGACGAAAATGTAAAAAACGGACAAAAAAGTAAAAAACAGACGAAAACGTAAAGATAGGGCGAAAACGTAAAAAAGGAGGCGAAAACGTAAAAAAACGGACGAAAACGTAAAAACGGACGAAAACGTAAAAAGCGGACGAAAACGTAAAAAACGGACGAAAACGTAAAAAACGGACGAAAACGTAAAAAGGCGAAACGTAAAAACGGGCGAAAACGTAAAAAACGGACGAAAACGTAAAAGACGGACGAAACGTAAAAGAGATGTAAGATATTGAGAAAGAGATGTAGGGGTTGTGAGAAGAGGTAAGAAGTGGAAAAGAAGAGATAAATTATGTCTGCATGGTAGAAGAGGAAATAAGAGATTTTAACCTCTTATGTCTGAAAAAAAACAAACGGTCTTCAAGGAATACGTCTGCGCGCCTGCAGACAAAAGAGGCAAAGAAGAGCTTCTTTGAAAAAACAAACAAGGCCTTAGTGCTATCGATTTTGGGTGGGTATAGTTTAGAGCATTTAGATTCAACTGTTTATGTATCAATAATTAAGCACTTTAAGATAAGTAATTTGGTACCTAATAATTTTTTAATGTAGATAAAGTGTTTATAATTGGCTGTATATTTGCAATGGGTGATTGTGTTTATTGTTTAAGAGATTTTTAATGTGCAGAGAAAGTTGTGGCGTTTTGGTGGCGGTTGCATTGGTTCACGACAGCTCATAACAGGTTCGGGTTCAAATGGATCAGTTTTCGATAAATGTCGATCTATTACAAAGTGATGTAATTGGATGCGTATTTTCTGGATTTCTCCTTTGACATATGGTATATATTACGATGGAGTCAAGTTTCAGATGCTTAAAATATGGTATATATGTATATGGAGTCAACTTTCAGATAGCTGCAACGCCTTATCTAGATATCAAAGCTATGTGCGAGCAACTATCCAAGGTAAGTCAATGGTGATTTCGGAATGATATACATTCACAATTGAGAGTGATGTTTGCCTGTTCCTGATTTTCGTTGTTTGTTTAGGCATGCCTGCGCAAACATCAGCTAATCTGAGTACTTCACTTAGAAATAACGGATCTGCATGCGCAGTCAGCCGAGGTTATTTGCTTTCTTTTTGTTGATATCAGTTATTCAGTGGCGTATGAACATTTTCTTTTCTTATGCACATTCTGCTTTTATTTGTACAGCTCGAGCTACATTTCTGGGTGCTGCTAGCTCTATTAATGTCACATTTTACACACGAGCTAGCACAAGGTACATCTCTCTACTTACGTGTCTCGGTTTTAGTTAGTATCGTGTTTGGTGGCGGTGACGTATCAGTGTCTTATAAACGTTGTTGTTTTAGTTGATGTGCTCACTAAAGAAGTATTGGGTAGCGCGATAGTGGTTCAAATAAGTAGCTCAAATAAGTTGAATAAGTCAAAATCAGAAAATTCTATTTTCAAAAACGATGCTTTTTAACGCTTTCTTCGACTACTATACATGTGAAATGAGTTACGTTAGTTGACATGTAATTTTTTTTTTCTTTTTACATTAACTAATATCAATATGAATGTCATTTACAATCATAATGATATTATACAAATAAAATATATTTCGAGAGTTGCATACAAATCTAAAAAATACGTCAATATAATCATTGGTAAGTAGATATATGTGAAAAGAGGCACATATGAACTTGCTATGGAGTTAAGTTACATGGTTCCTTTGGGTTGATTGCTTGAACAAAATTGCATTGGTGGAATTTTTTTACTAATTAAAAACATGTGGTCAATCCTATGCACATTTATTCTTTCATATCTATATAACTTATACGTTAACAAATAATATTACCAAATGCTAGAATAGCAATTATAGATCATACAGTTTAGAAATACATCACAATTATGTAGTAACTAGTAACTAATGATTTTGGACGAAATGAGGAAGAAGTATGTTGAGGACCGTCTTGCCACTACAGGCGAACTTTTAGATTTGGGGTATGGTGTTTGGGCTCGGTGCTGGTCTTACTGTAGAGACGTCGGTCCTTCACAGCTTCCCACTACCGAGTACGATTGCCACAAAAATTTGATCCCGGGTTGTCTACCTTTATACAATTGTTATGCTTTGATTGAATACAGTATAAGATAAATAGTTAGACCATAGAAGTATGAAATCATATCAACAACCTTTAACTCATTGTCCTTAAGAGTATCGACATTTGGGGTGCTTCTAATGTCTCCGGATGGCGAGCTCAATTATCATATTGTTACCTTTACAAGTGCATCATATTGTTGGACTGTATTTTTTGCAAACTTTCTTTGTTTAGCCAAACAATAAAGATTGCATATCTCGCCCAATTGAACAAATTTTAAATGTGAAAATGAAGAGCAATTGGTTTTTCCATTGTTGTAGGCTATTTCTCTAAGGGAGACGGAAGACGTTGCATCTTTAGAGGGGCAGCTTGGTCTGTCACTGTAGAAGCAAGAAAGAAGCAGCAATGGAGTGGGCCGCCTTAAGTTTAACGTTTTCGTTTTTCTATAGGTACAAATAATGTTTTAATGTTTTTGTTTTTCTATAGGTATTGAAGGATCAGTATCTGACTGATTGGTGGTCGGGGCTAATTGACGGGCTGGGTAACGGGTCAAAACAAGTACTCCGTAATTATGTAGTTCAAATCATAATAGGTTAATCATGTTGGGCTTTGCTTACTAATGCTTTGAATTATGTAAATGTATAAAATATCAGAATACTGAATACTGTAGTATTGGGTAGCGCGATAGTGGTTCAAATAAGTAGCTCAAATAAGTTGAATAAGTCAAAATCAGAAAATTCTATTTTCAAAAACGATGCTTTTTAACGCTTTCTTCGACTACTATACATGTGAAATGAGTTGCGTTAGTTGACATGTAATTTTTTTATCTTTTTACATTAACTAATATCAATATGAATGTCATTTACAATCATAATGATATTATACAAATAAAATAGATTTTAGAGTTGCATACAAATCTAAAAAATACGTCAATATAATCATTGGTAAGTAGATATATGTGAAAAGAGGCGCATATGAACTTGCTATGGAGTTAAGTTACATGGTTCCTTTGGGTTGATTGCTTGAACAAAATTGCATTGGTGGAGGTTGTAGAGCTCGCGTAACAAGTGCAAACCAGTAATTTTTTTACTAATTAAAAACATGTGGTCAATCCTATGCACATTTATTCTTTCATATCTATATAACTTATACGTTAACAAATAATATTACCAAATGCTAGAATAGCAATTATAGATCATACAGTTTAGAAATACATCACAATTATGTAGTAACTAGTAACTAATGATTTTGGACGAAATGAGGAAGAAGTATGTTGAGGACCGTCTTGCCACTACAGTGAACTTTTAGATTTGGGGTATGGTGTTTGGGCTCGGTGCTGGTCTTATCAGAGACGCCGGTCCTTCACAGACTTCCCACTACCGAGTACGATTGCCACAAAAATTTGATCCCGGTTGTCTACCTTTATACAATTGTTATGCTTTGATTGAATACAGTATAAGATAAATAGTTAGACCATAGAAGTATGAAATCATATCAACAACCTTTAACTCATTGTCCTTAAGAGTATCTGACATTTGGGGGTGCTTCTAATGTCTCCAGATGGCAAGCTCCAATTATCATATTGTTACCTTTTACAAGTGCATCATATTGTTGGACTGTATTTTTTGCAAACTTTCTTTGTTTAGCCAAACAATAAAGATTGCATATCTCGCCCAATTGAACAAATTTTAAATGTGAAATGAAGAGCAATTGTTTTTTCCATTGTTGTAGGCTATTTCTCTAAGAGAGACGGAAGACGTTGCATCTTTAGAGGGGCAGCTTGGTCTGTCACTGTAGAAGCAAGAAAGAAGCAGCAATGGAGTGGGCCGCCTTATTGGTGGTCGGGGCTAATTGACGGGCTGGGTAACGGGTCAAAACAAGTACTCCGTAATTACGTAGTTCAAGTCATAATAGGTTAATCATGTTGGGCTTTGCTTACTAATGCTTTGAATTATGTAAATGTATAAAATATCAGAATACTGTAGTATTGCAACAATTTGATCATCATTTTTACAACACTCTAGCTGAATCAGTTTGACCCACTCAGCCTATTTGACCTTTATTTTATTTTTTTCTAAATTTATTTCTTAACAACCCGCTAAAATCCTAAAGGCTACCCCCTAATATGAACCAGTACTTGAGGATCAGTATGCTCCAAAGACCAATGCACCAAGGACGATGACCTTCAGCAATAACCCACACAATCCATAACAAACCATCCACACCTTCATGTCGCTGGTAGTCTGGTCCCATGACTGGCCCATTGGGTATTCTTGGTTTCGGCTTATAAGAGATTATGTCGGCATGACGCCTTTTTCCATATAATTGGTCTCTTAGCGTGCCACACACCCTGTAACGCCCCGACCCGACAAGGGTAAAGGAATCACAAGTAATGGTGTCATATCAAAGCAAAACATAAATAACCAAACAAAATCTTAACATAAATGCGGAAATAATTCAAGACAAAATGACTTCAATACATAGGTCCCAGCGGAAGATAAACTTCAACAAAATATCTGAAATAAATAGTCTTAAATGGCATCATAAGAATCAAAGCTAAATATCTCTAAGGTAAGTCCACTCATGCACTCATCCCAAAGCAAAACCCAGCTTCCAATGCTTAGATACTTGCCGCGGAAGAAAAGAAAATGCGGCTGAGCTTCAAAAGCCCAGTGAACAGATATGAAAGCAAAGCGAATACTAAACGATATCGAATACGAAATATAGTGAACGAAAGATAGCAAAATCATAATCATTTTCAAAGTATAAATCAGAATTTTCAAATAAAGTTTATAGTTAACTACCACGAGCCCGAAACAAATATCGATCATAATCATATTCTCATAAGGCAACATTTGTAGGGAGAACTACGAGTTATGAAGGACGTGCATGCACGCAGATCAATCATCGATAACATATAACATATAACGATAATGATCTAGGATTCATCCATACGCCCTTCCTACATATACAAAATATGCTTCACCATCCGAGACGTGGCGAACATCACTCATCGCCCTAGAGTCATATCGAGGTGCATCATCGATACGGACATGGAACCCCATGACTAGTGAAATATTTGGCTCGGTGTCAAACTATCTTAGGTCAAATCGAATGTCATAACCGATACGAACATATTTTATCGGAAAGTTATTCATATTTCCAAAATCGAGTTTTCATATCATATAGTTCAAAATCGATGTTTCATAATTCGAAATCGAGTTCGGATAAGCAACACTCAAACAAATTGATTGGGGTTCATAGCAAAGGCTTAGGAAACCCTAATATAGAAGCTAACGAAAGAAAACGTTAAAAGGAACCTTTACTGAAAAGGTCAGAATATCTGTACCTTATTCTAAAGCAAATGATCGAAAAGAAGAAATACGGAAAGCAAAGGATTACTCCTTCTTCTCAGAACCTATACACATTAACGGTCGTCCATGTTATTTATGATTCCATAATCGTCGAAATGATCTTTTAATATTTGGTGTTTATACTTAGTGTATTTAGTGATCCTCATACTTTAGGGTTTTATGATTAAATGAGACTTATGTGTTTTATAATTAATATTGTAGATTAGGGTTCATTATGTCATTTATTAAAGTTTAGGGTTAAATGTGAAAATAGTTTAAACGTCATAACTCACACATGAAATAACGAATTACTATACTTAGCTCAAACCCTAATCGACTCTCATTTATGTTCTAGGTTTTTCTCATTCTTTAATATCTCATTAATATGCATTTACTTACACGTTACGTCTTAATGACTCGCTACTTAACCTAACTCGTAATGAAAAACAACCTTTCCTTTTATGTTTCACCATGCACGTTTATGATTTTATGTGACATACAAGTTACTTATTACTCGGATTAATTACACGTTTACACATCTACAAGTTTACTTGAGTTATAGAACGCACGCATATGAGACACGATTCACAAACCATTAGGGTTCGGCATACCTTATTCAGTTCACATATCAAACTAGGGTTTATGTTTTCATGACCTCTTACTTATTTAATACATGTTCAAAACTCTTTATGTAGTTCGGTTCACCTAGGGTTTCGGCTACAATACTTTACGCAAGTCCTAGCTCATCCAAACACTTCACATATTCAAGTTATTAAGTTTTACACCTTGGCCGAACATATACATGGTTCGGTTATGAATACATATGGTTCGGTTCTATATAATTCGATTTGACTATGATCCGGTTCAATAATACTTATTACGTAACATACTCTTTAATACTTATAAGGTTTAAATCGTATGGTTTGTTCTGGTTTGGACTCACAAGGCTCGGCCACAAAAGAAAAACGCAAATCTCGACTAAACAGAACATATTACAATATATTAACGTAAGGTACATCAAAGGAAGACGAGAACATGTTATACCTTAACTTGGTTGAAGCAAAAACTCGACACCAATGGGTGCTAGGGTTCGGCCGAATGGGAGCAAGAAAAGAAAAGAGGCAAAAACTAAACTAGGGTTTCACTTTTGAGGTTATGTGTTGTATTTATAGTAGTAGCATTTTTAGTTAGGGTTTTTGGAGAGGGGTTGGGTTCGGCCTAGTCCAACCGAACACAACCAAACGCACGCCCATATGGGCTTCGACCCTTGATCCATCGAACAAAACAAACACCCCTCGTGGGCTCTTGGACTGTCGGCTTGGCAAACAAAAGAAACGAGCCCAATCTTGGTTCCTTAATAACGAAAACAAGGCCCAACAAATCGGCCCAACATTTCACGCAAGACGTCTACATCTTTCGTCGTACCAAAATCGATCACGTAACTTATTCGTTAAGTTTTATTTATTCGTAAGTTAGGTTTTTTTTTTTAATTTCGTTAAATGATTATAAATGCATTTTACGTATGTTATAATTTTTGATTCCAAGGGTATTTTGGTCTATATATATGTTTTAAATTTTCAAGTTTTACACACCCACTTTTAGAACTCATAAGTAATCATAGGGGGTGCCAGATAAAAAAAATCGATTCCTTGATTAGGAGTTGGTAAAACCCCACAAACCAAGCTTTAGGGAAGGATTGCTGGTCCATTTACTTATCCTGTATAAGCATCCGCCTTCCCTTTATCCTTATGCGCCCCATTATCATGTTTTGCATAATGAAAATCATTAATCATTACAAATATTTGTGTTCTATTTATAATGACTTTGATGATTAATGATTAATAACTAACAGATCTCCCCTGAAGTTGCAGGTAAACCCAGATATTGTAACTAAACGCAGTATTAATAACTAACAGATCTCACCTGAAGTTACAATGTTTTCACCTGAAGCTGCAGGTAAACTACAATATCTGCTTCTGAACTAAAAGGTGAGTGTCGCGTTTTAATATATAATTTGAGTTTGATTTGTCCCCTGCCGCAACGCGGCTGTTTCGGGGCAATCCTTGTTCTATTAATATCTAAAATAATAATTTATTCGACTTTAGACAGTTAAGAAATTCTCAGGACACCATTTTCCTTGACGTGTTACACACTTTTATGCCATATTGGTTTATGAGAAAAGTTCAATGCAAAACAGTTTTTTTCTAAAGAACAAACCAATTGATTTCAACCATTCATTTTCTTAAAAAAAAAAAAAAAAAAAAAAAACTACTTTCATTCATTTTCTTAAAAATATATATCTCGCAAACCGTTAATTGTTACGCGAAACTAATTATACCGTCGCGACGAGAATTAAATTATCTTTATATAGATATGCACTTCGATATACTTTCGACAATTCTTTTTTTAATCTTTTGCCCAGAGGAATCACATGTGATTCGGAAAATCACGTGTGATTTATTACTTTAAAAATCATATGTAGCTTGTGAAATCACATGTGATTTTACTGGGCGGAAAATTTGAAAAAAAAATCATCAAAAGTATATAGAAGTTATAGAAAGATAATTTAATTCTCGTCATGATGTATTTTTCGTAGCTTAAAGGTTTACCGTTTACAAGATATGTTGTTTTTAAAGAAAAGGTGAAAAATGTATTTTTTTTTGTTTGATGAAAAAAATGAATGGCTGAGATTGCATGATTTGTTCTTTAGATAAAAATTGTTATGCATTGAACTCACCTCATTGGTTTATTTCGTATATATACCAAAGTATCTTTCAGATATATGCCCCCAGTAAGGGCACTCAATTCTTCCCATTTTTCCTGCCACGTCAGCTTCCTCTCTCCAGCGACCTTCAGGCGATTGGATGCCCCAGTAAGGTGACCTACACTATAAAAACATACCCCACAAAAATGCCTTTTATATTTAATATACACATACACAAAACCAAAGTGTAGTCAATCATGTATGCGACCCATATCTATAAAAAACGAAGGATTGATTATTTCCCACAGTAAGGGGATCGAGTGTGAATCGATCGAAACCCCTTACTGCATCCCGCTAAATAGTTTAAGGACACGTGAAATAACTGTTCAAAGCAAATCAGTTACGTGTATGATAGGCGGTCCCGGCCCACAAATAAGGACAACTCTATCCTAGCCTCTTGATTACTATCCGTTCCATTTTATTTATTTATTTATTTTTATTTTTGTCAATTGATAATAAGGGATGATAGTTCCAAATGAGTTCAACATGCAGGTTGCTTCCACCGCGGTGTCGTCATCAACTAATTACACATCATGTATATATGATAGTTCCAAATGGGTCCAAGGAACATGTTGATTCGTGCCAAACCGTCAAGTTATCTCACACAAGCTAGCCACTTGTAAATGCCTAACCGTAAGAAACTTAAAACAGTTCAGACACCAATGCAATGAAGATCAGGAGAGTGTAATGTTTCCCCGGGTCGTTATGTCCCAACGAGCTGTGCGAGAATAGACAAACGTATAGTGATCGAGAGAATTTGAACGAATAAGAGGTTTGATTGATTATAACTAAAGAAGAAGTATATAAACTACAGGGGCTTAAATGCAAATTAAAGAAAATTAAAAAAATAAACTATATTAAATAAACGCTATCACTATTTGCAAAATGATGTTTTTGATTACGTAAAGGAAACTAAAAACGAGTTTAACAAAACGCGAATTAAATACGAATACGTCTAATCTAAACCCTAAAAATGATCTAAAATTATTTTTAAACTAAAAATGATATTTGAAAACTTTTTATGAATTAAAACTAATTTTTATGATTTTTCTTGATTTATTTTTAATTAAAAACTAATTTCTAACTTTTAAAACTAATTTAAAATACTAAAAATTATGAAAATAAATGAGAAAATTATGAAACTATTTTTCAAAAATCTAAAATAAAAAAGAGAATTTTCAAAACTGAAATTGAATTTTTCTGATTATTTTTCTATTTTCTATGAATTAAAAACTTTCTAAAACTAATTAAATTCTTTGAAAATTACAAATTAAACTATGAAAAATCTGGAAAAATTATTTTTTGCTTTTATATTTTCTTAATCTATTAAAATGAAAACTTATTTTTTTGAAGCTTTTATGATTTATTTGTATTAAAAGGTAATTAAAAAGTCCTAAAACCTAATTTAAATTATGAAAAATAGCAAACAATGCTGGAAAAATATGAAAAATTCAAGGATATACTAAAATAAAGTTATGAATCTATAAAAAATATAAAAACAAGGGGTTATGTGTAAGAATTTGTTTCTGCAGTACAATGAGCTTATGAATAAGCACTTAAAAATAAGCAATAGACTTCCACAAGGAACCAAATGATCACTGGGCCTTCCTTATTCTAAAACTACTATGAAGCAACCTAATTTAACTACTCTAGACCTATGGAAATCATGAAACAAGCTTATGGTGCGAATTACACTAAAAAGCTAAAACAGTTTCTACCCACCAACTTCCACCTTAAAAATAGGCTACTAAATAAGCCAGAAACCTAAAACCAGATATTGAAGTCTCAATTTGACCTAGCAAAGACCTTATAAACCAATTTTCAGACCCTAGTAATCTATTTTGACCCCTGAACAGGATCTGCAAAAAGCTGAGAAAAGACTGCTTATGGTCACTTTTGACTTTTATAACAGAATTGAAAAGTTGACTTCTATGAGTTTTAATGCCAATGTATGAGCTGAGATTGATGTATTAGGCTAGAGTGAGACTCAAATAAGCTAGTATATCAAATTCTAAACCTATATGCTAAAGTTCACTCTCTGATTTGGACATATATGAATGCTAGATCAGATTAAATCCAAGTTTTGACTTAAGTGGTGTGCAGATGCAAAACAATGATCAAACTAGCCTCAACTTGTCTAATACTGACTATAGCAACTAATTTCAGCAATTGAAATAACCTCAAGCTCAAGTGACAACCTAGACCCAAACACTATGTTTCAAACTGTTAGGTAAATTTCAACCTACAATCTACCTGAATCAAAGCAAACCAAAACCTATGCCTACTAATATTAACCAAATTACAACCTAAAGCAGTGATTAAATCAAGCTAACATAACAAATTCTATAAGAAAACTACTAATGCAGACTATGAAGTAAGACAGATTAATGAGCATATTGATGAACTAATGACAGCAGTAGAATCACAACTAAACAAACTAGACTACTATAACATACTCACTTGAACAGAATTAACACAAACAAACAAGTTAAACCATTACACTATTGAATCAAATGAAAAACAAAATCATGAACTTACATATGTCCTGTCACTATGACTTGAAACTGAGATCATTAATGATTGGTTCCCAGAACAGTCAGGTATTTATCACACAAACTAGCCACTTGTGAATGACTAACCGTAATAATCTTAAAACCGTCTGAGAACGAATTCAATTAGATCTGGAGAGTAAAGTGAGTTCCACAGGTCGTTATGTCCCAACGAGCTGTACGATTTCAACCTGAACGTATAGTGATCGAGTGAATTTGAATGAGAAAAAGTTATTATTTGAATATTTATAACTACAGAAAAACGTTTATAATTATAAGCGACTTAAATGCAAATTAAAGGAAATTAAAAGCTAATTTATATTAAATAAACGCTATCACTATCTTTAAAAATCGATTTTATGAAACTAAATAACCTAAATAAACTATCTTAAGTGAAACGTAAAGTTGAATTACTTAAAAACGTTGTTTAAAATAAACACGAGCGTTACGTTAAAAAATAACGCTGGAGCGCAAGATAAAACGTAAAATTTATGAAATAAAAGGCCTACGAGTGTAAAACTAATTTTCTTACGTACTATTTGATAAAAGAAAATTTTAGGAAAAAGAATTATATTTTTCTGATTATTATTTTATTTATTATGATTTAAATACTATAAAACACTAATTAATTGATTAAAAATATTAAAACTAATTAGAAAAATCTCAACTTTTTACAGAAAATACTTAATACTAATACAGACTTAATAAAAATACTAAACTGGAAAAAGCTACTTTGGATAAGCTAAAAATAAGCTTAAATGCTCGTTTAAGCTTAAAATGAAAAAACGTATATAAAGGATTAGTTGTGTAAGAAAATAACGAGAAAGAGCCAAGGGCGCAATGGTTACAGGTACCCCCACTATCATTCCCATAAGGGAGAGGTCTCGAGTTCGACCCCCGCCTCCCTTTTGTAAAACATTTTTTTTTTGGAATTTTCTTTTACAAACACATTAAGCACTTAAAGATAAGCAATTTATTCAATCGTGACTTTTTCTAAAATTGACCAATAAGCTCGTGAGAGCTTATTTATCTTAACGATGGCTAAGAAAGAAAATAAGCAAAGGATTTTAAGCTAAAATGGCTCTTAAGCTAGAAAATAAGCAAAGTTATAAGCGAAATAAGCTAAATCTTGGTGATGAGCTAATAAGTAAATTGATTCAACAGGGGTGACAAATAAGCTCGAATAAGCTAAAATAAGCACAAGTATGCCTGTTTTGCACAGGACACTGTGTAATTCACTAGGTACCTTTTAGCTTAAATTTAAGCAATGTAATAGGCTAGAAAATGAAAACAAATACTTAGATTATCTAGTTGACCAGTTTAACTTTCTAAAAAACTAAATTAAACAGTATGGCTTATATTAAATAGCTTGTGAAAAGCTTATTTAGAAACTGGTAATACTAATTGATAAGTTGAACTAGATTAAATGGACAGAAATATAAGCCCTGAGCAGGCTTATTAAATAAGCTTGAAAATGAAAACTAAGCTTAGGAATATCAAGTTGGCTAGGTTGGCTATCTAAAGAACTAAGATACATAAGCTAGAGGCTACTAATAAGCTCTCTGTGAGCTTATTAAATGGACTAGAGGCTCTGTGAACAGGGGAGTTTTCAGAACTGGTATCTAAAAGAAGCTACTGAACAAGCTATCTATAAGCTAATTTAATGAAAGCTAATATTTTTATATTTTTCTTTAGCAGCTAAATTTTACTATCCCATAAGGGCATAAGCTAAATATTAGTAATGAACTCATACTAAAAATATTACTTTTATTCAAAAACTGCTTATGCTGAAATTTGACTTTTTAATTTAACTACACAGTTGACTTTTATGAACTTTTAACTGATTCTAAAGACTTATTATGTTATTATAAGCTATTATAAGACTATCTAAAGCTAAACCAACAACTTTTAGGCTTGTAAACTGAATTTTGCAACTCAAAAATTCCCAACAGTGAACTGTTGGAAGGTATACAAGCTATTTTGACTTTTTACTCAATTAGGACAGGTTTTTATGCTAGTACTGAGCTATATTATACTAAAGTAACACAGAACAATAATAATCAATAACATAAACAGTCTCTAAAGCAGTTAAATCAGCAAATCCAAACACTAGTTCTGTTGACTGATTTGAAAATTTTCAAAGAGAAAAACAGATTAAGACCATGATATATATTGCAGATCTAATATTATAACTAAATGAGACTAAATAAGCTTAAATCAATAGCCATAACAACATAAAGCTCACTAATGATCCTTATGCAATTGTAACTGATAAAATAAAATTTATATGAATTACAAATTCTACTGAACTAAAAACTGGTTTTCTTGTTTAATTTAACTTAGCTACAGCTAATGAACATGAACTAACAGAAATTTGAACTAATGAGCAACCATAACAGTAAAATGCCAAAATGTATTTAAAAGCTTACAAATGAAATTCAAGCACAGGACATGGAACCAAGGACTGAGAAACACCCCTATAGCTTACCAATAAGCTCTAAACCAACAAGCTTCCCAAAATCAGTACTGCACCATTGTCTTGATCATGTTTCCACAGGATTTTTATTTTTCAAGCTAATTTCTTGGTAATTTTTATGAAGTTATTTTTCTTGAAACTAAACCGAAATTAAATGGTTCTAAAGACTTAGAAAAGCTTTAATAAGAGCTTATATGAGCTTATAAGTCTCTTATAACAACTGATAACAACATTCACAACTTTTGAGAATTTTAACATGAAAATTAGCATAAACTGAATTCATAAACCTTAAATGAAATTACCACTGAACATAAGTTTTTATTACAATAATATAACTTATCAAAGAGCTTGAAAGCTTTGAAATACACTGGATTTCTTAAAATTATTAAAACGACTTAAGCAAATAAAAATTACACTAGATACTCCTCTGCATTGCTTCATTTTCTTTATTTATTGACTTGATTTCATCCTTGTCGACCTCTGAGCAATTCCCATTTGATTTCCCCTCTTGAAATTATCTTAATCACCCAGGTGTCGTTTTGGCGGGAAAAGGTTTATTTGAGTGGGGAGTAGTTTGATTGAGGTTCTGGGTGGATTGAAAGGTGGAAAAGGTGATGGTGAAGGTTAGAGGAGAGCTGGAGAGATAAGGGTGTGAGGTGGAAGTGAAACAGGTGGCTATGGAGTTGTAACAGGTGGAGGTGTAGGTGGAAGGTGAACAGTGGTGAGGGGCGGGTTTAATTTAAATACTGGATTGGGCTTGGACGGGTTAGGAAAGGATTGGGCCAAGGGATTTGTTTTGGACTTGGGTTGTTTATTTTTGGACTTAGTTAATAAGGGTCCGTTTGGTTTTAGCTAGACAAGGACCATTCATGTAATTTAGCCAAAGTTGAAGGGTAGAATCTGTCCATTTCCCAAAGTTCTCATAAGGACCATTCCTGCCATTTATGATTAGTACAAGGACCATTTGATATATTTTATAACGTCCAAGGACTAAAATTGCCAATTTAGTAATTATAGGGACTAAACTTGTAATTTTTCCAAAAGTTTACCATAAGGTCCAATTCTGTCAATTATTAATAGTACAAGGCTTATTTTTGATAGTTTTCACTTTTTTGAAACAACCAGGGACTATGTTTGACAATTTTCCAAAGTTAAAGGACTAAAATTGTCAATTTGCAATTTTACTTTTCAAGGGTTTGTTTTGACAACTTTAGAATCCTATGGGCCTTATATGACTTTTTACAAGTTTATGAATGACCAGGGACCAGATTTGACAAGTTTTGAAACTTGGGGGACTAAAACTGCCAATTATGCAAACTTGATATGTTTTTCACCTGTTTTTGGTATTTTTGCATTTAAAACACATAAAACACTTGTTTGTGATATTTTCATCATTTTGATGTGTTTCTGAGTGTTTTCAGATGTTTTTGCAGTCTAAAAGTTATAGAAATGATGAGTATTTACACACTCATCAATCCCCCACACTAAGCTATTGCTAGTCCCTAGCAATCATTTATGAAGTTTTAATGGATTTTAAAGGACTCTTTACCAAAAGCCATTACTTCTGGAGTAGCCAATTGTTTCAGTTCAAGTAAGAACTTTGGTACAATGATAACCAAATGATTTTGAGCAAATCACCAGCTGTCAACGGTTTTGATTTGTCTTTACCAGAAGCCGTTTGCTTCTGGACTAGCCAACTCTTAACTAATTAAAGATATGGGGAGTTGAATACCATACAATTTTGGGCAAATTTCAAACCATTAACGGATTTGAGATATCTTTACCAAGAGCCGTTTGCTCTTGGATTAGTCAATCCTTATGTGAGTTAGACATGGTGGATTGATTACCATTTGCTGAGTAAGTGAAAAACACTTACTCAAAAAAAAATTTTGACCAAAAACGGGGGAATTGGGTGGTATAATTACATGATAAAATTCGTGAGAATCCCCCCCCCCCACACTAGAATTGAATATTGCCCTCAATATTCAAAGTACCGGCTATTATGCCGAAACATAGAACGTAAGAGGGAAATACTACGGCCATTATTTTGATATATACACATTTTTTTTTTTAATATACAACAGCGTGGGACAACTCCCCCACACTATGGTGGTACACACGGGTGAAAACCCATGTTTTAGCTACTGTTTTTGATTACTGAGTCGCTAGCTTGACTCGATCCCCGCATTCATTGGTTCATGGGGAAAGTTTGGATATCCGGGATAGCCATATGTGGAATGTCTTTTCCAAAATAGAGCTTCAACCTATGTCCATTCACTTTGAAATTTGGCCCGTTTGTTTGAGATAATTCAACGGTGCCATATGGAAAAACTTTGGCAATTGTGAATGGACCAGTCCAACGGGTCTTAAGTTTCCCCGAGAAGATCTTTAATCTAGAATTAAAAAGAAGGACTCTGTCACCAACGTTGAAAACGCGGTTCTTAATCTTTGAGTCATGGATCTTCTTTGTCTTTTCTTTATAGATCAAAGAATTCTCGTAGGCTTGATCTCGGAGTTCATTTAATTCATTGAGTTGAACTTTCCGATGATCACCCGAAGATTTGAGGTCGAAATTTGCATACTTCAAGGCCCAATAGGCTTTGTGCTCAAGCTCGATCGGGAGATGACACGCTTTTCCATATACGAGCTTATAAGGAGTACACCCAATGGGTGTTTTGTAAGCGGTACGAAAAGCCCAAAGTGCATCTTCGAGTTTGTCAGACCAAGAGGCACGATTTTCACCTACGGTCCTTTCGAGGATTCTTTTCAAACCACGATTTGAAACTTCTACTTGCCCACTAGTTTGTGGGTGATACGCGGTTGAGAGACGGTGAGTGACACCGTATTTAAGCATCACTTTTGCGAATTGGTCATTACAAAAGTGTGTACCGCGATCACTAATTATGGCACGAGGAGTTCCAAATCGGGCAAAGAGAGACTTTAAAAACTTTACCACAACTCGGGCGTCATTAGTAGGTAGCGCTTTCGCCTCTACCCATTTGGACAAATAATCGACTGCCACGAGTATATACTTGTTCCCTCGAGAAGATGGGAACGGCCCCATAAAATCTATGCCCCATACGTCAAATATCTCGCACACTTGAATTGCATTTTGAGGCATTTCATCTCTTTTTGAGATGTTGCTATGGCGTTGGCAAGAGTCGCAAGATTTGACGAGATTATGGGCATCTCTGTAAATTGTAGGCCAATAGAAACCGGAATCAAACACCTTCTTTGCTGTGTAGTTTGGTCCATGATGTCCCCCCGTGGGTCCATAATGACAAGCTTTGAGAATTTCAGTGGCTTCTTGACCATACACACATCGCCGGATGACTTGATCCGCACATATTTTAAACAAGTAGGGGTCATCCCAGAAATAATGCTTGGCATCTTTGAAAAATTTGTTCTTTTGTTGGGACGACATCCCTTTCACAACAAAGTTACCCGCATGATAGTTTGCAAAGTTGGCAAACCATGGGGCACTAGAATCTTTATGATGAGATACCACATTAAGTGTCTCAAGAGGAAACGTTTCATTAATTTCCTTTTTCTCGAGCACCCCTTGATGAGGATTTTCAAGACGGGATAAGTGATCAGCCGCTAGGTTCTCTGCTCCTTTTTTATCACGGATGATAATATCAAATTCCTGTAGGAGTAGAACCCATCGGAGCAATCTCGGCTTTGCGTCCTGTTTAGCAAAAAGATATTTCAGGGCCGAGTGATCCGTATACACTATGTTTTTGGACAAAATCAAGTATGGCCGAAACTTCTCGAAAGCATACACCACGACTAGTAATTCTTTCTCCGTAGTGGTGTAATGTGCTTGAGCTTCGGTCAACGTTTTGCTAGCATAATGTATAGGCTGGAAATGTTTTGACTTTCGTTGCCCCAAAACAAAACCTATGGCGAAATCACTTCCATCGCACATAAGCTCGAATGGTAGGTCCCAATCGGGGGCAACTAGAATTGGTGCTTCTGTGAGCTTCCTTTTAAGAGTTTGGAAGGCTTCAATGCACTCACTAGAGAACACGAAAGGAGTGTCTTTTTCAAGAAGTCGAGTCATTGGCCGGGATATTTTTGAAAAATCTTGGATGAAACGACGATAGAAACCGGCATGACCAAGGAAACTTCTAACTCCTTTAACAGTTGTGGGATGAGGTAGCTTTGCAATAACATCAATTTTAGCTTTGTTCACCTCAATCCCGTTTTTAGAGATCTTATGGCCGAGGACAATGCCTTCTCTGACCATAAAGTGACATTTCTCCCAATTTAGATGAAGATTCGTGTTTTCACAACGTTCAAGCATTTTGTCCAAATGGGAGAGACATGTTTGGAAAGAATCCCCAAAGACCGAAAAATCATCCATAAAGACTTCCATAGTCTTTTCGATCATGTCATGAAAAATGGCCATCATACACCTTTGGAATGTACCGGGAGCATTACACAAGCCAAAAGGCATGCGTCGGTAAGCAAATGTTCCATAAGGACACGTGAATGTGGTCTTTTCTTGATCTTGGGGGTCTATGGGAATTTGGAAGTAACCTGAGAAACCATCGAGAAAACAATAGTATTCATTTCCCGCTAATCGCTCAAGCATTTGATCCATGAAAGGTAAGGGAAAGTGGTCTTTACGGGTGGCTTCATTTAACTTTCGATAGTCTATGCAAACACGCCATCCCGTAACCAATCGAGTAGGAATCAACTCGTTTTCATCATTTTCAACAACAGTTATGCCACCTTTCTTGGGCACACAATGAACGGGGCTCACCCAAGGACTATCCGAGATAGGGTAAATCAATCCGGCATCGAGAAGTTTAATAACCTCCTGTTTGATAACCTCGTGGATTTTTGGATTTACTCTTCTTTGGTGTTGAACCACTGGTTTGAAGTCATCCTCCATTAATATTTTGTGAGTACAAAACTCAGGGTTGATACCCTTTATATCGGAGAGTTTCCAAGCAATGGCTTGTTTACGTGACTTCAAGACCTTTATGAGAGCAGTCTTCTCCTCATTACTTAAGTCTTTAGCAATTATGACGGGTAATTTATCGTCACCCTCCAAATATGCGTACTCAAGATGAGGTGGTAAGTCCTTTAGTTTGACCTCAGGAATTTCCTCAGTTTCCTCAACTGACTTAATTTCCTTATTATGAAGTTCATCTGTAGGGAGTGGAGAAGAAGTATCTTGATTTAACAACTTCTCAAGAAGAAGAATATCTTCATCCATGTCAATTTGAGCGTGATCAATTTCCGGTGAAACTGAATCACTAGACAAGTATGCTTCTATTTCTTCTAAGATGAAGTCACTTCCCTCAAACGGAGTGAGAGAAGGAGTAGAATTGACTATGATGGGTTGAGATGATTGAGTGGAATTTTCACTCGATGAATTATGAACATAACCAAGAACTTCTTGAGAGTACTCTTCAGAAGCAACATCAATGATATCTATTCGGTTAACCGACTCAGAATCATAGTTTGCGGAGTACCTCGAAGTTTGATCAAGGTTAAAGGTGACAGCGTCATTACCCACGCGTAATGTGATTTCTTGATCGAATACATCAATGAGAGCACGGCTTGTTCTCAAGAAAGCTCTCCCTAAGATAAGGGGAACTCTAGGATCTGCATCAAAGTTTACTACAACAAAATCAGTAGAGAAGTGAAACTTTCCTACTTTTACCACGACATCCTCGGCTATCCCAAGTGGATGAGTTATTGTACGGTCTGCTAGCTCGAGTGTCATACATGTGGAGGTAAGTTCTGGAAGAGACAGTTTCTTCCATACTGAAAATGGCATGAGGTTAATGCTAGCGCCAAGATCGGCCAAGGCGGAACATTGAACCATCCCTAAGAAATCACATGGGATTAAAAACCTGCCAGGGTCTCCAAGCTTTTTGGGAAGCTTTTTAAGAAGGACCGCTGAGCATTGTTCATTAAGAGGTGTTTTAGCCATTTCAGATAACTTATCTTTGTTGTTTAGTAATCCTTTAAGCGTGGATGAAAATTTGGGCATTAGAACAAGAGCATCAACGAAGCTTATATCAAAGTGGAGTTCATTGAAGATTTGGAAGAATTTTTCCATTTGCTCTTTGTTTTTGTCTTTGAGCTTTTCATCTTGCAATCTTGATGGGTAAGGAAGCTGACTGGATTTTTGAGCCGATATAGAAATCTTTTCTGGCTCAGAATTCGTCTTTGGATTTTCGGGTTCTGGATTTGACACTTGGACTACCGATGGTGAGACGTAAGGTGTACCTCGTGGACTTGAGAAATACTCCTTGTCTGTTGTATCCTTGGTAACTTGACTCATTGGTATTGGTGGAGGAGGCATTGGAGTCGAAGGTCCATTGTGCATTTTACCACTACGAGTGGTAACGGCTTTCAATTCGGCATTTGGATTTGTAACTGTATTGCTTGGGAGTCCTCCGAAGATGACGAAGCTTTGTTCATGTTCATGAAAGCGCTCATCATATTCTTTAACTCATTTGTCTGCCGAGACATTGTTGTATCAATTTCTTTCTTTAGCTCAGCTTTCATGTTGTTGATCTGAGTTTGCATTGATCGTATGTTTAACTCAGTACCTTTTATGAAATCATTTGGTAAGGGAGCTTGAAGAGGTTGTTGATAGCTATGCTGATTTGGAGCTTGGTATGGTTGGTTGAAATTGTTCCGGTTTTGAGGGGAACTTTGATGGTTATTGAAGTTTTGTCCTTGGTTCGAAACAAAGCGATTTGGATTGCCATGGTTTTGTATAGGAGGAAAACCAGGTGGTGTCATACCGCTAGGTGCACGGTAGTGAGTGTCAGTCTGTGGTCGGTATTGATTGTGGTTCACAGAAGCTACGGGAGCTTGGTGAAAAGAAGCATCGGTTGCTTGACAATCATAATACGCATGTGGACCACCACAAATTTCACACACCTTGTTTATGGCTTTGACATGTTCTGGCTTATGAATTTCGCTTTTGATTTCTTTTACTTCTTTCATCATACAACGGATAACGTCCGTTAAAGCGGCTAACGGAGCGGCTATCTCAGAAGAGTTATCGGATGAAGAAGCGGAAGTGTTTGGACTATTAACTTTGTTGCGAGAGAAAGGAACTTTTGATTTGTTCTCGCAAATCTCAATAACATCTTTAGGCTTACGATTCAATATATTTCCACCCGCGGAGGCGTTCAAAGAATCTTGATCATTACCGTTCAAACCATTGTAAAAGATATTTACTTGCTGAAGCTCCGTGAATTCATGATGTGGGCATTTCCTAAGACGATCTTTGAATCTGTCCCATGCCTCTCCAAAATTTTCACCGATATTTTGACGAAATCCAGAAATTTCATTTTTAAGATTAGTCGTCTTTGATGGAGGAAAGAAATAGTTTACAAACTTTTGAACAAGATCTTCCCAAGTTTCGATGGATCGAGGGGTTCTTTTCCACCAAATCGCTGCTCCTCGAGTGAAAATGGGAATAGCATCAATTTGATCACTTTTGGTGGTACATCTTTGAAATTGATCGTTGAAGTTAACTTATTAAACCAACGGATGTGTGCATACGGTCTTCTCGATCAAACCCGTGGAATTGATTAGTAGACACAAGTTGGATTAAATGAGTTTTCAATTCAAGTGATCCGAATTGATTGGTGGTAAAACAATGGCATCTCCATAACCTCGGTGGGTGCACGGAGCATTTCGCCATAATACGTTCTTACATCATTTTGTTGTTTGGAACTTGGGCAGCACGTCTACGAGAACGTCTTTTAGGAATATCTACTAGTTCACGAAAAGGACTCAATGATCTAGAAGAACGAGTGCGCATGTACTAGACGTAACTCTCAGAAACAAGAGAATTATGAAAAATAGGGAAAAGGAGAATCTTTTTGGTTTTTTATTGTTTTACGATGTTTTTGGTTTTTTGTGTTTCTTTTTCGGATGATATTAACAATGAGTGAATACTCAAATCGCTAATCTGCTAAACGTGAGATTATTAGCACAGCTCCCCGGCAGCGGCGCCAAAATTTGATTGGTTCCCAGAACAGTCAGGTATTTATCACACAAACTAGCCACTTGTGAATGACTAACCGTAATAATCTTAAAACCGTCTGAGAACGAATTCAATTAGATCTGGAGAGTAAAGTGAGTTCCACAGTTCGTTATGTCCCAACGAGCCGCATGCGATTTCAACTCGAGCGATATAGTGATCGAGTGAAATTGAATGAGAAAAAGTTATGATTTGAATATTTATAACTACAGAAAAACGTTTATAATTATAAGCGACTTAAATGCAAATTAAAGGAAATTAAAAGCTAATTTATATGAAATAAACGCTATCACTATCTTTAAAAATCGATTTTATGAAACTAAATAACCTAAATAAACTATCTTAAGTGAAACGTAAAGTTGAATTACTTAAAACGTTGTTTAAAATAAACACGGCGTTACGTTAAAAAATAACTTATTTGGGCGCAAGATAAAGCGTAAAATTTATGAAATAAAAGGCCTACGAGTGTAAAACTAATTTTCTTACGTACTATTTGATAAAAGAAAATTTTAGGAAAAAGAATTATATTTTTCTGATTATTATTTTATTTATTATGATTTAAATACTATAAAACACTAATTAATTGATTAAAAATATTAAAACTAATTAGAAAAATCTCAACTTTTTACAGAAAATACTTAATACTAATACAGACTTAATAAAAATACAAACTGGAAAAAGCTACTTTGGATAAGCTAAAAATAAGCTTAAATGCTCGTTTAAGCTTAAAATGAAAAAACGTATATAAAGGATTAGTTGTGTAAGAAAATAACGAGAAAGACCCAAGGGCGCAATGGTTACAGGTACCCCCACTATCATTCCCATAAGGGAGAGGTCTCAGGTTCGACCCCTGCCTCTCCCTTTTTGTAAAACATTTTTTTTTTTGGAATTTTCTTTTTACAAACCTGTTAAGCACTTAAAGATAAGCAATTTATTCAACTGTGACTTTTTCTAAAATTGACCAATAAGCTCTGTGAGAGCTTATTTATCTTAACAGTGGCTAAGAAAGAAAATAAGCAAAGGATTTTAAGCTAAAATGGCTCTTAAGCTAGAAAATAAGCAAAGTTATAACTGAAATAAGCTAAGTACTGGTGATGAGCTAATAAGTAAATTGATTCAGCTTAAGGGGTGACAAATAAGCTCTGAATAAGCTAAAATAAGCACAAGTATGCCTGTTTTGCACAGGACACTATGTAATTCACTAGGTACCTTTTAGCTTAAATTTAAGCAATGTAATAGGCTAGAAAATGAAAACAAATACTTAGATTATCTAGTTGACCAGTTTAACTTTCTAAAAAACTAAATTAAACAGTACGGCTTATATTAAATAGCTTGTGAAAAGCTTATTTAGAAACTGGTAATACTAATTGATAAGTTGAACTAGATTAAATGGACAGAAATATAAGCCCTGAGCAGGCTTATTAAATAAGCTTGAAAATGAAAACTAAGCTTAGGAATATCAAGTTGGCTAGGTTGGCTATCTAAAGAACTAAGATACATAAGCTAGAGGCTACTAATAAGCTCTCTGTGAGCTTATTAAATGGACTAGAGGCTCTGTGAACAGGGAGTTTTCAGAACTGGTATCTAAAAGAAGCTACTGAACAAGCTATCTATAAGCTAATTTAATGAAAGCTAATATTTTTATATTTTTCTTTAGCAGCTAAATTTTACTATCCCATAAGGGCATAAGCTAAATATTAGTAATGAACTCATACTAAAATATTACTTTTATTCAAAACCGCTTATCTTTGAAATTTGACTTTTAATTTAACTACAGTTGACTTTTATGAACTTTTAAGCGATTCTAAAGACTTATTATGTTATTATAAGCTATTATAAGACTATCTAAAGCTAAACCAACAACTTTTAGGCTTGTAAACTGAATTTTGCAACTCAAAATTCCCAACGATGAACTGCTGGAAGGTATACAAGCTATTTTGACTTTACTCAATTAGGACGAGGTTTTTATGCTAGTCTTGAGCTATATTATACTAAAGTAACACAGAACAATAATAATCAATAACATAAACAGTCTCTAAAGCAGTTAAATCAGCAAATCCAAACACTAGTTCTGTTGACTGATTTGAAAATTTTCAAAGAGAAAAACAGATTAAGACCATGATATATATTGCAGATCTAATATTATAACTAAATGAGACTAAATAAGCTTAAATCAATAGCCATAACAACATAAAGCTCACTAATGATCCTTATGCAATTGTAACTGATAAAATAAAATTTATATGAATTACAAATTCTACTGAACTAAAAACTGGTTTTCTTGTTTAATTTAACTTAGCTACAGCTAATGAACATGAACTAACTGAAATTTGAACTAATGAGCAACCATAACAGTAAAATGCCAAAATGTATTTAAAAGCTTACAAATGAAATTCAAGCACAGGACATGGAACCAAGGACTGAGAAACACCCCTATAGCTTACCAATAAGCTCTAAACCAACAAGCTTCCCAAAATCAGTACTGCACCATTGTCTTGATCATGTTTCCACAGGATTTTTATTTTTCAAGCTAATTTCTTGGTAATTTTTATGAAGTTATTTTTCTTGAAACTAAACCGAAATTAAATGGTTCTAAAGACTTAGAAAAGCTTTAATAAGAGCTTATATGAGCTTATAAGTCTCTTATAACAATGATAACAACATTCACAACTTTTGAGAATTTTAACATGAAAATTAGCATAAACCGAATTCATAAACCTTAAATGAAATTACCACCGAACATAAGTTTTATTACAATAATATAACTTATCAAAGAGCTTGAAAGCTTTGAAATACACTGGATTTCTTAAAATTATTAAACGACTTAAGCAAATAAAAATTACACTAGATACTCCTCCGCATTGCTTCATTTTCTTTATTTATTGACTTGATTTCATCCTTGTCGACCTCTCGAGCAATTCCCATTTGATTTCCCTCTTGAAATTATCTTAATCACCTGTGTCGTTTTGGCGGGAAAAGGTTTATTTGAGTGGGAGTAGTTTGATTGAGGTTCGGGTGGATTGAAAGGTGGAAAAGGTGATGGTGAAGGTTAGAGGAGAGCGGAGAGATAAGGGTGTGAGGTGGAAGTGAAACAGTGGCTATGGAGTTGTAATAAGGTGGAGGTGTAGGTGGAAGGTGAGCAGTGGTGAGGCGGGTTTAATTTAAATCTTGGATTGGGCTTGGGCGGGTTAGGAAAGGATTGGGCCAAGGATTTGTTTTGGACTTGGGTTGTTTATTTTGGACTTAGTTAATAAGGGTCCGTTTGGTTTTAGCTAGACAAGGACCATTCATGTAATTTAGCCAAAGTTGAAGGGTAGAATCTGTCCATTTCCCAAAGTTCTCATAAGGACCATTCCTGCCATTTATGATTAGTACAAGGACCATTTGATATATTTTATAATGTCCAAGGACTAAAATTGCCAATTTAGTAATTATAGGGACTAAACTTGTAATTTTTCCAAAAGTTTACCATAAGGTCCAATTCTGTCAATTATTAATAGTACAAGGCTTATTTTTGATAGTTTTCACTTTTTTGAAACAACCAGGGACTATATTTGACAATTTTCCAAAGTTAAAGCACTAAAATTGTCAATTTGCAATTTTACTTTTCAAGGGTTTGTTTTGACAACTTTAGAATCCCATGGGCCTTATATGACTTTTACAAGTTTATGAATGACCAGGGACCAAATTTGACAACTTTTGAAACTTGGGGGACTAAAACTGCCAATTATGCAAACTTGATATGTTTTCACAATTTTTGGTATTTTTGCATTTAAAACACATAAAACACTTGTTTGTGATATTTTCATCATTTTGATGTGTTTCTGAGTGTTTTCAGATGTTTTTGCAGTCTAAAAGTTATAGAAATGATGAGTATTTACACACTCATCAATTAACCACTACTCTAAACCTGATATTAACCCCAATCAGCTTCAAAATCAACCATAACCCAGCTTATATCAGCAATCTAGAACCATGTTACTGCATCATTGACTTTCTTTGACCAAATTACCAATTGAGAAGCAACTGAGTAGGAACTTTAATAAACCATTAAAAAGCTTTCACTGAGCTTACACAAGCTTCTGATAACATAAGCAACAACTGGACTCAACTTTAAAATAGTTCTTAGAGACATATTTTTTTATATATATTTTTGAAAGGATTTTTATTTTCTTCGTTTTTTTTTTAGATTCTTTTTTTTTTTTTTTTTTTTGTAAAATAACAAGGCGAATTGAAATGAGAATAAGCTTAATTTCAATAACCAAATGAGATAAAAGGACTAAAATGTTGAGAACAGAAATTTGCTAAGGAATTATGAAAACTAAGATTTCATTAATAAGAACTTTAATTCAATACAGGAGAACAAATGCTAAATTTAACTTGAAAATACAAGAACTGAATTGAAAAACACACTAGACTACTGAATAAACGGGTGAAAGGTGCTCAAAAACTAAAAAACTAACTCCCTCGTACAATGGTTATCCCCTCTATTTATGCCACATTTTCAGATCTCTCTTCTCTCCTCCTCTCGTCGTCTCCTCCTTTCCAGTGAGATAAACGTGCTAAAGCACGCGTGCCTATGCCAGTTGCCAGCTCCTTGCCACTTTTCTTCTCTTTTTTTTTTATTTATTTCTTTTTTCTTTCTTCGCTGTAAAGATGGATTATTCCCTGTGTTATCTGGTGAGAGATGGGGTGAACGAATATTGCAGAGAAATGGGTTGTCAGGTAAAGCGTGGTAGTTTTTTATTGGGTGTTGCAGGGTGTTGGTTTGGGCGGGAAAATGGGGACGAAGGGGTTGTGGTTAAACATTTGGGTGGGTGTTGATCGGGTATTAGGTTTTGGGTAGCGGGTTGAGGCTATTGGACTGGATAGGGTAAATTGGGCCTAGGGATATTTGGGTTATTTTAGAGTTTAGGATTAGTGTTGTTATTCAAAGTTAACCTAGGGACCAAAACTGTCAACTCTGAAATTCCAGGGACTAATGCTGTAATTTTCCAAAAAATCTCATAAAGACCAAAAATGAAAAGTTTGATTTACCAAAGGACTAAAAATGTTTATTTTCCAATTTTAAAACGTCCAGGGTAAATTCTGTCAATCTTTGAAATTACAGGGACTAAAGTTGCTATTTTTTTAAAGTTGGGGGACTGAAACTGCCAATTATGCAAATTTTTTTTCATTTTTCGTTTGTTTTTGATATTTTTGCATATGAAACATGTAAAACACAATTTTGAGATATTTTGATGCTTTTCTGAGTGTTTTGACTGTTTTGCAGTTCATATTTGACCAAAAATGATGAGTGAATAAGCACTCATCAAATCCCCCCACACTAAACCATTGCTAGTCCCTAGCAATCTTTTGAGAAAAACCTAATGGATTTGAATCTCTTTACCAAAAGCCATTACTTCTGGAGTAGCCAAATGTTTCGATTCAAGTAAGAACTATGGTACACTGATAACCATATGATTTTGAGCAAATCACCAGCTTCCAACGGATTTGATTTGTCTTTACCAGAAGCCGTTTGCTTCTGGACTAGCCAACTCTTTGATGGGATTTAGTCATCATCTTGGTGAGTTGATTACCAATTATGGTTTTCCAACTGCCTTTACCACAAGCCATAACCTTGTGGGCTAGCCAACTCTTCACTAATTAAAGATATGGTGAGTTGAATACCATACAATTTTGGGCAAATTGCAAGCCGTCAACGGATTTGAGATATCTTTACCAAGAGCCGTTTGCTCCTGGATTAGCCAATCCCTTTGTTTGTTAGACATGGCGAACTGATAACCATAAAAAAAATTTGGCCAAAAATGGGGGAATTGGGCGGTTTATTGCATGATAAAATTCGTGAGAATTCCCCACACTAGAAATGAATATTGCCTCAATATTCAAAGTACGCGGTTATGCGAAACATAGAACGAAAAGGGAAATACTACGGCCAATATTTGTGATTTTTTTTTTTTTTTTTTTTTTTTTTTTTTTTTTTTTTTTGGTTTTTCACGGTGGGGCAACTCCCACACTAGGTGGTAGAAAATAGAAAGAAGTCGAAATACGGGTGAAAACCCATATAGTGCTATTGTTTTTGTTTCCCGGGTCGCTAGCTTGACTCGACCCCGTATTCCTTTGTTCTTGGGGAAGCAACGTGGAAAACCAATTTCGATCGGACTTTCGTTCACAGTGTTAATAAACATATGAACATCAGAAAGTTCCACACCGACGAGATACAACTCGGTATTGTTAATAGTAGAAACTATAAAGGATGATACCGGGGTCAAAGATGGTGTCCTCATTCCCGAAAGAGAAAAGGGAAAGAGCAACCACACCATCTGTAAAGAATGGAATAAAGATGTGCATGACAATGCAAGTCCATTCCTCATCAGTAAAAAGCAAATCACCGATTTTGACATTTTTAGGCTTAGCCTTGAAGTTTGTATGGTGATTGTCAACAGAATTTCCGAGAGGGAGGGTAGGAAACGGTTCTTCAATCAACAGATTTTCTATAAAAAGGATGTCCCCCTCCGAATCAAAGTAAGTATTATCAATTCCCATTGGAATCGACTCATCACTAAGAAAGGCATCGACTTCATTCCAAAAGTTGTCATCTTCCTCATCCGGAGTGAGAGAAGGGATGGAAGAGTCGGAAATAGTAAGACTAGGAGACGATGGATCATTTTTGAGCAATTCATCAATGGGAAGAATGTCTCCCATTGGATCACAAACATCATCATCCAATCCAGATGAGACAGAAGAGAGTTTGGTTTCATCCACAGAGTTAACAAACTCGATACGATAAACTGAATGCGGAGGTGGGACAAGTGGTGTGCTCTTAGAGCTAGCAAGTTCCACCACTTCCGTTAAAGCCTCTGATTCTAGATCATCATCATCAAGAACACTCTTGACTTCCTTGGTACAACTCTCAAACCATTTGTTTGTACCAGGGTTGATTTTCAAAGCTTTTAGCTCAGCACATTTTTGGTGACTCCTCTTAACATTGAAATTTGAGAGTGTTGCCTTGATTCTTTCGGATTTTTGATCGATTGTGGCAACACTATGCTTAGATAGAGGTTTGGAGTTCTGATTGATATTAAACGTGAGTTCTTCGTTATCAACCCGTATGGTCAACTCTTCAGCGAACACATCAATGAGAGCACGGCTCGTTCTTAAGAAAGCTCTCCCTAAGATGAGGGGAATCTAGGATCTGCATCAAACTCTACTACAACAAAGTCAATAGGAAAGTGAAACTTTCCTACTTTCACCACGACATCCTCGGCTATCCCAAGTGGAGTAGTTTTGGTACGGTCAGCTAGCTCGAGTGTCATACAAGTGGATGAAAGTTTAGGAAGAGACAGTTTCTTCCATACTGAGAGTGGCATGAGGTTAATGCTAGCGCCAAGATCGGCCAAGGCAGAGCATTGAAACATCCCCAAGAAATCACACGGATTAAGAACCCGCCAGGTCTTCAAGCTTTTCCGGAAGCTTATTAAGAATGGCAGCTGAGCATTGCTCAATTAGAGGGGTTTTAGCCATCTCAGATAACTTATCTTTGTTGCTCAGTAAGCCTTTAAGCGTGGATGCAAATTTAGGCATTAGAACGAGAGCGTCAACGAAGCTTATGTCAAAGTGCAATTCATTGAAAATTTGGAAAAAATTTTCCATTTGCTCTTTGTTTTTGTCTTTGAGTTTCTCATCATGCAATCTTGATGGGTAAGGAATTTGACTAGACTTTTGAGCCGGGACGGAAGTCTTTTCTGGCTCAGAAGTTGTCTTTGGATTTTCGGGTTCCGGACTTAAAACTTGGACTACCGAAGGTTGGACGTGTGCGGTACTTCGTGGGCTTGAGAAATGAACCTTGTCCGTTGTCTCCTTGGTAATTTGACTCATTGCTCCTGGTGGAGGAGGTATTGGAGTCGAAGGTCCATTGTGCGTCTTACCACTACGAGTGGTGACGGCTTTCAACTCGGCATTTGGATTTGGAATTGTATTGCTAGGGAGTCCTCCATAAGATGATGAAGCTTTGTTCATATTCATGTTCATGAAACTGCTCATCATATTCTTTAACTCATTTGTCTGCCGAGACATGGTGGTATCAATTTCCCTTTTAAGCTCAACTCTCATGTTATTGATCTGAGTTTGCATTGAACGAATGCTTGACTCAGTACTTTTCACGAAGTCATTTGGGAGAGGAGCTGGAGAAGGTTGTTGATAACTCTGATAACTTTGGTGGCTTTGGTGATTTGGAGCTTGATATGGTGGGCTAAAATTGTTCCGGTTCTGATTGAAATTCTGAGAGTTATTGAGGTTCTGTCCTTGATTCGGAACAAAGCGATTTTGATTGCCATGGTTTTGCACAGGAGGAAAACCAGGTGGTGTCATACCGCTAGGTGCACGGTAGTGAGGATCAGCTTGTGGTCAGTATTGATTGTGGTTTATAGAAGCTACGGAGCTTGATAAAGCGAAGCATCGGTTGCTTGACAATCATAATACGTGTGGACCACTACAAGTTTCACACACCTTGTTTACGGCTTTGATTGGTTCCGCTTATGAATTTCGCTTTTGATTTCCTTTACTTTTTCATCATACAACGGATGATGTCCGTTAAGCTGACTATCGGAGCGGCTAACTCGGAAGAGTTATCGGATGAAGAAGCGAGTGTTGAACATTGACTTTGTTTCGAGAAAAGGAACTTTTGATTTATTCTCGCAAATCTCAAGCACATCTTTAGGTCTACGATTCAAGATATTGCCACCGCGGATGCGTTCAAAGAATCTTGATCATTACCGTTCAACCCATTATAGAAGATATTAACTTGTCAAGCTCGTGAATTCATGATGGGGCATTTCGAGGAGATCTTTGAATCTCTCCCATGCCTCTCCAAAGTTTTCACGAAATTTTGACGAAATCCAGATATTTCATTTTAAGATTAGTCGTCTTTGATGGAGGAAAGAAATAATTGACAAACTTTTGAACAAGATCCTCCCAAGTTTCGATGGATCGAGGGGGTTCTTTTTCTAGCCAAATCCGGGCTGCCCCCTCAAGTGAGAACGGAAAGAGCATCAATTTGATCACTTTTTGTGGCACATCCTTGTAATTGATAGTTGAGGTCAAATGGTTAAACCAACGGATGTGTGCATACGGGTCTTCACGATCAGACCCGCGGAATTGATTCGTAGACACAAGTTGGATCAACTGTGTCCTCAATTCAAAGTGATCAGAATTGATTGGTGGTAAAACAATGGCATCTCCATAACCCTCGGTGGGTGCCTGGAGCATTTCCGCCATAGTTCGCTCGTCTGCCATATTGTTGTTTGGAATAGTACGAATCTCGGGTTCGACTATTCGGGCAACACGTTTATGAGAACGTCTTCTAGGAATTTCTGATAGATAACGAAAAGGACTCAATGATCTAGAAGAACGAGTGCGCATGCACTAGATGTAATTCGAGGAAACAAAAGAATTATGAAAATTGGGAAAGAAGAATTTTTTTGGGTTTTATGGTTTTGAAACGTCGATATAACAACAAATCCAATTAAAACAAAATCGAGGCAAAACACAATGAACTTAAACCAATAATCACAAGATGAATGGCTTCTTTGAAAAAGGTACACCACTCACAAGGACACAAAGACAAGTATTCTTGTTAATCTTTGGTTCGGGAACTTATGATGGTCGTACCCCCAGTTAGGTAGTACACTGCCTTGGTTTTCGGTGGTAATCTTTTATGTTGTTATTATTTAAATAAAGAAAATGACAAATCTTTTTGTATTTATTTTTTTATTTTTATTTTATTTTTTATCTTTTTATCTTTGATACATATATAGAAACAAAAGGAAAATATTTTTGTGTTTTATACATTCTTGGATGTTTTTGGGTTTTGGATTTTTATAAGAAAATATATATATATATATATATATATATATATATATATATATATATATATATATATATATATATATATATATATATATATATATATATATATATATATATATATATATATATATATATATATATATATATACGGATGGTATGAACAAAGAGTGAATATTCAAATCACTAATCTGCTAAACGTAAGAATTAGCACGGCTCCCGGCGTGGCGCCAAAATTTGATTCGCCAAACCGCAGTTATCTCACACAAGCTAGCCACTTGTGAATGGCTAACCGTAAGAAACTTAAAATAGTTCAGACACCAATGCAATGAAGATCAGGAGAGTGTAGTGTTTCCCCGGGTCGTTATGTCCCAACGAGCTGTGCGAGAATAGACAAACGTATAGTGATCGAGAGAATTTGAACGAATAAGAGGTTTGATTGATTATAACTAAAGAAGAAGTATATAAACTACATGGGCTTAAATGCAAATTAAAGAAAATTAAAAAATAAACTATATTAAATAAACGCTATCACTATTTGCAAAATGATGTTTTTGATTACGTAAAGGAAACTAAAAACGAGTTTAACAAAACGCGAATTAAATACAAATACGTCTAATCTAAACCCTAAAAATGATCTACAATTATTTTTAAACTAAAAATGATATTTGAAAACTTTTTATGAATTAAAACTATTTTTTATGATTTTTCTTGATTTATTTTTAATTAAAAACTAATTTCTAACTTTTAAAACTAATTTAAAATACTAAAAATTATGAAAATATATGAGAAAATTATGAAACTATTTTTAAAAAATCTAAAATAACAAAAGAGAATTTTCAAAACTGAAATTGAATTTTTCTGATTATTTTTCTATTTTCTATGAATTAAAAACTTTCTAAAACTAATTAAATTGCTGAAAATTACAAATTAAACTATGAAAAATCTTGAAAAATTATTTTTTGCTTTTTATATTTTTCTTAATCTATGAAAAATGAAAACTTATTTTTTTGAAGCTTTTCTGATTTATTTGTATTAAAAGGTAATTAAAAAGTCCTAAAACCTAATTTAAATTATGAAAAATAGCAAACAATGCTGGAAAAATATGAAAAATTCAAGGAAATACTAAAATAAAGTTCTGAATCTATAAAAAATATAAAAACAAGGGGTTATGTGTAAGAATTTGTTTTCTGATGCAGTGAGCTTATGAATAAGACTTAAAATAAGCAATAGACTTCCACAGGAACCAAATGATCACTGGGCCTTCCTTATTCTAAAACTACGTGAAGCAACCTAATTTAACTACTCTAGACCTATGGAAATCATGAAACAAGCTTATGGTGCGAATTACACTAAAAAGCTAAAAGCAGTTTCTACCCACCAACTTCCACCTTAAAAATAGGCTACTAAATAAGCGAAACCTAAAACCGAGATATTGCGTCTCAATTTGACCTAGCAAAGACCTTATAAACCAATTTTCGGACCTAGTAATCTATTTTGACCCCTGAACAGGATCTGCAAAAAGCTGAGAAAAGACTGCTTATGGTCACTTTTGACTTTTATAACAGAATTGAAAAGTTGACTTCTATGAGTTTTAATTCCAATGTATGAGCTGAGATTGATGTATTAGGCTAGAGTGAGACTCAAATAAGCTAGTATATCAAATTCTGAACCTAGATGCTAAAGTTCACTCTCTGATTTGGACATATATGAATGCTAGATCAGATTAAATCCAAGTTTTGACTTAAGTGGTGTGCAGATGCAAAACAATGATCAAACTAGCCTCAACTGGTCTAATACTGACTATAGCAACTAATTTCAGCAATTGAAATAACCTCAAGCTCAAGTGACAACCTAGACCCAAACACTATGTTTCAAATGTTAGGTAAATTTCAACCTACAATCTACGAATCAAAGCAAACCAAAACCTATGCCTACTAATATTAACCAAATTACAACCTAAAGCGTTGATTAAATCAAGCTAACATAACAAATTCTATAAGAAAACTACTAATGCGAGACTATGAAGTAAGGCAGTTAATGAGCATATTGATGAACTAATGACGGTAGAATCACAACTAAACAAACTAGACTACTATAACATACTCACTTGAACAGAATTAACACAAACAAACAAGTTAAACCATTACACTATTGAATCAAATGAAAAACAAAATCATGAACTTACATATGTCCTGTCACTATGACTTGAAACTGAGATCATTAACCACTACTCTAAACCTGATATTAACCCCAATCAGCTTCAAAATCAACCATAAACCAGCTTATATCAGCAATCTAGAACCATGTTACTGCATCATTGACTTTCTTTGACCAAATTACCAATTGAGAAGCAACTGAGTAGGAACTTTAATAAACCATTAAAAAGCTTTCACTGAGCTTACACAAGCTTCTGATAACATAAGCAACAACTGGACTCAACTTTAAAATAGTTCTTAGAGATATATATTTTTTTTATATATATATTTGAAAGGATTTTTTTTCTTTGTTTTTTTTTAGATTTTTTTTTTTTTTTTTTTTTTTTTTTTTGTAAAATAACGGACCGAATTGAAATGAGAATAAGCTTAATTTCAATAACCAAATGAGATAAAAGGACTAAAATGTTGAGAACAGAAATTTGCTAAGGAATTATGAAAACTAAGATTTCATTAATAAGAACTTTAATTCAATACAGGAGAACAAATGTTAAATTTAACTTGAAAATACAAGAACTGAATTGAAAAACACACTAGACTACTGAATAAACGGGTGAAAGGTGCTCAAAAACTAAAAAACTAACTCCCTCGTACAATGGTTATCCCCTCTATTTATGCCACATTTTCCAGTCTCTCTTCTCTCTGTCCTCTCTGTCGTCTCCTCCTTTCCAGTGAGATAAACGTGCTAAAGCACGCGTGCCTATGCCAGTTGCCAGCTCCTTGCCACTTTTCTTCTCTTTTTTTTTATTTATTTCTTTTTTCTTTCTTCGCTGTAAAGATGGATTATTCCCTGTGTTATCTGGTGAGAGATGGGGTGAACGAATATTGCAGAGAAATGGGTTGTCAGGGAAAGCGTGGTAGTTTTTTATTGGGTGTTGCAGGGTGTTGGTTTGGGCGGGAAAATGGGGACGAAGGGGTTGTGGTTAAACATTTGGGTGGGTGTTGACCGGGTATTAGGTTTTGGGTAGCGGGTTGAGGCTATTGGACTGGATAGGGTAAATTGGGCCTAGGGATATTTGGGTTAGTTTAGAGTTTAGGATTAGTGTTGTTATTCAAAGTTAACCTAGGGACCAAAACTGTCAACTCTAAAATTCCAGGGACTAATGCTGTAATTTTCCAAAAAATCTCATAAAGACCAAAAATGAAAAGTTTGATTTACCAAAGGACTAAAAATGTTTATTTTCCAATTTTAAAATGTCCAGGGTAAATTCTGTAAATCTTTGAAATTACAGGGACTAAAGTTGCTATTTTTTGAAAGTTGGGGGACTGAAACTGCCAATTATGCAAATTTTGTTCGTTTTTCGTTTGTTTTCGTTATTTTTGCATCTGAAACATGTAAAACACAATTTTGAGATATTTTGATGCTTTTCTGAGTGTTTTGACTGTTTTGCAGTTCATATTTGACCAAAAATGATGAGTGAATAAGCACTCATCACATGTGTAGGAGACTTCTGAATGAAATAGCAAGGTCTCTAACGACCATAAAGAATATTGGTCAACAACGTTACTTAAAAGTCTTTCTACTAATTTCATTTAAAGAATGATCTTTTAGTGTGTGGTGATGATGGCAAGGACCCGGTTTAATTTGATCTATTTTCTGACCTTATCTTTCGGGTTAACCCGATTTATATTAACTCGTTTTTTAACCGGAACTGTTCAATCGGTTGAACCACCCGTGTCGAACCGGGTTTCAAAACATCATGTTTAATCCTCATATCCTCAAACTTTTATTATTTTTGTTTATAATTCATAAACTTTTTTTATCACTAAAACTATATGTCGTTATAAAATCTCGTTGTTATGCACGTATACTCATCTAATTTACTAAATAATTAGATAAAAGTAGCAAACGACAAAGACCTGGGTCAATTTCATTTCTCATTCCCTCCATTAACGTAAAAAAGATTATATAATGCATGAGGTAAACGATGAAGACTTTTTTTTTTTTTTTTTTTTTTTTTTTTTTTTTTTTTATGGTGGCATTTACTAATAATCTTAACTACATTATAATGCATTTAAGCTATTTCTAAAAAGGAAGTCTTAAAAAGGTAAACTTATACACTTACTATAAGAGGAAGACTTAAAATTCAATACATCCAATTATTTAAAATTAAATGCAGACGTTACTAAATTAAATACAGTTTTCAAATTATTTATAGCTCATTATTAAAAACGTGTAACACTTAAAAATTATTATTATCTGTAATAATTATTAAAAACATATAACCGCATCCACTATATAAATACACAAAAATAATTTCATATCTCTCTCACACATCTAAAACATCAGCAATAAAGCCGAGTGTACACACCACTATAAAATTTAGTTACAAGGTACCCGTCACCGCATTGCACGGGTAGCATGCTAGTAAGAGACTAAAGGGATATACAAAGTCAAGAAAATACAAACTCATGTAATTCACGCGCTTCTTCTTGTTTTCTTTTTGAAAATTTCATCTTTAATCCTTAGGCCTCCAAAAGAATATAATGTTACCCCTCAACCTCGTCATCAAAAGAAACAAATCTCGTGTAGCCTTTTATTGCATTATTCAAGCGAAAAAATTCGATTAATTTTGTTATAATGAGACCATTTGCCACTCTATATTTAGTGTGTTTCTTTGTCACTTATTTGACTTATGAGGCTATATTTAGGTAGGGTCACTTATTGGGAAGAGATCCTCTCGAGTTATTTAAAACTTGATTGATCAAGTTAGGCAATTATCAACCATTAGATCAAATCCAATGGCTCAAATCAAAAGAACATGAGATGATTTGAGCAATTGGATTTGATCCAATGGTTGATAATTGCAACTTGATCAATCAAGTTATAAATAACTTGAGAGGATCTCTACCCACTCATTCTACATGACAGTCAGGTGTGGCATTGCAGGTGTGGCTGTAACACCTCCAGAAGTAGGGTCAACAACGGAAAGCAACTGAGGGTGTTACTTCATAGCACAAAGTATATGATATAGAAAACGACCTCTAAATAAGACTATGGAAAACTAGAGGGGGGTGAATAGTTTTGCCGATTTTAAGTTAGTTTCAAAAACTTTAGATTCGATATTATGTAAAATTGTATTGATGGATAGAAAGTATAAAGCAAATGTAAGTAATGAAAGCAAGTAAAGTAAATGATAGAAATGACACAACCGATTTATAGTGGTTCGGTTACAAGGACACATTCCTTTCCCTACTCCACTCTCCGAGTCACCTACTCGAGAGTTCAAGCACTATGTCAACAAGCTCCTTCAAATTGGCGGAGAAGCCTCACAACGTCGCTCACACTTTTTCCGGTACAAAGCTAAACACCGAGTCCTTGACACGGAGGACCAAACTAACACAACTATAACACAACAACTATGTGAAATATGAAATACACGATCTTGCTACAGAAATCTTGTGGAGGAACAAATCAATCAAGGAACCCTTGCTTTGATGACTTGTAGTATCTCGTGATCTCGCCTTTGAGAATGACCTATATGAGAATCACAACAAAAGAAAGAAGAACTACTATATAGATCAAGAGATATGAGATTAGAAGAGAGAAGTAATAAATGAGAGAGTTTCTAAGAAGAGGGGTGAGTTACAATAAAGAAATGGCTCACTATTTATAGGGAAAAAATCACTACTATGATCCCACGGATCCCTTACATGAGGGATCCGTCCAGTGTATACTGGGGGATCCGCAGGACGTTCCTCCTATTTGGGTTATGGGTCATGGATCATGGATCATCGACTTTGGGTCATGGGTATCCAAATAGATACAATGTATCTAGACATTGGATCATGGGCATAGGTTATGGATTTGCTCCATGGGTATGGGTCATGGGTTATTGTTTTTACCCATCCTAATAAACTATTACAATAAACGAATTATTAAAACAATTTATGTTAAATGACTATATATGTAAATGGTTTACAAAATAACATGTATCCTTATAATTTTACTTATGATAACTTTATATTTGTTATCAACAAAACACAAAAAGATCGCTAAATATGAATAAACATTTTTACGATTTATTTGTATTAACAATCTCTCCCTTTTTGTTGATGACAAAACATAATGTCATGATGAGTAAAACTTAAGATTAGATGTATGTTTTGAAAGCATATAAAAGTTTTACTTCTTTTCCCCCTTTTTGTCGAAACAAAAAGCGAACCTAACGAAGAAATAAAGTGTGGAAAAAAAATAGTATAATCCACGAAGCACTAACTCCCCCTTGACGGTAGCTCCCCCTAGAATAGGGCGTCAAATGAGAAAATATAATACCTACAAAAAAAAAGTTAGTATTAACAGGCAATATAATCTTGTAATTGACGAGAAACAAGATGGAGAGCCAAGATATGTAAACAAAGCCTTGTAATAAAAAGACAAAGTGTGGTGGTATATAGGCCACATATTGTTGGGTTCCATAAATACCCAAACCCCTTAATATAGGATTTGAATAGAAAATACCCTAAGTGTTTAGGCCGTTAAACACTAACAGGTCACTGAGTGCATAGTCTCTCAGTGAGCCATCTTTAGGACACTCAGTAAAAGGCGAAGAAGAAGTCTCTCTACTCAGTAAGGCAGAACTTAAGGGGTGAAGACTGAGTCAAGAAGAAGATGGTGGATTCGGTGGTGATGACAATAACTCACTAAATCCTAAACTCCTCACCAACTACTTTTATCAAGACAAACCAAGTAGAAGATCAAGGCAATAAAGGCGAAGAATGAGCGGGATAAGGTGGGAAAGTTTGAATCGAGATAAGACGAAGTCCTTATCAACCAAAGTCAACTTTCCACGAATGGCAAACTATCGGGCTCGGTGTCATCACCGACTCATGGAAAGCGACCTTGTCTCTTACCTAATATAGTCTTTATGTGAGACAAAATACATCGATATTTTGTCTTACGCAAAATGTCGCTTTTTCACTTAGGATAAAGTTAATACCCATACTTGTATAAATATCCTAAGAGATGGAGTGAAAGATTCAAGCTTGTGAATTGTAAAACACACACACACACACAAGCCATCCGTCACTCCTCCAACACTAACTCGGTCCCCGAGATAGCTCGGTGGTTCCATAGTAGTTGTGCTCAGACTTAGCCTTAGCTTAGTGAGGAGTACCAACCTTTGTCATTTCAATCCCAAGTACTATTTCGCAAGTACTTGGGTAATGTATTCTTTTTTATTCATTTCTAATAAAGAATATTACGTTGAAAATTTATCAGTGTGTTCTTATTTATATCATTTTAGTCATTGATTCACTATTAGTTTGTTTTTAAATACTTAAACTGTTTTTATATGATAGTGAATAGGGAACAACAAGTGGTATCAGAGCAAGGCTGATTATAAAACCTTTTTAAGCCGCTCTAAAACGTTTTTAAATTAGGATCTTAATGGCTGAAATTGATGTACCCCAAATAGTCGACAAAAAGGGTGGAGCTTATTCAGCTGTTGCCCCTAGACTTGAAGTTGGTAAATTTAACAAATGGAAAAAGCGTATGCTTTGCTATTTGACTAGGATGGAACCTTACTACATTAAGTGTATTAATGAAGATCCATTTATAATAAAGACTGCTGAAGGTTTGCCTAAACCTGAAGCTCGGTGGACTCAGGATGAGATGAGAGTGGTCAACCAGGACCAAAGGCTCAAAAGTATCATAATATCTTGTCTTCCTGATGATATTATGGAGTCATTATAAAGTAGTACGACTAAACAAACTGGGATGACTGGTTCATAGTCATGAAGGTCCATCGATACCAAGGAAAAGCAGGATTATGGACACGAAACTTGAGTATAATACCTTGAGGCTAAGGACTGAAACTCGTCTCAAACTTACACCGTTACAAAACTTTGTTAAATGAGCTGTCAAATGATGGTGTTAAGTTTTCCAAACATGAAATCAATGTTGGTTTTGTCAATAGTCTTCACGAGAAGTGGTGAATTTCTCTCGTGGTCTTAGGAATGCAAATCATATTCGAGAATCTTGAACTTCACGAAATTTATGGGAAATTCGTCTATGAGGAAAACCTCATCAACAGACGATACCCTGACTTAAAGAAGTCTCAGGAAGTCAAGAAGTCCCTGACCACCACTTCTACACCAATATCTACTGCCTTTTATTCTAACAGTGTGGTTCAAGATGTTCAGGAAAATTCAGATGATGAGCCTGATGAGAGATCAAGTGAGGAGTACCTCAATGACTTGAACATCGAATTTCAGGAAAGGGCACTCCTTGCTAACTCTCGAAGGTTTATAAAAAGAAACAAAGGTTTTTCAAATGCTAAAGAAAATGAGGACACTGAATGCTTTAAGTGTCATAAAAGAGGTCATTTTGCCAAAGACTGTTTTTCAAAAACAATTTCTGAACCCTCTTATAAACCATCAGGGTCAAATCAGTCCTCAAGCTTTAGCAAATTTCAACCAAAAATCTATCAGTCTCATCAAAATTTTCAAAATAAATCTGAACAAAGTAAAACTGTCGATTTTGAAGCTAAGTACAGGAAAGCCAAAGCTAAGCTTGCACTGCTTGAGGCCACACCCTCAGCAACAACAAACACTGTTAAATTTTTGCAAGGTAAAAATAAGGGCCTTGTTGCTGAAGTCTTCGACTAGGATGAAGAGCCAATCTCCTCAGTCGATGAAATGGTGCAAGTCAGTGCACTGATGGCTCTCTCAGAAGAGGACAAGCTAGTTGTTGGGAAGAATCATGCCAGGAATGAAGAATGGGTTAACATCACAATGAAGAAGGTAAATATTTTACTTTCTATGGATGATGATTCTTATTGGCAGTCCTTTATGAACTATATCAATGTTGACCTTAAGTTCGTAGAAGAGCAACGATTAAATCTTTTTTCAAAATACAACAAGCTAAGTTTTTAGTTAAACAAGTGTAGGGATGAACTACTACTTTTAAAACAAGCTAAACTTGAGGTTGTCACACTACAAATTCAAAACACTGAATTAGTTAAAAGAAATCAGGCTCTTCAAGACGAACTTAAAAAGGAAAAAGATATCATTAAGGGTTGGACTGCTAAGAATCCTAGGGTATTTGATGATGTGGGTGCCCCTAGTAGCAAAAACAGAGTCATAGATGAAGATGAACTTCCTGACTCTCACAACAAAGACCAGAGTCCAAAACCTTTTGTATCTGGCGGCTTGATTACAAATATGTTGTTAACTCCCAAGCTCAGTGATTGGATTGAACGGGTTAACCCTGATAGTAAGCTCCCAAATTTCGATTCTCGAAGAATACTAGAGCCTGAAAGCTAAGCTCTAAAGAGCATGCTTGGACTCCCTGATGTGCCCAGTAGTACTGAACACATTTCTGAGTCTGAAGCTGAGTCTCAAGCACCGCTTCCACCCCTGAAACCTCTTCAGGGTGCTGCACCGAGCTCTGAGCTTACTCCTTTGAAATTCAATCCTCACTCTCCTAAAGATAGATCTGGACTTGGCATAACCATCCTGAAAAGACCAACAAAACCAATCCAACAAGAGTCACCCCCACTGGGACTTCCACATCTTCAGTTCCTACTGAAGCAGACCAAATTCAAAAACTGCCTGGACTTGTGAGAAAGCTGACTGATAAGATGGAATCTATCGAAAAATCTCCTGATTCAACTATCAAGGAAATTAAGTTAGCCTCCTCTAGTTCATCAAGGTCAAAATCCACCAACAAGCCCAAACAGAAGTGTGATCTATGCCACTATACTAGTCATACCACTGATAACTGCTATAGAATCCTTTTTTGTATGATCTGCAAAAAGGATGATCACAGAACTTATGATCACTTACAAGATGTAAGTTCACTCAGTAAAGCAAACTATACCAATGTAGGTCATCAGTATGCTTCAACCTCCAAATCTGCTCACAAGTATAGAGCAAAACCCTTTCCTCCTTGCCCACACTGTGGCTTCAATGATCATCATCAGGATGATTGTCTCATGAATACATGTTGTGATATTTGCGGAAATCCAACTCATTTGACATCTCAACATGACAGTGTCATCCAAGCAAGGACAAGTTCCAAACAACCCCGAATCACTGAGACATCCTCAGACATCCAAGCAAGGACAAGTTCCAAACAACCCCGAATCACTGAGACAAGTTCCAAACAACCCCAAAACCTGTGGTAGCACAATTGCCAAATTCAAACATACTTTTAGACCCAAGCCCACCAGTATGTGGGTTAGCAAAAGAAACTAATTCAGTTTACTATTTGTGCAGAGACATGCCAGGGAGCCTATTTGGCATCTAGATAGTGGATGTTCAAGATGCATGACTGGTGTAAAGGAATATCTGCACAAATATGTAAAGGAACCAGGACCCAAGGTAGTATTTGGTGATAACTCATCATGACCCACTAAAGGTTATTCTTTAGTATACTGCAAAGGAATAGTTTTCTCTAGAATAGCTTATATCAATGGTCTAAAATACAATATCATCAGTGTCAGTCAATTATGTGATGCCAAGTATATTGTGTAATTCAATGACAAACAAGGCACCATTTTAAATGCCAACAAAGAAGTTGTTTTGATATCTCCTAGGAGAGATGATGTTTATGTCTTAGACATGTCAAAACTCTCTCAAGATGGAACTTGTCTCTTTGCCAAAGCCACTGAAACTGTCAACTGGCTGTGGCACAAAAGACTATCTCACTTAAACTTCAAAAATATCAACAACTTGGCAAAACAAAACAAAGTCCTTGGTCTACCATCACTGGTTTTTGCAAAAGACAAACCATGCTCAGCCTGTGAAAAAGGCAAACATCACAGAGCATCTTTCAAAACCAAACAAAATTTCTCCATCAAAAGCGCCTTCACCTCCCGCATATGGATCTCTTTGGACTGTCGGTCCCATATCAATCCAAACATTAGAAGTATACACTTGTCATTGTTGATGAGTTTTCAAGATACACTTGGGTATACTTTCTTTCTAAAAAGAGTCGAGCGGTGATACAATAATGTCATTCATCAAGAACATTGAAAACCATAATGACATTCTTGTTAAACAAATGAGAACCGACAATGGCACCGAGCTCGAAATCAAGAGCTTGAGAGTTTCGTGATGAAAAGGGAATTAGCCGAACTTTTCATCTCCTTACACCCCGAACAAAATGGGGTAGTGAAAGGAAAATAGAACCCTCATTGAGGTGCTAGAACTATGTTAAATGGCTCAAGACTCTCAAAGCATTTACGGATGAAGCAATCAAAACGACTGTTACACACAAACAGGTCAATCATTGTCAAAAGACATAACAAAACCCCATATGAGATATTCAAAGGTAGACTTCGATATCGCCTACTTTCATGTGTTTGGGTGTCCTATGTTTATTCATAACCACAAGGATCATCTAGGCAAGTTTGATGCTAAAGCGATGATGGATACTTTCTAGGTTACTCACCGATCTCCAAAGCCTTCGGTATTTAATACAAGGAGACAACAAGTTGAGGAAACCTCTCATGTCACCTTTGATGAAAGTTCGAAAGCATCGGGTTCACCAACACCTCGAGAGGAAATAGGAATTGGTAACTCATCAAGATATCCTTCGATGAGTATAACATCGAAATCAATTCCTCATACCAAGTCGATCTTGACATCTCATATTATGTCTTACCTCACAACCTTCCCAACCAATCATCGTGAATTCATTGATAATCAATCAGTCCCTGCTGGGATAGGTAACACTGAACCAAATGTTCAGGAACCTGTGACTCAAGAACCTCAACTTGAACAAGACATCTCAACAGATGATCTCAATGATTCTGTGGCTCCTGCACCAGAACTCACTCCTGAGTTTCCAGTAACCTCTTCAAGCTTAGATCCTAGACCACAAAGTAATTGGACGAAAACTCAGGACATTGAGCTTGTAAACATCATTGGTGAACCCACTGAGGGCATGCTCACTAGAAGCATGGCTGCTAAATTGACTGCAGCATCAGCCAATGAGTGTCTATACGCTAATTTTCTATCAGAAATGGAACCCAAAAGTGTCCCTGAGGCTCTAAAACACCAAGCTGGGTTCAAGGCTATGCAAGAAGAACTTCAACAGTTTGATAAAAATAAGGTCATGACCTTAGTCAAATATCCTCAGGATGTCATTGTCATAGGAATGAAGTAGGTTTTCAGGAACAAAACTGATGAAAAAGGCACTATCATTAAAAACAAAGCCAGACTTGTAGCCAAAGGTTACAGTCAACAAAAAGGCATTGACTATGATGAGACATTTGCTCCTGTTGCAAGAATGGAAGCCATCAGGATCTTCCTTGCATATGCAACATACATGAAATTTAGGGTCTACCAAATGGATGTTAAAAGTGCATTCTTAAATGGTGATCTAAAGGAAGATGTGTATGTTCAGCAACCTACAGGCTTTGAGAGTAGTGAATTCCCTGACTATGTTTGCAAGCTTGACAAAGCCCTTTATGGACTTAAACAAGCACCCAGGGCATGGTATGAAACTCTCTCAGCCTTCCTGATTCAAAACAAGTTTGTCGGAGGAAAGATAGACAATACTCTATTTGTTTATACGACTAAGCAAGATGTAATACTAGTCCAAGTGTATGTTGATGACATCATCTTTGGCTCAACAAATTACAAAATTTGCAAACAGTTTGAAAAACTGATGACAAAGAAGTTTGAAATGAGCATGATGGGTGAACTCACTTACTTTCTTATGTGTACTTTTGACCCAAACAACCCTTTTTCTACATACCCCTTATGTGTACTTTTGACCCATTTTGAGGAAAACCATAGTTCCCGAACTCGTTAGACCAGGAAACATTCTAGATTTCTTAGACACGTCATTGACCTCATTTACATACAAAAACATTTACTGTTTGACCCTTGGATTAGTGATGCGCGCAAAACTGTCAAGTTCTCTCACGCAAGCGTAAGAAAACTCAAAACAGCTTCAGGACGAAATCAATGAAGATCTGAGGAGTATAGAGTCTCCCCGGGTCGTTATGTCCCAGCGAGCCATGCAATGGATTATCAAACGTATAGTGATCGGGAGATTTGGACGGAAAAGAGAATTTGGAATTATTATAACTACGGAGAAAGGACATAAACTACAAGGGCTAAAATGAAAATAAAAGGAAACTAAAAAGATTAAACCTATTAAATAAACGCTATCACTACATTTAAAATGATGAACGTTTAAAACCTAAAACGTACGTTTAAATTAAAATAACGTAAGCATGCAAATAAAAACGTGAAAATTACACAAGATAAATCCTAAAATATGAAAAATACATTTTACAATCCTAATGATAAAGAAAATTTATAGAAAAAGAAAATTATTTTTGGAACTTTTCTCAATTATTTGCAACAAAAGGTATTTAAAAAGGCTTAAAAGCGAATTTAATCTAGAAAAATAGCAAACAAGTGTTTAAAAATTATGAAAATTGCGGGAAATTCTAAAATGCTATTCTAGTTCTAGGAAAAATAGAAAACACCTGGGCTTATGTGGAAGAAAACAAAGGCGCTATATAAGCGCTTATGAATAAGCACTCTAAATAAGCCAAGAGATCACAATAAGCTACCAACTTGATACGGAAGCTACACTATACTAAAAGTACCCTAAATTAACAAAAACAACAACACTTAACCTCTGAATAGCAATCTACACATTAGGATGATTTGAGTTTAAATGCCAAAAACAGTTTTAGGAGCTTACTTTGAACCTACTAATAAGCTACTAAACAAGTGGAAATCAAAAACAAGAAATTGTAGCCTATACTAGACCGGTCAAGAGGTAGTAAACCAAAAACTAGGTGAGACAAGTTAAATTGAGCTTGTGACAAGCTAGGCAAAAAGCACATGCTGCACACAACCTGGTGCATGTGGCACTTCCTGAAATGGGACTAAATTCACAAGTCGCTATGAAGCTTATAAAAATTGACAAAATTAGAAAAATTGATAATCGGAAAATAGACCAACTGAATTCATAAAACCCCAAGTTTCACCAGTTTGACCCAAGGATGAGTTCATGAAAATTGTCCTAGTTAGACTAAACCGACTTTCACTTGTTTTGACTTTTAAGATAAAGCAAGGTTTGACTTTCTTGAACTTTGTAACCAATTTGTTGTTGATTATGTTGTAATATGATGAAATAACTCTACTTCAAGCTATACCTATGCATTTTAAACACAAATCAAGTATTTTGATGTCCAAAATTCCAATCAACTGTCGAGACAGTTTCATGGTCATTTTGACTTTTAGAGATTTCGAGACAATATTATGACTAAATTGACTCAAATGGTGCTAGAAGACTACGCAATTGAAATTAACCACAAAACAGGTCTCTAACTCAGACTAACCACATGATCCAAACACACCTTTAAAGCGATAAACAAGCTTAAAGCGATAAAATCACCGAACTAGCTAGTACCATGGATCCAAGCGAGCTTATATGATCTAATTACAACTATTTAGACATATTAAAACTACAATTGATCACGATATAAAAGAAGCATGAAATTGCACTTATACTTGAAATTGAAAAATGGGAAAGGAACTCACTCTCATGACGACTTATGCGGAGCTCAAAACCAAATCCAACATTACTCTAATCTAGGTAAATCCAACCCAAAGAACCTCTGCATCAACCATAACCATTTCCATACCATTATCCATGATCAGTTGACTATTGTTGACTTTCAGCACTTTTGAGTGAAATTATTTGAAACTTAAAAATGAGCTTTCAGAAACCAGTGATAAGTTAATGTAAACTTGTTTGAGCTTATAGACAAGCTTATTGAAGCTTATTCATAAGACTTGGGCTTTGCACTTTTCAACAGTTGAGTGAAATACATGAAATGAAAATACCACACAAATTTATGACTGAAAATGGTTTGTATTGATAGAATAACTTGAAATTGAGTACATAGAATTAGAAAATTACAATTTAAAACTTAGATTAAGCTATTGCTACTAAATCGACATACATTTTATAAAAACTAAAAAACTAACTCTCAAACTTGCTTCCTCTTGGACTCTTTTATGCTCAAAAGTCTTTCTCTCTCTCTTCTGGTCAAATCCCAGCAACAATAATAGCCATTGGATTGATATTGAGCCATCTTGACCGTTGAGAGGATTTGGCGCCAAAATCGCTTTTGATATCAGGGACAGGGAAAGAGATGTAATTAATGCTCTTGGGTAGGTAGGTGAGGTGGGGGGAGACAAATGGTGGTGTAGGGTTGTTTTAGGTGGCTGGAGGAGGGGGAAGACAGACATAGTTGTCGGGGATTGCAGGTTTTAGGGGGGCGGGTTGTTTAGTTTAAACAATGGGTTTGGGTGTCGGGTCACAGGATTGGACCGGGTAAAGGTTTTTGGGCCAAGGGTTAATAATTGGGCTTGGGTAAATATTTAGGTCCGGATGGGTTTGTTTGGATTATGAAACACAAGGGACCAAACATGTAAATCTTTGAAAGATGAGGGACCCAATCTGTAAATTATGAAAATGTAATCCAAGGACTAATGTTGCCAACTTTTAATAGACCAAGGTCTAATTTGACATTTTGAAAATTTCAAGGACTAAATTTGACCAATTTGGATTTTAGGGACTAAATTGTAACTTTCTCAAAACTTTTAGATTTTCCACCAAAGGACTAAATATGACAATTTGTGATTTTAAAAGACCTTTGGTGACTTTTCTTTGAAATTTTGGCTCAGGACTATTTTTGACAATTTTATAAACTTGGGGGACTAAAGCGCAATTTTGCAAATTTGATATGTTTTTCATCGATTTTGATATTTTTGCATTTAAACACATAAAACAACGATTTGTGGCATTTTGATCATTTGAAGTGTTTCGGTGTTTTCGGATGATTTTGCGTTTATTTTGTACAAAAATGATGAGTATTACACACTCATCAATCCCCCATCGAGATATTGCTAGTCCCTAGCAATGATTTGAGAAAAACTAATGGATTTGAAACTCTTTACCAAAAGCCATTACTTACGGAGTAGCCAAATGTTTCGGTTCAAGTAAGAACCATGGTACACCGATAACCATGTGATTTTGAGCAAACCACCGACTTTCAACGGTTTGATTTTGTCTTTACGAAGCCGTACCATTCGGACTAGCCAACTCTTAGATAAATTATCAACATTATCTTTGGTGGTGATTACCAATAATGGTTTTTCCAACGCCTTTACCACAAGCCATAATCTTGCGGGCTAGACTCATTATCTTTTGAGGATGATGGGAGGTGAAGAACCATACAATTTTGGGCAAATTGCAAGCCATATAAACGGATTTGAGAAATCTTTACCAAGAGCCGTTTGCTTCGGATTAGCCAATCCTTTAGTTTATCAAACATGGATGATAACCAAATGAGTAAGTGTAAAACACTTACTCCAAAAAAAAATTTTGGCCAAAAACGGGAATTGGTGTAATTATATGATAAAATTCGTGAGAATTCCCCACACTTAGAAATGAATATTGCCCTCAATATTCAAAGTACCGCAGTTATGCGAAACAAAGAACGTAAAGGGAAATACTACGGCCATTATTTGAAAGGATTTTTTTTTTTTTTTTTTTTTTTTTTGAAACATGGGCAACCCCACACTTAGGTGGTAGAAAGGGTAAGAAGGCGAAATATGGGTGAAAACCCATATGGTGTGTGCTCTTGTTTTTGATTACCGAGTCGCTAGCTTGACTCGACCCAATTCATTGGTTCATGGGAAGCAAAGTGGAAGAAACAATCTCCATCGGACTTTCATTCAAGATGTTTGGACAAACATTTGAAGCACGTGAAAGTTCCACACCGATGAGATATACATAGAACCGGCTCAAAAATGATATATGGAAATGCCGGGATCAAAGATAATGTCTTCGTTCCCGAAGGAGTGAAGAACGAGGAGAAGTCACGGATAGGTGAAGAAGAGATGAAAATCATGATAAACATCATGACTAACTCATCTTCATCTATAGGAGGATCCATAATTTCGGGATTATGAATCTCATCATTTAAGCTTATGTGATCAAGACAAATCTCGGAGTGTCTAGATCAAAGTAGAATTTATCATACTCCAGCGGAGATATGATATGAGTGAGTTCAGGAGAACTCCTCAAAAGTGAATGAATCATATTCGGAATTGATATGAGTGAGTTCAACGCGAACTCCTCTACTCTAAATGATTCATAATCGGGAGAGAATTATGAGAATGAGAAGTGGTACGCCACTAATCTTCTCCCATAGTATCAAAAAACCTAAAGCGTCGTTTAAATTAAAATAACGTAAGCGTACAAATAAAAACGTGAAAATTACACAAGATAAATCCTAAAAATATGAAAAATACATTTTTACAATCCTAATGATAAAAGAAAATTTATAGAAAAAGAAAATTATTTTTTGGAACTTTTTCTCAATTATTTGCAACAAAAGGTATTTAAAAAGGCTTAAAAACTGAATTTAATCTAGAAAAATAGCAAACAGTGTTTAAAAATTATGAAAATTGCAGGGAAATTCTAAAATGCTATTCTAGTTCTAGGAAAAATAGAAAACAACGGGCTTATGTGGAAGAAAACAAAACACTTATGTAAGCTGCTTATGAATAAGCACTCTAAATAAGCCAAGAGATCACAATAAGCTACCAACTTGATCTGAAGCTACACTATACTAAAGTACCCTAAATTAACAAAAACAACAACACTTAACCTCTCGAATAGCAATCTACAGTTAGGATGATTTGAGTTTAAATGCAAAAGCAGTTTAGGAGCTTACTTTGAACCTACTAATAAGCTACTAAACAAGGTGGAAATCAAAAACAAGAAATTGTAGCCTATACTAGACCGGTCAAGAGGTAGTAAACCAAAAACTAATTTGAGACAAGTTAAATTGAGCTTGTGACAAGCTAGGCAAAAGCATGCACACACAACCAGCGGTGCTGTGGGGCACTTCCTGAAATGGGACTAAATTCACAAGCGCTATGAAGCTTATAAAAATTGACAAAATTTGAAAAATTGATAATCGAAAATAGACCAATGAATTCATAAAACCCCAGTTTCACAGTTTGACCCAAGGATGAGTTCATGAAAATTCGTCCTAGTTAGACTCAAACCGACTTTCACTTGTTTTTGACTTTTAAGATAAAGCGAAGGTTTGACTTTCTTGAACTTTGTAACCAATTTGTTGTTGATTATGTTGTAATATGATGAAATAACTCTACTTCAAGCTATACCTATGCATTTTAAACACAAATCAAGTATTTTGATGTCCAAAATTCCAACATCAGCTGTCGAGAGACAGTTTCATGGTCATTTTGACTTTTAGAGATTTCGAGAGACAATATTATGACTAAATTGACTCAAATGGTGCTAGAAGACTACGCAATTGAAATTAACCACAAAAGCAGGTCTCTAACTCGGACTAACCACATGATCCAAACACACCTTTAAAGCGATAAACAAGCTTAAAGCGATAAAATCTTGAACTAGCTAGTACCATGGATCCAAGCCGAGCTTATATGATCTAATTACAACTATTTAGACATATTAAAACTACAATTGATCACGGATATAAAAAAGCATGAAATTGCACTTATACTTGAAATTGAAAAATGGGAAAGGAACTCGCTCTGTGACTTATGCGGGCTCAAAACCAAATCCAACATTACTCTAATCTAGGTAAATCCAACCCAAAGAACCCTCTGCATCAACCATAACCATTTCCATACCATTATCCATGATCGAGTTGACTATTGTTGACTTTCGGACTTTTGGTGAAATTATTTGAAACTTAAAAATGAGCTTTCGAAACCAATGATAAGTTAATGTAAACTTGTTTGAGCTTATAGACAAGCTTATTGAAGCTTATTCATAAGACTTGGGCTTTGCACTTTTCAACATTGAGTGAAATACATGAAATGAAAATACCACACAAATTTATATTTGAAAATGGTTTGTATTGATAGAATAACTTGAAATTGAGTACATAAATTAGAAAATTACAATTTAAAACTTAGATTAAGCTATTGCTACTAAATCGACATACATTTTATAAAAACTAAAAACTAACTCTCAAACTTGCTTCCTCTTGGACTCTTTTATGCTCAAAGTCTTCTCTCTCTCTTACAGTCAAATCCGGCAACAATAATAGCCATTGGATTGATATTGAGCCATCTTGACGTTGAGAGGATTTGGCGCTAAAATCGCTTTTGATATCAGGGACAGGGAAAGAGATGTAATTAATGCTCTTGGGTAGGTAGGTGAGGTGGGGGGAGACAAATGGTGGTGTAGGGTTGTTTTAGGTGGCTGGAGGAGGGGGAGACAGACATAGTTGTCGGGGATTGCAGGTTTTAGGGGGGCGGGTTGTTTAGTTTAAACAATGGGTTTGGGTGTCGGGTCACAGGATTGGACCGGGTAAAGGTTTTTGGGCCAAGGGTTAATAATTGGGCTTGGGTAAATATTTAGGTCCGGATGGGTTTGTTTGGATTATTAAACACAAGGGACCAAACATGTAAATCTTTGAAAGATGAGGGACCCAATCGTAAATTATGAAAATGTAATCCAAGGACTAATGTTGCCAACTTTTAATAGACCAAGGTCTAATTTGACATTTTGAAAATTTCAAGGACTAAATTTGACCAATTTGGATTTTAGGGACTAAATTGTAACTTTCTCAAAACTTTTAGATTTTCCACCAAAGGACTAAATATGACAATTTGTGATTTTAAAAGACCTTTGGTGACTTTTCTTTGAAATTTTGGCTCGGGGACTATTTTTGACAATTTTATAAACTTGGGGACTAAAGCGCAATTTTGCAAATTTGATATGTTTTTCATCGATTTTGATATTTTTGCATTTAAACACATAAAACAACGATTTGTGGCATTTGATCATTTTGAAGTGTTTACGAGTGTTTTCGGATGATTTTGCGTTTATTTTGTACAAAATGATGAGTATTTACACACTCATCAATCCCCATGCGAGATATTGCTAGTCCCTAGCAATGATTTGAGAAAACTAATGGATTTGAAACTCTTTACCAAAAGCCATTACTTACGGAGTAGCCAAATGTTTCGGTTCAAGTAAGAACCATGGTACAGATAACCATGTGATTTTGAGCAAACCACCATTTTCAACGGTTTGATTTTGTCTTTACGAGCCGTACCATACGGACTAGCCAACTCTTAGATAAATTATCAACATTATCTTTGGTGGTGATTACCAATAATGGTTTTCCACTTGCCTTTACCACAAGCCATAATCTTGCGGGCTAGCCAACTCATTATCTTTTGAGGATGATGGGGGTGAAGAACCATACAATTTTGGGCAAATTGCAAGCCATATAAGCGGATTTGAAATCTTTACCAAGAGCCGTTTGCTCTGGATTAGCCAATCCTTTAGTTTATCAAACATGGCGGATGATAACCAAATGAGTAAGTGTAAAACACTTACTCCAAAAAAAAAAAAAAAAAAGCAGAATTGGTGTAATTATATGATAAAATTAGTGAGAATTCCCCCCACTTAGAAATGAATATTGCCCTCAATATTCAAAGTACGGCGGTTATGCGAAACAAAAACGTAAAAGGAAATACTCGGCCATTATTTGAAAGGATTTTTTTTTTTTTTTTTTTTTTTTTGAAACATGTGGGCAACCCCCCACTTAGGTGGTGAAAGGGTGAGAAGGAAATGGGTGAAAACCCATATGGTGTGTCTTCTTGTTTTTGATTACCGAGTCGCTAGCTTGCTCGACCCCAATTCATTGGTTCATGGGGAAGCAAAGTGGAAGAAACAATCTCCATCGGACTTTCATTCAAGATGTTTGGACAAACATTTGAAGCACGTGAAAGTTCCACACCGATGAGATATACATAGAACCGCTCAAAAATGATATATGGAAATCCGGGATCAAAGATAATGTCTTCGTTCCGAAGGAGTGAAGAACGAGGAGAATCACGGGATAGGTGAAGAAGAGATGAAAATCATGATAAACATCATGACTAACTCATCTTCATCTATAGGAGGATCCATAATTTCGAGTTATGAATCTCATCATTTAAGCTTATGTGATCAAGACAAATCTCGGAGTGTCTAGATCAAAGTAGAATTTATCATACTCCTCCGGAGATATGATATGAGTGAGTTCACCGGAGAACTCCTCAAAAGTGAATGAATCATATTCGGAATTGATATGAGTGAGTTCATTGCGAACTCCCTACTCTAAATGATTCATAATCGGGAGAATTATGAGAATGAGAAGTGGTACTGCCACTAATCTTCTCTCCGTAGTATCAAAGCAGAAGGCTTTCATTTCGGAATAGAATCATCGGAAAGAACGTCACTACCCTTAATGGGGTAGGAGATGAAATCGGTTTCTCTTTGAAAGCCTCAATCTTAGAAATGAGAAGATGACATTCAATAATGTTGCTCAAGAGCTTCATCTTTGATTTCGATGTCAAGTGCTTCATCATTCTCTTCTTCTAAGCTAACAAGCTCGGAAGGTAAATCCTCACATAAGCGATGTCTCCACAGATAACGAATCGTCATCGCCAGAATCGGAGGACATCTCAACATGATCATTTTGGAAGACAAGAGGAGGAATATCACACATGATCAAGAATTCCTGTGACTCTCACGGGATTGGGACAAGGTCCTCAACACTAGACTTTATGAATTCGTCCGATTCCTTTCGAGAGCGATGTCGAGATGCTCGTCCCCATAATAAGAGTGAGTGTGAATCTCGGGTGTGATAGCGAGTTGTTTGAGATGAAATCTCAAGCTATGGGATATCATCGATGAACTTGATGAATATTTATAGAATTGAAGGATATCAAGTGTATCCTCATCATCATTGTCGTCGAGAATAAAAGCGGAATCGAGAGCTAGATTTGGTCGCTTTTTGTATTTTAATTAATTCCCTAATAGAGTTTTCGGCAATCGGGAATCTACTTTAGCGACTGTTCTTGACTAACAATTCTTCAATTGATTTTGATTTGGATTATTTTGGGAGGACATAGCCGACTCCTCCTTGAGTTCTTCTAATAACTCGAGTCTTGATAGAAGGTGCATCGTAGTTTCATGAGGTCGTTTGAATCATTTGATGTCTTGTGGAGGTTGGTTTGATCGAAGAATCGTAATCGTTACAAGAAATGGATTCCTTGTTTGACAATCGAGCTAGAGTGAGGACCTCACAATACTCACTGTGATAAAAGCTGCTGAGTGCAGAATGGTGAATCATATGGATTTTGGTCATACCCAAAGTTCGAGCATCCTTTGGAAAGCTGTTCATAGACAAGCGTGTTTCCGGATTGACACTCAAATCCTTGGTGAGGACCTCCACAAAATTCTATGAGATATGTTGGTCATATGATGATAAGTCGGGCTGTGGTGGGTAATTGGAAAAGTGCGAAGAGTCGTTAAATGAGTTCGATAAGGATCATAATCAAATGAATTCCTCGAACCACAAAACAAACAACTCCGTTATGGATATCATTACCACATTCTACACAAGTACACCAACAGCGGGGTGAACCAAAGAGAGCTCACCACAACCGACACAAGGAATAAGCGATTGCATTTGAGAGTTATGAAGAGGAATCGGTTTATTCAAAGGATCAACAAAACCAACATGGTGATTAGAATGACTATCAAGACTCAAAGAACATTTTGAAAATCAAGAGGTGGGACAAGTGGTGTGCTCGAGGCTAGCAATTTCCACCACTTCCGTTATGGTCTCCGGTTACGGTTCTTGAGAAGCGTGAAGATTAAGCAAGTCATTCTTGCTAGTCACCGATCGAATTACGCATGTTTGCTTTTAAGTAAATCGTGAAAGTTTAGAATCAATTCTAGGCGGTGAGGAGCAATTGAGGGTTTAGAACTTTGGATAACCGTCGGTTGGACGTATTTGGCATTCCATTATCAAAAGGAAGTACACGGTCCTTTGTCACCCGGTTTCTCGTTCCATTTCCCTACGAGAATGAATGGATCATCACGAACAACACGAATCCTAGACATTTGTGACCTGATCGAAGTTTTCAACTTAGTCCCAATTAGTCCTCGAGAGATTCCATGAGAATGGAAGAAGTCGAATCAAAAGTATAGAGGGTAAAGGGATAAAGAATCAAGCAGGTGAGAGGGTAAGAGGAATATTTTGGTATTTTGAAAACATATTGCAAAACAAAGGATGAAAATCTTTTGGATTTTTGATTTTTAAAAGAGAATACATACAAATGGATGATATGAACAAAGAGTGAATATCCAAATCACTAATCACTACCGTAAGACAATCACACACACTCCCGGTGAGCGGCGCCAAAATTTGATGCGCAAAAGCGTCAAGTTCTCTCACATAGCGTAAGAAAACTCAAAAGCGACTTGACCACGAAATCAATGAAGATCCGAGGAGTATAGAGTCTCCCGGTCGTTATGTCCCAATGAGCCGTGCAATGGATTATCAAGCGTATAGTGATCGGAGATTTGGACGGAAAGAGAATTTGGAATTATTATAACTACGGAGAAAGGACATAAACTACAAGGGCTAAAATGAAAATAAAGGAAACTAAAAGATTAAACCTATTAAATAACGCTATCACTACATTTAAAATGATGAGCGTTTAAAACCTAAAGCGTCGTTTAAATTAAAATAACGTAAGCGTACAAATAAAAAGCGTGAAAATTACACAAGATAAATCCTAAAAATATGAAAAATACATTTTACAATCCTAATGATAAAGAAAATTTATAGAAAAAGAAAATTATTTTTGGAACTTTTCTCAATTATTTGCAACAAAAGGTATTTAAAAGGCTTAAAAGCGAATTTAATCTAGAAAAATAGCAAGCAGGTGTTTAAAAATTATGAAAATTGCGGAAATTCTAAAATGCTATTCTAGTTCTAGGAAAATAGAAAACACTTGGGCTTATGTGGAAGAAAACAAAAGGCTATGTGGCTTATGAATAAGCACTCTAAATAAGCCAAGAGATCACAATAAGCTACCAACTTGATCTGAAGCTACACTATACTAAAAGTACCTAAATTAACAAAAACAACAACACTTAACCTCTGAATAGCAATCTACACAGTTAGGATGATTTGAGTTTAAATGCCAAAAAGTTTTAGGGAGCTTACTTTGAACCTACTAATAAGCTACTAAACAAGTGGAAATCAAAACAAGAAATTGTAGCCTATACTAGACCTGGTCAAGAGGTAGTAAACCAAAACTAGGTGAGACAAGTTAAATTGAGCTTGTGACAAGCTAGGCAAAAACACAATGCCTGTACAACCACTGGTGCAGTGGGCGGCTTCTGAAATGGGACTAAATTCACAGGTACTATGAAGCTTATAAAAATTGACAAAATTACGAAAATTGATAATCGAGAAAAATAGACCAACTGAATTCATAAAACCCCAAGTTTCACCAGTTTGACCCAAGGATGAGTTCATGAAAATTCGTCTAGTTAGACTCAGCCGACTTTCACTTGTTTTTGACTTTTAAGATAAAGCGAAGGTTTGACTTTCTTGAACTTTGTAACCAATTTGTTGGTGATTATGTTGTAATATGATGAAATAACTCTACTTCAAGCTATACCTATGCATTTAAACACAAATCAAGTATTTTGATGTCCAAAATTCCAACGATCAAGCTGTCAAGACGATTTCATGGTCATTTGACTTTTAGAGATTTGAGAGACAATATTATGACTAAATTGACTCAAATGGTGCTAGAGAAGACTCTTCGCAATTGAAATTAACCACAAAAGCAGGTCTCTAACTCGGACTAACCACATGATCCAAACACACCTTTAAAGCGATAAACAAGCTTAAGCGATAAAATCATGAACTAGCTAGTACCATGGATCCAACTGAGCTTATATGATCTAATTACAACTATTTAGACATATTAAAACTACAATTGATCACAGATATAAAAGAAGCATGAAATTGCACTTATACTTGAAATTGAAAAATGGGAAAGGGAACTCACTACTGTGACAGCTTATGCAGGCTCAAAACCAAATCCAACATTACTCTAATCTAGGTAAATCCAACCCAAAGAACCCTCTGCATCAACCATAACCATTTCCATACCATTATCCATGATCAGTTGACTATTGTTGACTTTCAGCACTTTTGAGTGAAATTATTTGAAACTTAAAAATGAGCTTTAAAACCGATGATAAGTTAATGTAAACTTGTTTGAGCTTATAGACAAGCTTATTGAAGCTTATTCATAAGACTTGGGCTTTGCACTTTTCAACGATTGAGTGAAATACAATTTTCAAATTTGATATGTTTTCATCGGTTTTGTTCCCAAAACCCGTTTGACCCATTTCATGTCAAACGACTCTTAGCAACTCATTACCATACCAAACTCAACCAAAATCATTAGTATAACATAATAAACTTATTCCAAAATCGAATGAACCGTTTACAACCCAAAATGGGTATAAATACGCTTATGCCAAACACCCCTTTAACTTTGACTATAAACACTTAAAACAAACTTTGACCCAACGGTTGGCCACCGATTCATCAAGACAATCATAACATACAAATTGACACTTGACTACACCATACAAACTATCATAGGACCAACGGGGGTACAAACTCGACATTGAGCTCGGTATACTACCTAGCTCCTACTTCCTTACCAATCTTCCGCAAAATCCAACCTTATCCCTTATCCAAGCCATCCATAAAAGCATACAAACCTACAAAATGGTTAGACAACTAAACCATAAGCTTTCGCTTAGTAAGTAACTGGATTAACACATGATTAACACGTTAATCCACATATATGCAACACGAATACTTCAACCATTAAGCACATAAACATTACAACATACCTTAGCCATTCCATACTCACAATCTATCACTTGAGATGGCTAACTAGGCAAATCACCTATCAAGGCCACACTCACTAATTTAAAGGTATCAACTATAACATCCATACTCATAATCACATAATATGCAAATAATCATATTAAACACGTATCAATCAAGTTACTTACCTTAGCTTCCAAAGCTAAGTCTAACAAGAACAATAACATCATCTTCATCATTATCACCATCCTCCATCATCATCATCATCATCCTTTATCATTAAGTCAAAACCCATTAAAACACAACATCATGAAATCAAAGGTTTATATAACTCATCTAAACTTACCCATCTTTATTTCTATATCATTATATGATCATACTTTGATCATATGATGAAAACCCACTTCAATCATAAACCTTAACCTCATTAACATCAAGATAGGGAGATTACTTACTTGGGAAAGATCATTGAAAAGGCTTATCTCTTGATATGGAATCATTCACTAATCAAACCCTTCATCATCAAGCTATTTCTTCCTCCTTTTTCTTATAAAACCGGCATACACACACACACTCTCATATTCCGGAACCTTTGGATAATCCTGGATAAGTATATGAAGCTTTCTTAATATCAAAGTAAAGTCAATTTTTGGCATATTTGATTCACCAAGTCTCTTTGCTTCTATTTTGGCCACACTTCACTTATAACATGGTTAGCACTAGGCAATTTAGGTCCCTTAAGTCTACTTTCATTTTAGTTGTGCCACATAATACTTTCTATAACCACATTACACATTCTTTGTCTTATTAATTTGGCTATCGGGTTTGACTACAACTTAACTTTCATTGACTAACCAATCACGTAAGGCCTTTGATCCATTTTCATCTAGGGTGGGGTCCAAGTACCCGAGAAACGGGTGTTACAGAAAACGTATAAAAACGGCCGAAAACGTATAAAAAGGGATGAAAACGGACGAAAACGTATAAAATCAGAAGAAAACGTATAAAGACGGACGAAAGCATATGCATAAAAAACATAAAAACATATGAAAACGTAAGAAAAATATAAAAATTGGCGAAAACGTATAAAAACGGACGAAACTGTATATAAGTTATTATTTTTTCCAGGCAAAAGAAAAAAAATGATAAAAGAATAAAAGAAATATAACATAACACCACTAGACGCTTTGTCCAGTGGTAGAGGGTTTCATTTGTAAAGTTGGAGTCTCGAGTTCGAGCCTTGTCTAAGGGCAATTTTAGATTTAGAGCCATAAGGACGATTGGAGTAAGTTTTTTAGAGCCACAAGGATGATTAATGTAAATAACTCTTGATTAGTTTAATTTTAGAGTCACAAGGACAACTGGTGTAAACTTTTAGAACCATAAGGACTTTTTATGTAATTGACTCAAGGACGACTGGTTTAATTTTTTAGAACAACAGGGACGATTTATGTAAATAACTTTTAATTAGTTGATGCCACGTCAGAATAATGTCTACAATAGGAAGATTAAGAAAGAATGATAATTACAATAGGAAGATTAAGAAAGTATTTGAATACTTTAGGAAAAAAAAGTTGGATGCATACAAAAGCAAACAATGTCAAGTTTGATGCCTTTTTAGGTAATTAGGCCTTTCTGATATGTACAACGCCTAATAATATATATGTATTACCTTCTTTCTTTATGGTTCAACTGTAATTTTGTTCAAAATCTTTTAATAGTGCAAATCTTAGTACTTTTGGTAAAAGAAAATTTGTGCAAGCTTGATCTTCCCAAAAAATTTTGTGCAACACCCAATCGTTGGTCTATCTCTGTGTTTACGTGCTTCTGATTTTTATCATTTAGGCCGTTACATCTAACATGGTCAAAGTGTAGCACGCTCAACATATTGAACCTAGTTTCACATTTATTGATTGATTAAGTTTGTCAAGTGAATGGAAGTTTCATACATTTTAATAGGTAATTTTATAAAATGTACGAGGAAATTGGTTGTTTTATGTGCGCAAGGTAACTTGCAAGGCTTATTGCAAAACTGAGGGCATGCTTGGTAAGGGGTTATAGGGGGTAAGGAATGAGAAAGATAATGAAAAAAGATGCTTGGTAAAGTATAATGCAATGACCCATTACACAATAGTGGGTAATGAGCCATTACCCAATAAATTGGGAGGAATGTTTTTCTTTCCTTTACCCTTTCCTCACCATTATCATTGCTTTTCTCTTTCCTTATTTTGAACCAAGCACACACTGAAGTCTTTAGAGTTTCTTAATGGTTAAACTGATTTGAAAAAGTTAAAGCAAGTTTGAAAAAATATGGCTTGTATAAGCACTAGGTTTAGCATTCAAAAGCTCGATGTGCTTTGGTGCACAAGCATGGAGGTTAAGCAACTTGGTCACATAAGTCCATGGCATACATGTTCAAAAGTGTGTTTGGTTTGAGGTTGAATTGTAGGGAGCTAAGGTTAATCATGAAGTTGAGGTTATTCAGTATAGCAATGATGATGTTGCATTGAATCAAGATGACTAAAGCTAAGATTAAACAACTAGAAGAAAATACAAACTGCTTAGTAAAGGAGCAAGAAAGTTGCTTGGTAAAGGAGCCGGGAAGACGTTTGGGAAAGGAGCGGGATAGGTTGCACCTTGGTATAAAGGAGGGAAAACATTGGACTGTCAACTCAACATGACGCTGAAGACAATTATGTTGTTACAAAGAAGAAGGAATGAAGGATGTTGTCGTGACTAAGGTAGTTCCTAGGTCTAGGTTCAAACATGGTTCAAGGATGATTAGTATCAACATTGGCTACGGTATTAGTAATAAGGTGAAAATTGTCAGTAATGTTAGTGATACATTAGGCATATATTATGTCATAGTCAATTGTGACTAGGAATGAAACTTAGAATATAAGGCACATGTGTGTTAAGTTAAGATCAAATAAGAAATAAAATAAAAATAACAAGAGTGAAAAGAAAACACAATTGCGCATTTCAAATGCACCAAATGCACACCCTCTTAAATTTAATTCTCTTATTTGAAATGCATGGTTAAAAATATTTCTCACTTTTCTCATTTTAATTTTTCTTCTCATTGAATATCTTCCCTATGTAGGTCTGCTAAACAATTCATAAACTGAATGGTGTTCGTCTTGGAAGTACGGTTTTCTTTTAGTCTATATATAGCCACATGTAGCTTTTGATTAATGTTGTATACTTCTTTGCAAATTCAACTTCGTAAGCTATCGTAAATAAAGTGAACGTTTCAAGGTATATTGTCTTGTGTGTTATGTTATTCTAGTCAGCATCTTTGTTTATCTCGTGTTCGTTAAATTGTTGCTCGATACAAGCCTATGATCTAGCATTCCAGCGGTTGAACATGAGATTTGTTATTGTAATTTTCCAACAATAATAACTTGGTATGATAATATTAACCATACCATGTTGTATTTAAAGACATATTTTGTTTAGAGTTCTAAGAATCCCAGACCCTAGTGTTTATGTGCTTATGATATTTTTCATTTTGGCCTATACATCAAACATGGTCTAATTGTAGCATGCTACACATATATTGAACATAGTTGCACATTTAGTGATCGATAAAATTTGTCAAATGAATGAAAGTTCCATTCAAAGTTATGAGGTAGTTTCATATAATTGGCTGTGTTTGGCGAAGGGTTTATGGAGGCTTATGGGGCTTGGGCTTTTAAAATAAGCCATCTTATGAAATAAGTCTCGTTTATCATGCGAGCTTATGAAATCATAAGTTTCTAAAAGGGCTTAAAACTTTAGCCCCATAAAAGGGGAAAAACTTTAGCCGGGGGCTTTTGAACAATAAATTACTTATTTACCCACAAAAATATCTAGCATATACAAAAACTCATTTAATTATGTCCTTTTTAGTAATTTTGCAATAATAAGTTTAAGCCTAAGCCCATTTGCCAAACAAGTTTACAAAAATACGCCCTAACCCATTGCGCCAAACATACCAAATATACGAGAAAATTGATTGTTTAATGTGTAAAAGGTAATTTCGAGGAAGCTTACAAGAAACTGCAGATAATAGATTGTGTTGAAAGATATCACGTACGTAATTTCTAGAGCTTCATTGGTGGGCTGAAAGTGTAACTTATGAATATAAAGTTGACTTGAGGTCAACCAACTTGCATTATTTAATTTCTGATCCACATGAGTAGAATTATCATATTTCATTTTCGATAGCCATTCATATCTTGTGCTTGCTTCTTAACCAATCCAATAAAAAAATTGTAAGTCCTATCCTCAACTTTGTTTTTATTTATGAATATGAATTTGTTGATTGTTTTTGCATTTGTGTTTATTTATAGCTTGAACCTAAAACGATTTTCTTCTTTATGTATTATCAATCAATTGTAGCCCATTACACCATTAAAGTAAACAAATCTGTTCAAATTGTTGTTAGTTGACCGACCATTTTGCCATTCTCTATCTAATTCGAACACCCTTTAGTTTTCATTTCTTAAAAACGAAGCATCCCAATGTATATTACGAGATTAGTAACGGTTGTGCATTGTTACGTATATTTTGTTTTTCACGTCGTTGTTGTCATGGGATACTCCTATTAGGCGCAGCGTCGCATCATCAATTACCCGATTCAAACACTCGCGTTCCTCGAGTAATCCGGAATAACCTCATCAATTACCCGTTTACATTGCGATAATCATAAATCTTATAATATAAAATTAATCTACTACTTGTTTATACTTTTAATTTATTTAACATGAATAAAGTTTTCATCACTATTTGCTTATTAAGATAATGCTTGAGTTTAAATATATCGTTGTAAAAATAATAATAAGGGATAATCATTATAATTGTATCCAAGTCAAGAAGCCATTAACTAATTCTTGAGCTTTTTTTTTTTTTTTTTGTATGAAACTTATTTTTTCCTATTCTACGAAATTTCAATAAATTCTATTTTGTGCAATCATAAATTTTTTATTAACTTCTATTGTGTGTATTATTAAAGTGAAATTATAATGTGGCACTACTTAATCTTTTTTTTTTCAACATATACATGTTTCGTTTAAATTCTACCCGTTATATATAGGTAAACACACCCCATTCTCTCAGTTTAGGGTGGATATTTGTGGATTGTTGTAGGTAGAGGTGAGCAGGAACCGCACCAAAAATCACAAACCAGAAAAAAAAAACTGCAAAAACCGATCCACAACAAACGACGGTGCAATTCCTAAAATATGAAAACCGCATTTTGCGGTGCGGTTTCGGTTTTCACAAAAAAACCGCACCGAAATAACCACACTGAACCACTTCTATATATTCATATATTTTTGATTTTTTTTAAATAAACCCACTAAATTTCATAATTTTTGTATAATAAAATGCTTTTGTTTATACTTTAATAATTAGTCATTTCAAACACATTTTTAGGTTATATAATTTATTTTTCTTTCAATTTATTATCTAAGTTTTTAAAATTCTTCATCTCATTTGACTTTTACTATTATGTAAATTAATAATTTCATACTATTACACAATAATTTTTATATATGTTTCAACCATCATGTAACCTTATGAATTATGATATATTTATTTTTTAATAAGTATATACCAGAATAAAATAATTTAAAAAACAAAAAAAACCGCAAAAACCAAACCGAAAATGCAGAACTGCGCGGATGTGAATTCTCATTTTTTAAAAGCCGCAATTGCGGAGATGGTTTGGTTTTTACCATAACTTGATTTTTACAAAGATTTGTGAATCAAATTTGTGATTTATAGATTCGATTCATTATTAATTGATGTATACTTGTGAATCAAATCAAATATAGCTCCAACGAAGATAGAAACTATTATTAGCAAAACCTTTCAAAATTATGATAATTCAACGAAGATAGAGACCCACTTTCTAATAGGACAAAACTCATTTATCGAAGATGGGTCATACTTTTCTAATAATACAAAAATATCATATCATGTCGGTCTAGAAGCAAATAATTATGGTCGTACAAAACGTCACTTCGGTCTAGCAAAAAATATCTCATCAACTTTTAGACGCGCGTCAAGATTTTATAGAGTCGCACGGTTTAGCAATGAGACAAGACCAAATTTAGAAAGAAAAAAAAAAGAATTTGACTAGAAAGTGTATAGTAAAGTAGAAAAGATACTATTTTTTAAAGTTCCTCATAATTTATTAGATAAGAACATGTGACAAATGATTGCTCAATTTTCTCTTATCATAAAATCGAGGGACTGGAAGTGGAATTAACGTTGTCACTGTGACAATTCACATTTTGATCAAAATGGAAGTTTTGAAATGATTGCTCAAAATGGAAGTTCCATTAGTATTAGGAACTAGAAGTTCTATTTTGATCGCATTCATTTCAAAAACTTCCATCCATCCATTCATCGTTATATTGTAAGTCATTTCTATTTTCTTTCTAATTACTTTTTATTGGTTCATTTTTGTATTTGCATATCTGTGGTAACTCATTATCATTTTGAAACATTAAATTTTTTTGTTATTCGATCTAATGCCCCGTAACTAAACAATTCGACCGGCTAATTATTGTAACGACGCAAAAAGTATTATATATAACCAAAATTTTGACGTGAAATGTTTGGGTCATGCTCACCCGTCTTCATACTTTTTACGGAGTGATTGTGGTTATACGTATGTTATGCTGGGTTTGGTCCTTTCATAGTTGGACTGTTGTATTTTCTACAAAGTTAGAATCGTTGCTTTTTTATTTGTGTGGCCCAAATTATATAGTATCTTGTTTTTATATCCCTACCTCGAGTTTGCTCTGTCTACATTTCACCTCCCATGCACCTTGCTGAGACGAGATTCAGTAATGTTGTTGTTTTCGGTTGAGATTGCTGACTATTTATGTGATATTGTTTTCGATCACTATCTATCTTTTGCTTGATATGTTCTACGTTCTTTTTTTTAACAGCTAACATATATATAAACAATTGTAAGTTTGCTCTTTTTAGTTTGTTACACTTCAAGTTAACTTTATAAATATAAATAAGTTATTAGATTTATGTTGACTAGCTTAGTAGGTTCTCGCGTGATGCAGTTGCGGATACTCTGCAATTTAATTTTTTGGCTAATAATTTATTTCATTTGTACATTTTTTGGCAATAGTTTTACTGATTAGTTTGTTCGTTTAAGGAATATAAGCGATGACAAAAGTTTGATGATACTTTGCTTAGTTTGTATTATTTTATTGGGATTATGTATTGGGAGGCCGCCCAACTATTAAAATTTTTACTTTTAGGCCACCCATTTATAAAAACTAACTTATAGGCCGCTCATTTATGGGTTTGCTTTTGTTTATACCAATTTTGAGTAATTTTATCTCGAAATTCTTAAAACAACAAAATAAAGCTAAATATAACATATTAAAATAACACAAACGAGTACTAAAATGTAAAATATCGGTTTAGCCATTAATTAAGTGCAACTTTAGTTAAGCGAAAGTGAATAAAGATAATTTATCTAATGTTTTACGTTTAAATTGTTAATTTTATTGTGTTGATATGTTAAAATTAGCTTTATTCTTGTAATTGTATGAATATCCGCCAAGAATTTGAACGGTATTGGTATAAAGAAAAACAAATACATACTTGGGTGGCCTATAAGTTAATTTTAGAAAATGGGTGTCCTAAAAGTAAAATGCATAATAGTTGGGCGCCCTTTGAATACATAATCCCTATTTTATTTGTTTGTTTTTTGTGTTTTGTAACTTGCTTGGTTTGTACAATATGTTCTTTTAATTGTAATTTTTATTGAAAGAAGTTTTTTAAAATATCACTAATTAGCAGTTTGCATGACTTGTACTATGTATTTTAATATTTGCATTTATCATTAAATGAGTGTTTTAAGAATGTATATTAGTTACTAGCTAAAAGACCCGTGAAATTCACGGGTATCTTAAATAAACATAACAAAAATATATATAACTAATGTTGATATGTTATGCAATAAAATGGAAGAACAATACAAATGAGTGTGTCGAGTGGACAAAAGGGCATGTTTGTAATGAAACATAAGAATATTATATAATAATGCAAAAAGAGCATAAAGAAAAACATATGATAGTATATGAAGTTATCCATTTTGATTTGTTGTTGAACACAAAAACTTGTGGATGAATTTGTCGATAACCCTTTTTTTAACAAAATTTGACAACCAAAGTTATACCAACCTTCATATTCTTGTATAAAAGCTAAAGTTCTAACAAATAAGGATATCAACCTAAAATGGGTATGATTTGAAACACGATATGTTGTTGGACATCCATAATAAGTGATGGAATATGAGAACAAAACATCTCGGATATTAACAATAAATAATTTACAAATGACGACTAAAAACAAAGTGACCAAATAGTTTGTACGGGGAATTAGCATCCGTTGCAAACAATAAATCAAAATCAAAAAAATAAGCCAAAACACATATTAGTACCCCCGAACTTGGCAAATTGGATCTTTTAGCACCCTGAACTTTTAAATGTGTAGAATGATACCCTAAACTTGACAAAGTAAATTTTGACTACCCTATACTAATTAACTCAAAAATTAATTGTTTTTTTTTCTTTCTAAAAGTTAATTTTGTGAAGTATTTTTAATAAATAATTTATAGTAAAACTTTGGCTAGGTAAATATATATTTATTCCTAAAATTTAATTATCTTTCAATTTTAAAATTTATTATAATCATTTAATTAATTATTTAGAATATATTTGTAGTATCTATTTTTAAAACATTTTTAACGCATTACTCTTAGTATATCTTCATATTATATTATTAAATGATTGTTACAAATAACTTTTAAATCAACTTATAACCAACTATATATGAGTTTTTGCAATTTGCAATTTAACATATGCATATGAAGAAATAAATAGTTAAAATTGTTATGGTCTCAAAAATATTTGATACATATGCTTAGTATATAATACAAATATCTATATACGAAAAGTGGTGCAGTAGATTCACTTTTTATAAAGTATTATTTTAAATATATATATATTCTCAACAATTAAATATAATATTATATTAATTAAAAAAATTAAATCAATGTTAAAAAAGATATAATTAGTTATTCTAAGTTTAACTATAAATCGTATATATTACATTCGGCCTTAGTAAATTGATTTTTAGAAAAAACTAAAAATAATAATTTTATGGAGTAATTTCAGTTTGTAAAGTTCGGGGTACCATTATGCACTCTTTAAAGTTTAAGGTACTAAATGAGCTTGCTTGTCATGTTCGGGGACTAATATATGTTTTGGCATAAAAGATGTAAGAGACATCCTTTACTTAAGAAAGAGACACTTTATTTATTAATCTACCGATACTCTTTATTCATTCTAATATTATTTTTATTCATATATTTTCTTTCAATAACTGCATATAAGCTAAAAAGCTATTTTAAATAAGGATATTTATACTACTTATAATGGAGGGATGACCCTCTCTCCTATTTATGAGTTTAAGATTTCCTAAATTAGAATTTAAGCAAATACTACTTATAAAACATAGTGTACAGCTCTATAAAGCACAATTAACTTTAAGCAAATACTATTTCTTACATACATACAATTAATACAACCCATCATAAATATATACAACTACCTAAGCACAATGTACAAATACAAATAAAATTAAAAACACACTATACAATACATACAATTAATACACAATTTAATTCACCCCTTCACCAAAATATATAACTCTTTAACTACAATGTACAATCTAATTAAGCTTCCAAAACATAAATCTGAAATCAAACAGCTCTAATAAAATAAAATTTGTTCGTTGGAAAATTTAATCACAGGGTAACCACCGTCGCATCGCACGGGTACCCTGCTAGTATACTAAAGAAACGAAAGCTCAAAAGGTGGTATCATTCCATTAGAAAAGTCAACAAAGACATAAAATGGATTAGGATATGATATTAATTCACCAAGAGTAACCAAGAAACATAGATCCAAAAATATTCGTATGACACATAGTGAGCATAGTACCAATGTCTTAAAAGAAACTTAAAGTAACATATAATATGGTTGTGAAGCAGTTAAACCACGTCAACTTACTCGAACAATACTCTACGACACAAAAGTAGTCCAAAAAAGAAGAGTCAAGCAACTTCTTCTTGGTGTTAGATCTTACTCCATTCATCACAACCTATTTGCCACCATGTTTCCTAGCTAAACATATTTAGAGTGGTTGAAGTACATTTTATACGTTTTGGAGGCGTTCCGTTGTCATCAGTAACAGTAACATAAGCCAGAGCCTAACAAAAAGACAATATTATTAAGATTCAAAGAGGATAAAGTTCATATAATCATATTTGTAGCAAGCGAAGACTGAAATATAGCACCAACTACCTTAGCTAGAATGTAACCAATAGAAGCACGAACCACTTAGTGGGCGGCCGAAATATAACATCAACTACCATTAGCTTGAATATAAACAGTAGAAGCTAGAACCACCTAATGGGTTAAGAGCACCAGGTATCCATGGTGCCATGGTCTTGTGTCATGAGTAAAACTATTGTCACTTCAGCACTTTTTCTATAACACCAAAACCTATAACTTTACACAAAACACTCCTTCAATTTATGATGTTATAAAACATCCTCTGGGCAACATATAACCCGATAAACCACAAATACAAAAAGAAATACTCACGGCGTGGGCTAATCCTGACGGCACCAACCCTTATGGCGTAAAGAGGGGTGTCGGGTTGGTGCTATCAGTTGACGTTATCGGATGACGCCATATGCAACAACCATACGTACCAATTTCTCTAATAGCAAACTTGCAATGTTTGACAAAAAGAAACTTTGAAATCCTTTTAATGTACAAATATGTTTATATTACATATGATATTAGTGTTAAATCACATATGATTAAACACTAATTTAAATATTTTAATAATATCACATATGATATGTAATATCATATATGATATTAGTGCTAAATTACATATGATATTACATATCATATATGATTTAATACTAATATCACATGTGAATTATTAGAATAATCAAATTAGTGTTTAATCACATGTGATTTTTTAATGGAAATTTCAGTATCGAAAAAAAAAAAAAAAACGTAAAAAAAGGTGAAAAAACGATTTTTTTTTAGTCTAAAGTATATCAAAGTGCCTATTTATAGAAAGATAAATAAATTGTTCATCGTAAAAGTGTATTTTTTTTCGCTTAACGATTAACGGTTTAAAAGATATTAATATTTGAAAAAAAAATAATGAAAGTGATTTTTTAAATTGTTATGATTAATCTCATCTATTAGATCTAATAAAGATGGATGATGAAAATTGTCTTTGATATTTATGAATATGTTTTGTATGTAAAAGATCTTAACGCTAAACGCTATATACAAATATGCCACTTAATTAGTTAAACAACTAATTTACTTACCCATTGACGCAAGTGTCGAGAAGAAGGTTTAAAACAATTAAATTGTGTTGCTTGGTGTGTGGCATGTAGAATGCAAGATATTTGAAGAAAAAAAATTATGAGAGGAGAATTAAAAGTGTGATATATTAGTTAAATGAATAAATGCATCATAGAGTAATTACAATAAATATTATTCAAATTATTAAATGTCTATGCAAAACAAAGACACCATAATCATTTTCCGAAAATTGATTTCGAAATGTTGTTACATATTTGACTTTATAAGCCACGTGTCATAAGGAGAGGACAAGATATTTTTAGAAAATATTAATGAAGAGTTATATTAAAAAGTGTGTTTTATTATATTAAATAGATAGATAGATGTATCAATGAATTGTAAACATTACATGAATACTTGTATTGCTTAATTTTTCAACTTTTAGTGTCTTAATGAATTTAATGAAGGAAAATATCTTCCTCCATTATAAGATACCATTTACTAACAAGTACTAAAAATGAGCTTGCTATGTTTTCCGGGAAATCAAGGAATTGTCAACCAAATGCTATTTTTCATCACTTCTTTTGAATAATTGAATTTTGAAAAAAGAAGACATTGCTTTGATTGAACTGAACTGAGAGTTGCCAATCACATAATGAGATGGCGTGATGTGATATGACAAATACATATAAGATTGAAATTTAACTTAATACACGAAATCGATGTATAAAATATCATGTCAGGGTGAAAATTATGTGATTGTAACAATTATACCTAACAAAATACAATGATACCTTTCATGGTTACCACTTTAGATTGACATGTAACTTAATACACGAAATTTCATAATATCTAAACCTGAGGGACTGGAAGTGAAATTAAAGTTGACTTAGAGTGAACCAATTAAGTTGCCTTTACTATTTCTAAACTTCATTGCATTCATTCACAAACTTCCATCCATCCGTAAGCTGTAAGTGAATTTCAGTCATCAATTATTTATATGGTAAAATTATTAGGTTATGTAGCATTTCACAAACTAGTTGGGATACAATTGACATGATTGAGTGATTTGAGTCTGTGATAGATGTTTTTTTTTATTAGGTTATGTAGCATAATATACATGGCATTGAATGGAATGAACAATTAGATTTTGTTAAAGAAAGTAAATACTAATCGGAAAATGCCACTGTATGAGAAATAGTGTTTTCGTGTAAATGACATGAATTGCGGAAAACTTTCAAAAGCTGTAGTGTTGTGTGGATCAGTGACTCGAAGGAACTTTACGTTAACCTTTTGGTTTCTATATGCTTGTGCATGTATTCTATGAAAGCTTTAACGGTTACTAAAACGTGGTAAGCTTGGTGTCACCTATAATTAACATTCATAGTGGTAAATTTAATCTACATTCATATTCTTAGGAAACATAGATGGCAGAACGCCTCTCTTAAGCTAAATGCAATGGTAATATTATGTGCCACAGTTTTTTGTCCATCTACTTAATAATAGTTTGTTTTCAAGAGAGATGGTTGTCTATTTATGTGATGCTGTTTCCACTATCTATGTTTTGTTTTTGTTTTTAACAGAACTTATATATAAGCAATTAGCATGTTTTTCAAGTCTACATGTTACATAGTATAACAGAAAAAGCACTCACATGTTTGATTGTTTAATGCTACTTAGTCATGGATTCTTGGTGCTAATTACTAAGTAGTAATTGTTTCAACTTTATTTTCTTTTTTTGAAAGCGTTTAGTGTACTTGTAAATGCAGCACAATCTCATTATTGATGATGACTACTACATCCATTCCTCATCGGTGGAAATATGACGTTTTGTAAGTTTTAGAGGTGAAGATATCCGTAAAAGTTTCATGGATCATCTATTCAATGATTTCAACCAAAAAGGAATTTATGCTTTTAGAGATGATACCAAATTGCCTAAAGGAGAAGAGATATCTCCTCATCTCATCAAAGCCATTGAAGAATCGAGGTTTTTGATAGTTATCTTCTCCAAAAACTATGCTTCTTCATCATGGTGTTTGAGGGAACTTGTCAAAATACTCCAGTGCAAGCAAATGGGAAAGCCTAAACACGAGGTTCAAATAATCTTTTATGATGTTAAACCTGAGGTAGTGAGAAAACAAACTGGGAGCTATGCTGAAGCATTTGCCAAACATGATGTTTCAAATAGCACAGAGGTGGATAAATGGAAAAAAGCTTTATCCGTGGCGGCTAACTTATCTGGATGGGATCTCCAGGACATGACAAATGGGTAAATTTCTGTTGTTGTGTAATTAGTCTTGTAGCTCTACTAAAGCTTGACACTATATTAGTTGTTGTTATTATTATTTCATTGTTATAGTTATTATTGTCTTTGTGGTTTAACAGGTATGAGTCCAAGTTCATCGATTCCATTCCAGAGAAATCCTCAAAACATTATGTGATGGACCCTTGCATGTTGGTGAGAACCTTGTTGGCATAGATTCCCATTTCGACAAATTAGACTTGTCACGCTTTGTTGGGTCACATAAGGTTAACATGATTGGAATATGCGGTATAAGCGGAATAGGAAAGACGACCCTTGCCAAAGCTATTTATAACTTGATGTATGTCCACTTTGAAGGAAGTTGCTTTTGTGAAGATGTCCAAGAAGTGAAAAAAAACAAAGCCTAACTCAAGTCCAGATGCAAATGATTGGTAAGATTCTGAAAACAGATGATCTGAAGATATCAAGTGTTGGTGACGGTTCTATGGTAATAAAGCAAAGGATGGCATGTAAGCCGATCCTGCTTGTTTTGGATGATGTGAATAACGTGAAACAGTTAGAAGCACTAGCAGGTTCACCTGATTGGTTTTCCCAGGAAGTTTGATTATTTTCACGGGTAAAGATAAACAGTTGCTAACATCACATAGAGTGGATGAAATTTATGAAATGAAGACTTTAGATGATTCTAAAGCTCTTGAGCTCTTTAGTTTGAATGCATTTGGGAAAAGGCATCCTACAGAAGTTTTTGAAGAATTTGCTTCCGAGATTGTGAAATATTTGCATGGTCACCCTTTGGCTCTCAAAGTTATTGGTCGATCACTGTATGAAAAATCTGTGGATTTTTGGAAAAGCAAATTGGAAAGACTCCAAACATATCCTAATTCAGAGATAGTACAAAAACTGCGACCAAGTTTTGATAGCTTAGCATCTGATGAGAAAAGAATGTTTCTTGACATTGCATGTGCCTTCATTGGGGAAAAGAAAGATTTTGCTGCAAGTGTACTACACAGCAGTCAATGTTCTGCAAATGCTATTATTGAAGTTCTAGCTGATAAGTTCCTAATAACAGTATCTGGAGATTGTCTTCAAATGCATGAATTGATTCAAAGCATGGCTAGGGAAATTACACGCGAAGAGCTCAACATGCCTGGGAAACAGAGAAGATTGTGTATATCATCTGCATTGAGTGAAAAGAAAGTAAGAAGTGGCATATTCTTCTTTACCTTCATATTCATACAACAGTATACACAATTGCATATGTTACTCTCTATAATTTATGTTACATGTTCTTGCTTTTCCAGGTGGAAATGACTGAAGCGATTGAAGTTCTAGTCCTTTTGTTAAGGAAATCTAGTCAAGAGGTTCACATAGACGCTAATTCTTTTGCACTTATGAAACATTTGCGGATCCTGAAAATTTATGCTGAGGAAGAATTTGATCAGAAACGGGAATTGAAGGGCTACAATGTGAAGTACTCAGGAAGTTTGTATTTTTTGTCCAATGAGCTAAGCTTGTTTTGTTGGCATGGATACCCTTTCAAGTACTTACCTTCAGATTTCTATCCAGAAAACATTGTTGTCATCGACCTCTCTTACAGCAACATAAAACAACTTTGGACAACACCAAAGGTATTTACTTGTTCATACATGTGTTCGTGTTCGACACCTGGAGATATAAGAACTAATCTTTTTTCTATTTATATCAGTGTTTACGAAGGTTGAAAATAATGAAGCTAAGGCACTGTTGTAACCTAACAACCACCCCTGACTTCTCAGAGATTATAAACCTCGAAGAGCTAGATCTTGAAGGTTGTGTGAATTTGGTTACAGTTCATCCATCAATTGGAATGCTCAAGAGACTTGTTGTCTTAAATATGAGAGACTGCAGACGGGCTAGGAGTTTTCCTAGCAAAGTGGAAATGGATTCTCTTCAGGTTTTGAATCGCTCGGGATGCTTAAATGGTCATATGGAACCAACAATCATCCATTGAAGCCTTTTGGTCTAGATGGTGGACTTAAATCTCTGGTTTCATATGGAACCAACAACATCCCCAAAGATCAGTTTCATTGGCAGGTTTACATATGTTAAAGTCTCTGAATTTCAGCTACTGCAACTTATATGAAGTCCCTGAGAGCATTGGAGGCTTATCATGTCTAAAGAAACTAAACTTGGAAGGGAACAATTTATTAGAAGTTCCTGAGAGCATTGGAGGCTTATCATGTCTAGAACGTCTATACTTGCAAGGGAACAATTTTACTAGCTTGCCTGGAAGTTTGAGTCAACTTTCTAGTCTTGAATTGCTTTATGTTAATGGTTGCAAGAAGCTGGAAGTGTTGTCTGAAGTTCCACCTAGCATAAGGATTATTAGTGCATCTGATTGCACCTCCTTAAGAGAAGTGCCGGGATCATCTAAATACCCATTCAGGAATAGGTACAATTATTTCAATAATTGTCCAAAGCTGTTTAAGAATGTTACCATTGATAGCGAGGGGTCTATATCGAAGACTCAGTGTCTTGACTCATCTATAACTTCCCAAGGCTCTATTCACCAGCTTTCTGCTTTCCTTGGGTATGCGGGTTTACAGGCTGACAGATGTGAATTCTTCTCGCGAGACATTGCCTATTATTCTTGTTTAGATATAATGTATCATGGGAATAGCATTCCAGAGTGGTTTACAAATAGAAGTGCGGGAAATCATGTAAAGGTTGAATTACCTTCAGATTGGTGCTTCAATAAGTTTAGGGATACGGAATTTTGTGTTGTTTTAAGAGAAAAAGCCTTACATATATAAAGGATACTCTGTAAAGAACTTTGATGGAGCGTCTATGAACCCAGATACTTGCACTTTCTTTGAGAGAGAGGTGCTAGGAATCCAAGATTCATATATGATATGGTTGCATTACATGAGGGATACACAGAAATGGAAGGAAGCAAAGAATTTTGTTACATTTAGTTTCCAAGATGAATTCATGTATAATGAAGATGTTGAGGTGAAGGAGTGTGGAGTAAGACTAATTTGTGATGAAGATATAGAACAAGAAGCAGATTTAAGTATGCTCCAAGGCCTCCCAACTCCAACAACACAACATGGTGTAATGTTAAGCCTACATGGGGAAAATGATGGTGGTTTAGTGTGGTCGTGGTAGTTCAATTGAAATGAGCTTTATTGTGTTTCTTTAATTCATCCATATGACTTTTGTTTATAATGAGCTTTTTATGTAGCACACACCACGTGTTTGTTGAAATGTGTATGAGAAGAACTCATTGACTGTTATATTGGTATATATATTGTTGGCTTGATTGTTAAGAACGTATTGCAAAGCAAACATGGGTTTCGTTTCCATAGCCACTTGTATCTTGAATCTCCTCATTGCTTTGGGAATAACATCTTTAAAGAAATGAAAAGTGCTTTTTTCTGCATTTCTTTGCAATTTTTATTAGATACAAATAGGTAATATGAGACATATGGGGAAAAGAACATCAGAGGAAATAGGGTGATATTATGCATTTAATGTTATATCATCAGGTGATCTCGATACTATTTATCAATACAAAATTGCACCAAACATTCTTTGCTTATTTGATAGAAAACAATGCTCTATGATATTATGAATAGGTTTAGCTTCATAGTTAGGTAAATTTGTTTTCTTTGTCTAGGTGTTTGATCATGTTGTACATGACCTCACATACTCGATACTATTTATCAGTACAAAATTGCACCAAACATTCTTTGCTTACCAAGAAAACAATGCCTCTTTGTTTTTTAGTTGACGAACAGGTTAGCTTCATCTTTGTAAATTTAAGTTAAAAATAATGAAAATGATTTTCTTTTCTAGGTGTTTGATAAAATGTATATGAGTTATTACTTCACTTGTTGCAAATAGTGCTCCTTCCTTGTCATTTTAGATGTTTTACCTCGTTTGCCTTTGAACGAAAAATAAAAACAAACAAGCTTTCTAAAAGTTCTAAATAATGAAGATGATAGTCCATTTTCAAATTGCTTGTAATTTGAGAAATTCTGATTAAGTACACTTTTCACCAATCAAATATCATATCTACTCACCATAATCTCTTTTGGTTGGTTAAATGTGAAAGTGGACACGTATTTTGGGACGATTCAAAGTAGAAATACAGACTTATAAATTGGGACGGAGGGAGTAGTAATTACTCATCAACATGTTTGTTAAGAACGTCTAACAGATTCCTCTCTATAGTAAATTGCATCTTTTCTTTCTTACGCTCTTCATTCAGTTGCAATTATTGTTATTTCATAGAAAATCATTCATCAACATGCCAGCTTGTTTGTTAATAAGACATAGAACAAAGTCACAGGGGTTTGATCTTTGATGTAAACGTGGAGGAGGTCGCTGAACACGCCCTTACAGTCGATACTCATTTACATCCTGAACATCACAGTTACAAGACATACAACAAAGTTTCTGACATCCAAAAAGAATTGATTTACTGTCAGTTTCGGGAGTATATGGTTGTCCACTCCAATCTGAAAGAGTTATGTAGTCAGAAAGGTAGTTTTTCGCTACAAAAAAAGAATGAGGATGACACTATTCTATGGAGTATCAGCAATGTTAACTATCAAGATGGTTCTGATATTCATATATGTCATATCGAAAGCAAGCACATATCTGACTATCTGTTGTATCTTCTCGTGACATACCCTGTTATGTTGCCAATAGGTATTGGCATGATCAGGTATCGCGACAACTGTGCTGAAGCAATGGGTTTTTTCAAGGAAAAAGGTCAACCGAAAAAGTTGAAGCATGTCTAAAGCTGCTGGAAGTTGATTCTCTTTAAGTGTTGCCTAGTAAAGTGAAGGGGATCGATGCAAATCTGTACTGTTTGATGGTTGCAGACTGGCTTTTAGCTTGAAAAAGATGGAAGTATGTGGAAAGTCGCGTTAACTTATGCTGCTACTCACTGCAAAGGATTTCACCTTGAGAAACAGCTTAGGAAAGGGGCGAGTTTTTGACTCAAGTTTGGCTACTGATGGTACATTTGGGCATCACAGAGCAGCTCCAGGTTTCTCAAGGTGATGCTGTAAGCTAAAATCATTGTCTTGTAATGCACATAAACTTGAGTCACTCTGGTCACTGTTGGCCAACCCAAACCTGAAAGGAGAACAATTTTACAGTCAACAAAAAGTCCAAAGCAAAGGTCACAAAAAAGCACACATTAACTGTGTTTTGTGGACAATGTACTAAAACTATTTAATATGGAAATACTTTTCTTAAGAACTCTCGTTATCAGGTGTATACTTTCAAAGTTGTGAAATAGAGAAGGGTTTGTGATTCGGTTAGTTTCTTTGAGAATCAATGCTTTTGAAACTTAAGACATGACATCATTTTTATATTTTTATATTAAATGTTCGTGTTAGATTACTTAATAGTGTATAGATACTTAAAGTTGGCTATTATTAGAGTAAACAAAAACAAATTAGTTTTATCAATTTGAAAGGCAAAAATAGTCAATTAATGCTGATATGCTTATGTAAAAGTCTGTTTGAGATTAGAAGTAGAAAAAAGATGCATGGCATGCTTAACTTTGTTCGAATGATACTTAAATGCATAAGTGCATAGCATTGTAAGGTTTATGGTCCGCTACTATCTTAGTCTTGTAAAAGTAACCAAAATTGAAGGGGCTTTGCCGAAATAAGGCCCATAAGGTAGGTGGGTATGATATGATTTGGTCATATTACTGGTTATCAACTTGTTAAATTTCAAAGGATAATTTCCGATCCAGTACAAATTTGGAGATGTACCACTGATCATAATAAGAAGCTGTGCTATCTAGTTGGACTAGTCGTGAAAGTAAGCTACACTATTTTTAAATCCGTGGGCTAGTTGGATAAAAGGTGTAAGATACCTTCAGTTCTGATGTCAATTAAAAAAGAAACAAAAAGGTCTACTAATAATATAGACATACAAAACACTGAGAGTACAAATCAGTTAAACCTTATTCTATGGGTCACCCATCTATGTATATGGGAAAATTGGTCATCAAAGTAGCCAAAATGGCAATTGATCAATCAAAGTAGCCAGAAACCCCACTACATTCCTGCTACCTTGCGAGGCTCAGATTTTTGCATCGAAAGAGCTTGCAAGAGTCTCATGTCAGGCCACTTTCACTATGTGAGTTCCATGTCAAGCCAATTTCATGGTTGCTCCATAAAAGCGTCCAACTTTCACCATAAAATCCCACATCTGCTGCAAAAAAACTAAACCTCGCAAGGTTTGAAAACTTTCTAGCAGACCAACCCACAAGGAATCTTGCAGAATTCTTTGCCATCTTGTCAAATTCAATTGTCATTTTGGCAAGTTTGACCAACTACCCTATTTATGTGATAGAACAACTAAAAAAATAAGAGAGAAGAAAGAAGCAGAATCCTAACTTTTTTAATCTAGTTTCCACACAAGTGACAAAATGGTCTTGTTGTGCAACTGGTCAAAACAGAGTTCTTTTTTGGTAAAAACTGTTTTGCCAAAATTTCAATAGGAAAATAGAGTCTTGCAAGACTAAAAAATTAGATTACGTCGGAACGAATTTAAGTTTTTTAGTTAAATGAATGAGGAAGTATTATGCATTTAATTTACATTTAGGAAACTAACAATCTGTTTTGACCCATTCGCCCTGTTTTCATTAAGCAGTTTTTATCTATTAGCTGTTAGACACTTAGACGATTATACATACTAGAGATAAGCATGAGTGCATGACTCAGATCAGAAATTCGTAAGTAAAGGGGTTAAATTGCCACCTTTAAGTTCTGAACAGAAAAAAATGGGAGGAAAGAGGGACAAAACAACTCAACAAGCATGGAAGGATTCATACCTCATGCAATATGCTAAGCAAGACTAAGAATCCTGACATGCTTTTTCTTCCTTAGCTCATGTGGAACCGAGCCAAAAACCCTGGTCCCAATCGGTTCACATTGCTTGTTGACAAGTACAACAGCATTATCATCATTATAATCAAACTTAACCAAACACACTCCCATCACACTGATGTTACTACCCTGGCTCCTTTGCATGGCAGCTCTGAGTTGTCCACCACTTTCAAATTGGATCACAACCACACCATACACCACAGATTTTTATTTTTATATAAAATAATACAATATGGGAGGTTTTATGTCCTTTCTTTACTTATCCACCTGGTTGGGCCATTCATGAACTTCACTGATGCTGTTGTGATTTTAGCATTCGAGCGAGAAACTGTTGAGGCCCCGCAATAGTGAGCGTCCAGCTAGTTTGATTTTCTTTCATGCATACAATATGACAAAATCAGATGATGAAAAACTTATTGCAAAGAGCAAAAGAAACTATGAATGCAGTATCAAGCAATTTTTATGGAAGTGGCTTATCTTAAATTAACACACATGGATATATCGAGATAAGTTATGCAGATTTCCAAGCTATCTATATAGGGAAAGATCATTAGCTTGGCAACAAGTCAACCAAAATCCTTTTTACTTGTGTACAAAAACACCTAACATATCTTATTTATCCTAGTTATGGTTCATGTAAGCAAAACACATCTATTAGTATCTTACATCTATCAAACCAGATAGAAGTGTGTGTTTAGGCAAATTTTCACTAATATGTTTGGTTGGTGCTTCTGATGTACTGTTTGGCTGAAACATAACCACTAACTTCAATCAACTTAAGCCAATACGTGATGACTTTGTTTTTACCAAGCGACATATTGTTACCATTATAAAATTGTGAAATTTACATAGTGCCACTAATAGACGTCAAAGTAGAATGAGACAACTCTCAGTTACGTCACAGATTAACAAGTTCATGCCTTTCTACCAGCAATGAGAACAATGGAACTAAACCTATTCTCCCAGTGAAAAATGGATCTATCGATAGTAGCATAAAACTATGAATCCTGAAATTAGAATACCAAAGTTTCGAAGGAGTTAGTACACTACATTCTTCAGACTTTTCGCAGCAAGAAATGAGTATACAAAAAGAACAATATCGGAGCAATGACTACATAAAAAGTAGAAGTTACAAGTTTATACTGGAAGCTAGTTTATATCACTCAAGCAAAGAAACCTTAGAGCACATACCACGAAAGCAATTAGAAGCAGAATCTGTTGCCATCTTGATCTACTTCACAAGTTTAGTTTCCTACCTGCAAACATTATTTCAAACACTCACATTATTCCTATTCTTTACAACCTCAGAAAAGAAAGGTGCAATATTAAATGAGTACACTATGTCAGAAATGCGACAGCTAATTAAACATAAGAGTTGAGCGAAGATACAATTTCACTAACCACGGGAAAAGTAATCCCAAAAGATCTGAAACAATTTTCAGACTATAAACACTTAGGATAATCATACATACTGATGTACACAAGACTGTGGATTATAAACTGGACTTGGGCTGGTCCAGACCCATTATAATCTAAGATAATGACCCAAAGTCAACCTAGTCTTTATGAGGTCCAACAACAGGTAAAAAATAAGTCTTCTGCGTTTTGTTCAGTTCCGTTTTGTTTGGAAGAGTAGAAAGTGGTCTTCAAATAAGGAGGAGGAATACCTAGTCTTTCTGCTCCCACTATCAATTCTGTTATTATGTATTCGATAGTATAAATAGGAGGTAGTAGTATGTTTATTGTCATCAGTTCAAGCTTTGTAATTCCCCTATCAATTAAAGTATTTTCTTCCATTATAAATCTCACCATTCTTATTGTTACTTGTTCACTGTATATCACAAACCATACATACTTGATCCATATAAACCAACAAGTGGTATCAAGAGCTTGTGTTAGTGTATGGTTAATGTTGCACCATAATTGTAAAAGTCTTGATAGGCTCGGTGTACACATGTAAATAACGATAGACAAAGGACCAATATTGTTAGTTTGATAGTTAATAACCGAATAGCGGTTATGGGTAGTTACTAGCGGTTACAAAAGTTAGTTAATTAACCGCCAAAGTTAGTTATTTTAGGAAGGGACATGTCGGTTCATTTACACGGTTAGTACCTTATATATACTAAATACATATGTAACGTTTTAATTAGTGTCTGAATATTCAATGTAAACACTTTTATGTTGTTTATCAAATAGAATCAATTCTTGTATATCTTATCAATTCGATCCTGTGGAAACCCCGCAAGACCTGTGCAAAACTGGTATCAGAGCGAAGGCTCCAAGATTGCAAGAGTTTGATTCAACTTTTGATCAAGAAGATCAAAACAAAGGAAGGAAAAGACACCAAGGAATACGCTGGCCAAGGAATACGATGGAGACTTTGTTGGGACTGCATAACGCGACAACAAAGGAAGGAAAAGACAACGTTGTAGAAGAACTTTTGTGGGACTGCTGGAACGCAACACAAAGGAGGAAAAGCAAACGTTTTAATGCTTGAAAGGATAGCGTGATACCGGAAGGAAGAGGCTAGCAAGAAAGGATTGCTCTTGAACGTGACATAATGAAAGAAAATTGCAAGAATACATGGCCTGACAAATGGTGAAGATGAAGCAATAAGAGATTGCTATAAAAGGTTCATTGACATAATAAAGGTGTACCATGAGACTGCGGTGCCCTGGAATGAGAAGCCAAGAAGAGAAGTGGGAGAAGAGACCCACAAGGCAAGCAGGAAGATGCAGAGATAGATGAGTCACAGAATGAAGAAATGAACAAGATAAAGTTTGGGGTCATGATAGAAGGCAATGTGAAGGAAAACGTGGAGAAGAGCATGAAGATTTGGAGAACAAGATTTTTAGGATATATGAATGTGTCATTTAACAATATGTGGGGCGATGTTGCAATTCCTTTGGGATTGACTCGGGAGGATGGACATAGTGTAAAGGAATGCTATCGAGAATACATAGCATTGGTGAAAGTGTACTATGAGGAAGCACGTAGGGTAGGACATGGAGAACCACGGATTGATATGGTCGGAAATGAACCATGTGGTGATGCAAAGACTAGCGTGTACATGGAGGAAGCACAAGAAAAATCTAAAGAAAAGGTTCAAGTATGTCCATGATGAAGTCAAGAAGGAAGAAGACATGGGATGCACCACAAGTGGAAGTAGCAAGGAAAACAAGACTTAAACAATTAGGGGGGAAATGTTGCACCATAATTGTAAAAGTCTTGATAGGCTCGGTGTACACATGTAAATAACGATAGACAAAGGACCAATATTGTTAGTTTGATAGTTAATAACCGAATAGCGGTTATGGGTAGTTACTAGCGGTTACAAAAGTTAGTTAATTAACCGCCAAAGTTAGTTATTTTAGGAAGGGACATGTCGGTTCATTTACACCGGTTAGTACCTTATATATACTCGTACATATGTAACGTTTTAATTAGTGTCTGAATATTCAATGTAAACACTTTTATGTTGTTTATCAAATAGAATCAATTCTTGTATATCTTATCAATTCGATCCTGTGGAAACCCCGCAAGACCTGTGCAAAAGTTAAGTGCATGCCAAAAACAACCATGGTAGCAAGCTCATCGTCTTCGACTCATGATGAAGTTCAAAGGACCGGAAAAGAGGGTACTGTCACTCTTCGTTATCCAATGACACAAAGACGAACTACTATGTGTGGGCAATTAAAATGCGGGTGAATTTGCAAGCACAAGGAGTGTGGGATGCAACTCAACGCGAAGAAGTTGAAGAACGGCAAGATCGGATGGCTCTAGCCGCTATTTATCAGGCGATTCCAGAAGATGTGTTACTAACGTTAGCCGATAAGGATACGGCCAAGGAAGCGTGGGAGACGCTTTGGACGATGCACATGGGAGCCGAATGGGTAAAAGAGGCTAAAGTTCAAACCTTGAGAAGTGATTTCGAGGTGATCCGTATGAAAGACAGTGAATCAGTGGATGAGTTTGCGATGATATTGAATACCATTGTGACGGATATTCAATCTCTAGGTGACACGATCGAGGAGATTACGGTGGTGAAGAAGTTTCTCCGGGCTGTTCCGATACGGTTTATGCAAATCGTAACGTTGATTGAACAGTTTGGGGATTTAAAGAACATGTGATGGAAGAGGTAGTGGGTCGTCTTAAGACCCATGAGGAGAGAATTCGAGGCTATGGAGATCGGCAGGGGAACAATTACTCGCTCACTCACGCCGAGTGGTCGTGCGATCCAAGAAAACCGGCGAGGGGCTCGTCTAATGCTCCAAGAGGAAGAGGAGGTTACGTAGCGGGGTCGGGGGGCGAGGCCGAGGTCGTGAACGTGGTCGTGAGTCGAGGTGATGGCCATGATTTCAAAACAAACTGGAATGATCGAAGCATGGCCGAAAGATAAAAGCAAGATAAAATGTTTTGCTTGTGTGAGTTTGGTCATTATGTGTCCGAATGCCGGAAAAAAGCAAGTGAAGAAGCGAACCTCACTCAAAGCTGCGATGAAGAACCCACTTTAATGATGGCGATTTCGAAGGACATGTACCAGGTGAACTATTTCTACGAGGAGAATATAAATGTGAACCTTCTTGCATCGAGGAACTTGAATTGATCGGATGTGGTATCTCGACAATGGTGCTAGCAATCACATGACGGAGATCGTTCAAAGTTCCACGGCGAGATGAAAGTGTTTGGTCGATTCAAGTTTGGAGATGGTTCATTGTAGCTATTGTGGGAAAAGGATCGATTTTATTCGATTGCAAAATGGTGATCAACGACTCATAATGAGGTATACTTTATTCCAAGCTTAAAAGTAACATTATTAGTCTCGGGCAAATGACGGAAGTGGGGTATCGGGTTGAATTAGGCAGAATTTGTTAAAGATGTTTGATGAAACAAAACTCTTATGCTAAGGGTGAAAAGATCTCGGTTTGTTTATATAAAACCTTTTTAAAGACGGGTCACCCGACTTGTCTTCTTACAACGAAGAAGAACCTTCTTGGTTATGGCATTCAAGACTCGGGCATGTGAACTTTTACTCGCTAAGAAGATTGGTTGAAAAGAATATGGCCTCGTGTGTCCCTATGATTACTCACCCAAATCGGTGTGTGAAGGGTGTGTCTTAGCAAAGCAAACCCGAATCCCATTCCCGAACAAGCGGTGTTTCGGGCTAAAAACATCTCGAGCTTGTACATGCTGATTTGTGGTCCGATCACACCACGATGTTGGAGGAATAAGTGTTGGAATCACTCCTAAGCGATATTTCAAGTATTTATATTTCATATGTAATAGGTAGCTTTATTATGGCCTTTATGTTTGTTTAAGGTCAAGCTTATGTAGAAGGCCCATAAGCTTAGCCCAAGCCCACATAAGAAAGGATGGGAACTAGGAGTGTTGCCCTAGCTTCCCTCCTATAAATCTCTTGTAAACCCTCATTTGAGGGTTGGTTGTTCAAGTTTTCCTTTCATTCACTATATTACGCATAACCGTCTCATATTATTGTGTGTGTGTGTTTGGTTCTTGTTCAATCGCCTTATCTCTTTCTTTATAACTTGTGTTTGTAAAACTAGTGACCTAACAGTGGTATCAATCGCCAAATAGTTGGGTGTACACTTTGTTTTTGAAGTTTTTGGTTTTGGGTCTTACGCGTAAAGATAACGCAATCTTTGGTTCTCTTAAAAACTCGTTTTTTACACTTTTTAATCCAAGATTCTTGTACTTTCAATGTTTTGAGGTGTTAAAATACTTGTTTTGGCAAAAGTTTCAAACTTTACGCGTGGATCTCGTTTTAAGCTTGTTTTTGTTCATAGGTGTCGTTCTACGCGTAACCCGTTTAGCAGTTTTGGTACATCAAAATTCACATTTTTGTGTTCTTTTGGTACTATTGAAGCTATTCCATAACAAAAATCTGGTTTAGAAACACATTTGGGTAAAATCAAAGTTACGAGTAATTCTACGCGTATCAAAACCCTAAAATTACGCGTAAGATTTTTCCTTGGTTTGATCTTCATTTTCCTGGTTTATTCCGTGTTTTCTTACTTGGATAAGTCTGAAAATACGTCGACTTTGGATATCTTTTGCACTGTGAAGTGTAAAAGATCATTTGGGCAAAAACCCTAAACTTACGCATAAGCATAAGCTTACGTAGAAATCCCACGCATAAGATTCACTTTACGCGTACACTCGGATCACGCATAAGGTAATCCCACGCCTAACTTTCTCGCCTAAATTTTGTCTACGCATAACTTTAGTGTTTTTATCTTACTTCGCGTAAGCTAAATCCTCTGGCGTAACTCCTTATTGTTACGCATAACTTTTGGTGTTTTTACGCTTAAGTACTACTTGGTTTCTTGTCTTTTCTCGCTAAGGACACTTCATCAACAAAGGTTCATTCGACTACAAAGATCCATTTTACTACACAAGTTCATCAACATGTCTCAACCACCATACTCTAACTATTTCCTCACACTTATAATCATCAACAACAACAACAATTAACTCCACAACATCAACAATGGAATCAACAACAAGCTATTTATCAACAACAATTTAATCAACAACATACTCCACAAATGGGTGCAATTCCACCTCCACAAATGGTTCAAACACCACCAAGCCTTCAAGTTCAACCCTACACAACCGATTTCAATCAACATCCATCACGGACCACTATGAAGGAACCCACTTGGTTTGCAAAGATGTGTGAAGCTTTAAGCGACCAACAATCAATTCATGAAGTGGATCACTTGATAGACCTCCAATGCTCACTCCGAAACTACGATCAATGGGTGATAAGGTTCTTTAGGTTTTGTGATCTAAAGAAGCCACATGGAAAGTTCTTAAAGAAGGTTATCTTGGAAGGTCCATTTGAGATGCCTCTTGTCATTGTGCCGGAGATCCAAGCTTTGTTCCACCAAGAGATGAACAAACAAACATTGCTATCATTGTGATTTAAATCCTACATAACTTCTACACTATGAAGGCGATGAACTTGCAATGGAATACATCCTCTTAGGATTACCAAACCCAATTCTTCGTAGTGTTGATGCTCAAAAGCGCACAAAAATGTGGGATCATATTCGTCTTCTTATGGAAGGATCATACTCAATCGGGAGGATTTGGAATCCAAAATTTACTTGGCTTATGAACACTTCATGATTGAACACGGAGAGACACTAGAGTCCTATCATCATCGATTTTCGAGACATCATCAATGATTTGGATAAACACAACATCATCATGCCAAGAATTGCGTGAATACTAAGTTCACGAGTAGTCTTGGTCACGAATGGGAGAAGTATGTCATCTTTCTCCGTCAAGCGAAGAATATGCATCATTCTACTTATGGATTGTTGTACGATTACTTGAAGCCTCATGAAAAGGAAGTTGATCGGGAAAGGATTCTCCGTGCTCAAATTGCTAACAAGTACAACCGGATAATCAACAACTTGCCTTGTATGCTCAGCGAATTATCCTCTCAACCAAGAACTCAACCAATCGCTTCAAACACACCTTCACGGCAACAACCTCAACAAAATCAATTGGTTCCATCTGCAACAATGCTCAAGCATATGTCGTTGAAGCGGACCGAGAAATCGATCCGTTCGAAGCATTGCAACAAGGATTTGTGATGATTGCTAATGCTTTTGGCGTTACACCAACAAATCCAACAATCATATTCGTTCCTCATCTAACACACGGACTCAAGTCGTTGTGAACAATGGACGTGTTGAAGTTCGTAATCGTAATTATGGTCGTCGGATGGGCGGTGGTCAAGGGTTTAATGTTGTGGGAAGGAATAACAAGAGCTCAAGTGGTGGACCAGGAAATGCTCGAGAATCGGTTAAATGGTCTTAGATGCTACAAGCGCAATGAAAAGGACACTGGCTAATGCATGCCCAAAGCCAAGGAGTAGGGCGGTGCTTATTTCAAAGAGGCTTTACTTTTGGCTCTTAAGGATGAAGTGGTGGATCTCTCACGGACAAAGAACAGAACTTTATGGCGTATGAGACTCGGATGATGATATGGAGGACTTGCGAGGCCAATGCGGTTGTTATGTTGATGGCTAATATGCAAGAGTTACACATGAGTGAAACAGGCCAGAGTGACATCGATGGCTTGTCTCGTGCCGAACAAACCATCATCATATCGAACTAATATCTCCGTCAATATCGAATCAAGCGACTCGGAATGTTCAAATGAGTCATCTACATCTCATTCGACGATTTTCAAATAAACCCGTAGTTACATTTGGCGATCCGATGACCTTATGGTCTCCTTGATAATCAAATTGACTCCGTGGTTATACTTGAGGATCTAAATAATGATCATGTTGTGACTCACGTTGAACAAGATGAACCTTGCCCCATCCAGATCTTGTTACATTTTAAAGACCAACAATCCCAAATTGTTGCATGTGTTGCATTAAATCAGTCCTTAAAAAGTAAAATGCACTGTTAACCAAGGATTTTGAATGTTTACAAATGCAACTCAACTTTTTCAAAACTCAAGACAACCGTGAAAAAGGTTTTGAAGCCGCTTTGCAAAATCTCATCAAAGCGAAAAATATTTAGAGACGGATCGTGATCTAGCGCCTCGAAGAATGCTTTGTTGTGCGAATTAGAACAATCGAAACACGAACATAAAAAGCAAATTAACGCTCTCACCTTGGAAAATCAAAAGCTAAGGTGAGTTGTTAAATTGTCAAAAGCAGTTCTCCGCATACAAAAAGCATTCAACGAATCGGGTAGATGACCTTCTTGAAGAAATTATCGACACAAAACAAACTTAAAGAGTTTAAAAGCATTGTTTACAAACATGGTGAATCGATGAATGACTATTGAAAAGTTTACCTTAAAACCCAATCCAAAAGGATATGGAAAAATCTAGCGATTACAAACCAAAGCTTTCACTAAAACATTCAAACCAACTCACGAAGTTTCGGTCGAGAATACAAAATTGATAATCTTGTCATGAGTGTTGTTGAATATCATCGTCAAGAGGAATTAGATGCGAAAGCGAGTCGATCAAAATTAAAACCGTTGTTTACAACAAACCTTTTAATTATAAAACGCGGTCACTTTCGTCACACCAACGGATTCTTCAAACACACCAAGGGTTATCATCAAAACACCGAGTCTTCTATTGTTAATCCCAAAAGCAGACTTTGCAAAAACTTATGGTCCTTTACCTTCCATTAGTGAAGTAAACTCACAACTGAAAATCGAAAAATTCTTCGATATTTTGACATTTTCATGGTCGACCTCAAAATTTTACAACATGAGATAGAATATCGATCCGAAATCAAAGTTGAACATTTTCAATCGCCTCAGCGCGAGAACAAAGAGACATTTTTCGGAAAAATCTTTTACCTAATGTTAAAAACTTGAAAAGTTGTGCAATTGCACAGGAAAAGGATTTTCATAAGGAACTTGGGGTCATGAAAACGTTTTGAGAAAGCGAAACATCTATTTCTAATACTAAGCGAAGAAGAAACTCTTGAGAAAAGATGTTGATCGACTCTTGGAAGATGTTATCGTCTTGATATCCATAATGTTGTGTTACTCTATTCTTTGCCATATGCATCGATCATATCTCTGGCGATATTGTTGAAGCTGTTATTCTTGTTGAGAACACCGATAATGTGCTTCGGATCGAGTCTTTAAAAGTGAAAATAAACGATTACTCCTTGAAATTTACAATGCAAAACGTCGTCTTCATTGGTGTGAAAAGATATTCACAACCATCAACTTAGTTTTCAAAAGAAAATCGCCATTGAGTGAAAAACTTCGATCCTAAAATTGAGCAACTGGATGATCAAAGCGTGTCTTTGAAAAGTCAAATCTCAAAATATGAACAAGAACTTTTAAAAGTTAAGCAGAATATAGTGTCATATTTGATTTACTCAAAAGACTCGACTTGAAGCATCAAGCGAACTTGATCACTATCTTGCTCACACTAGAGATGTCATGAATTTTCTTGAAATATTCGATTCGAAAATCAAGATCGATTCACACTATCTCTAAGTTACGGAAATGTTAGGAAAGTATGAACAACTTCCGCCCACTGTGATTAAGAGATTAGCACCGATTACACTTAGTAATCGTGAACCTAGAATTCCCAACGCCAAATCACAAGTTGCTAATGTGTTTCCCTCTTTGAAGCAGAATAGTTGCATCTTTTCCAAGCGTCGCACTTCACGACCTAGGAGCACTCAATCGAAGAATAGGAAGTTGCGACCTAAGAAAAGATCAATAAGGAATGCTAAAGTGAAGAACACCCTAGGACTCGAATAAAACTCATGTTGCTTCCACTATAGATGTTGCGTCGGCAAATGTAATACAAATAGTGATGTAACGAATGCTAAACCGTTAAGTACTTTTGATATTCGATCGATGCACCTTGTGTTATTTGTCGAAAGAGTATGAATTCGATTGTCATGACAAATGTGTTGCTAAAGCTATAATCTCTCGATTACGGAATCCTAAGAATCGGAATACCTCTAGGCCCACTAATCATTCTAAGTCGTGCTTGGTAAACCACCTTCTTTAGATTCTAAGGCAACCATTGCTATCACAAGTAGCTCCCTTCACCTCCTAAGAATGTAGTACCACCTAGTGCTTTCACTAAGACTAAAGCAAAGAGTAGTTATAGATGGCGAAATGGATATACAACACACTAGATTTAAATGGATGCCTAAACTTATTAATGTGTGTGTATCTAATATACCTTGGAACCCTCTAACATTTCGGGTTCCACATCTACTTCTATTCCATCGTGTAAATCGTGTGTAATCTGGTGATACAAATCATTCTGGATTGTTGATAGCGGATGTTCCCGACACATGACATGCAACCTTAAAGCGTTATCAAACTTTATTGCAAAGTTCATTGGCACCGTCGATTCGAACGATCACTGCAGCACTATCATGGGCTCGAGATTATGTTAATGGGAACATCGAAATCGGCGAGGGTTTACTATGTGGAAGGCCTCGGTCACAATCTGCTTTCGATGGGTCAATTTTGTGATGGAGATTTGGAGGTTGCTTTGGGAGAAAACTTGTTTCATTCGTGATCTACAAGGAAATGACCTTATGTCCGCTCGCGTAATTCTAGTCTCTACACTATCTCTATGCATGACATGGTTGCTTCCTCTCCCATCCGCTTACTTTCAAAGGCAACATCTACAAAATCATGGCTATGGCACCGTCTCTCACATCTAAACTTTCAAACCATCACCAACCTTGCTCGACACAAACTAGTTGAAGCACTCCCACGATTCCGGTATTCAAAAGATCACCTTTGCTCGACTGTGAACAAGGGAAAAGCACTCGTGCTCATTTTCCTTCAAAGGTGGAACACGACTCTCGACATGTGCTACATCTTCTTCACATGGATTTGTGTGGCCCGATCGGCGTGCAAACTATCAATGGCAAACGCTACATCTTAGTAATTGTTGATGACTACTCACGATGGACTTGGGTCTACTTTCTTCGTAGCAAAGACCAAGCTCCACAAATGATCATCACCTTTCTCACTAAAATACTGAGGTTCACTCCGCAACACCGTCGGGGCTAATTCGAGCAGACAAAGGAACCGAATTTGTTAACCAAACCCTTCGTGAATTTTATGAGAAAGTGGAATTCAACATCAAACATCTATTGCACGTACACACGAACAAAGCGGAGTTGTTGAAAGAGCGAAACCGAGCGTTAGTGGAAGCTGCAAGAACAATGTTAATCAATGCTAAACTTCAGATTACTTGTGGGCGAAGCCGTATCTATCGCATGCTACACTCAAAACCGTTCTATGATGCAAAACGCCACAACAAAACACCTTTCGAGCTTGTCCACAACCATAAACCGAATCTCAAACACTTTCATGTATTTGGATCCCTTTGCTATCCGAATAATGATCGTGATGATTTTGGAAAGCTCAAAGCCAAAGCCGACATTGAGTCTTTATTGGATATTATGAGAATTCTAAAGGTTACCGGATGCGGAATCGTCGTACAAAACAGTGATGGAAGCGATTCATGCTCATTTCGATGAACTCATGGAAATGGCTTACGAGTATAACGACTTAGAACCGGTCACAACCGTTTAAACTTCCCTCAACCCCTATCATCGGTGAACAAAGCCCCGACTCACTCGTCAACAAATGGAAAGGTTATTTGCTCCTACATTTCGTGGCGATATTGATGAACGTGCTCGGTGTATCCGCTGTTTCATTGCACAACACGATAATATTCCCATACGATACACTGCTACAACAACTCATTGTTGAAGATGCACCTACACGATTGACTCCAACACAACAGTTGAACACACCGCTTCCAACAATGATGAACGGTGATGATATTCGAATGAAATACCCCCACTGCAGATTTTGATCCAAATCGTTCTTCAATCCGTTTGCTAATGAGGCTGCGCACGGATGTCGCGGAATCTTCAACAAACCATTTGAATCCTCGGAATCTACACAATGTATACCAACATCAACCCTCTACACATAGATGGACAAAAGACCATCCTCGGCTAACATTATTGGCAACCCAAATCAACCGGTCGTTACGAGACAACGTCTTCACACAGATGGTGAACATTGCATTTATGCTCTCACCGTGTCACCTGTCTGAGCCTAAAAACATTAAAGACGCAATGACAAAAGACAAGCGGATTGAATCCATGCGGGAAGAACTCAACCAATTCAAAGCGTTTTGAAGTATGGAAGCGGTTGAAAGACCAACGAGGGTCTCGTCATTGGTCTAAAATGGATTGGAAAAACAAATTGGATGCGGAAGGGCGTCATCCGCAACAAGTCACGTCTAGTTGCTAAGGGTTATCATCGGGAAGAGGAATAGACTTTGAAGAATCTTTTGCTCCGGTTGCTCGTCTTGAGGTTGTTCGGATATTTCTCGCGTTCATTGCTCATATGAATATGACGGTCTATCGGATGGATGTCAAAGCAGGCGTTTCTCAATGGACAACTTAAAAAGCGGTCTATGTCGACCAACCGGATGGATTCGTTGATCACGAGTTCCCGAACCATGTCTACAAACCGAACAAAGCTCTTTATGGTCTCAAACAAGCCCCTCGGGCATGGTACGATAAGCTATCATCTTTCCTCATTGCCAATAATTTCACCAAAGGCTTGGTTGACCCAACTTTTTTATACAATATCACGGGCACATATCTTAATTGTTCAAATTTACGTGGATGACATCATTTTTGGGTCTACACAAAAAGTTTTCAATCGCTTTTGCAAAACTAATGAAGAAAAATTTTGAAATGTCCATGATGGGTGAACTTCGTTCTTTCTCGGACGCAAGTTCATCAATCACCCGTGGTATTTTCTTGAGTCGATCCAAATATGCCCTTGAATTGTTAAACAAATTTGGAATGACAACTGTGACACTTATGCCACACCAATGGCTCATACCAAGAAGTTAGATCTTTGATTTACATGGAAATTAGTTGACCCTACCAAATACCAAGTATTATTGGGTCTCTCATGTATCTAACAGCTAGCAGACACGATATTGTCTTTGCCGTTTATCTATGCTCCCGTTATCGATCGCGACCAAGCTGAAACCCACCTCTCTCGAGGCTAAAAGAATCCTCAGATATATCAAGGGAACCATTAACTTGGGGATCCGGTATCCGAAGGATTCGGTTTTGAACTAATCGCTTTTAGACGCGATCACGCAGGATGCTTAGACTCAAGAAAAAGTACTTGAGAGCACTACAATTTCTCGGTGATAAGCGGTGTCTTGGCAATCAAAGAAGCGAGATTGTACATCATTGTCATCAACGAAGCGAGAATATGTAGCCATGTCGCGTGTTGTGCTCAAGTCATCGGATGAGAACACAACTCAAAGACTATGGTTACGTATTTGTGAGAATCCGATGTCTTTGCGACAATCGGAGTGCCATTGCCATCTCGTGCAACTCATTCGGCACTTTCGAAATCAAAGCACATCGATCTACGCTATCATTTCATCAAGGACCACGTGGAGCAGTGCCGTTGAATTATACTTTGTGAGTCTTGAATACCAATTGGCGGATCGCTCACCAAAGCCTTGCCTCCCGCTAGGTTTAATGAGTTTGTCCACGAATTGGTATGAGGTGTTTGACTCAAGAGGAATTGGATGACCTCTTAAAGCGATCTTAAAACACATCAAACACCAAAACATCTTTTGTAAATAAATTTTCAAAACAAAATACAAAAATATAAAATCCGATAAAACAACAAAATATTCTCCTAATCTATCTTTCTTTCAACATGGCAAGTACATTTCTTCCGTCAACACTTTTATCTTTTAAAATTCCGTATTTTTTCCGATCAAGTGTTGAGGGGAAAAATTATCTCTTAACTTGTTTCAAAACATCGTGTACTTGCATGTTATCATATCTCGGTTGATTCTTTTACAAATGGTGGTACACTACGGTTTAATGACTCCTCGGACTAAATTTATAACCTTTCATTATTTCTTAAGTCGAGGGGGAGTGTCGTCAAATTTCTTTCCTAAAATCTTCGTTTGGTAACCAAAATGGAAGTTAAGTGGCTTGGTTTGAAAAAGGAAAAGGTGGAGGGACCAAAACTGTCAAAAGGTTAAACTCATTTTTAATAAAACACCCTCCCACCTACTTTTCTTCTTCTCATTTATTACACAAAACTTTACACATCCTACGCCTTACAATCATTCAAGATATCTGTTGATTTGATCATCATTGTGTAAGTGTTTTTGTGATCTAAACATGTTTTTAAGATAAGGTCTTGAATTTTATTCAAATCCAACGGTTAAAATTCATGTTACGAGTGATTATGTGTTCTACGCATAAGCGTATGAACACAAAATCATTGTGTGGACGTTTGTGGTTAAATGGATTATGTCAAAACATTTCAAATACATCAATGATATCAGTTTAACCATCAAAATCCACCCAGAAACACGTATCAATGATTTTTGAAAATTAGGGTTCTTGTGTCGAATTGGGTGTTTTCGAATGTGAAGTGTTTTAGTCAAAAAGACTGTTGGGTTATGTTCTCATGATGTTGAATTGATGATTTCCTTGCTTTATAACCACCCAGAAACTCTAAATCATCAACAATTTGGAATTAGGGTTTAAAGTTCTTAAGTTTAGGTATTTTTGATTCACCATGAATTGGGTGTTATAACTTGGTATATAGACTTCCTCAACACTCTTAAACTACCAGAAAAAGTTTGGTGCATATTCCATGGCTAGATCTCATACGCGTAGATTTAGGGTTTAGACTACGCGTGTATGAGTTCTACTGAATAGCTGTTAAGCTGTGCAAATATGATTTGATCGTCATAAAATGAATGTTATGTGTTTAACATTGATGATATGATGCTTTATTTCGGGCTTGCAACACTTAATATTCGAACCAAGGTTGTTGTTAATCTACGCATAAGGATCACCTTACGCGTAGCTTGTTATCGTAAGATTAGTCTTACGCGTGGCGTCGCATAAGGTTCTACATATGGGACTACGCGTATCCAGTGAAGGATATGCGTAAATAGTGACCTCTACGCATAAGGTCAACTCTTACGAGTAGCCCCAGCGTAAGGTTAATATATGCTCACGCATAAGCTCACGCATAAGGTCTCTTTTTCCCACGCGTAACATTTTTACGCGTAAGTTAGGATCCTGGCGTAAGTGTACGCCTCGCATATATCATTCACATCTCGCATAACTTTACCAATCCTACGCATAAGCCGAGATCATACCTTCGTTATGAATTGTTACGTGTACAAACTTGTAAATAAACTAATCATATCATCACGAATCCAAAATGTCACTAATAAACTTAAATCGTTTGATATGTTGTGAACAATAAGTGATAAAATAAACTTTAAAACTTAAAGTTAACTAACTCACGAAACATTTCACGATATCATTGAACTATTGAACATACAAGTGACTTAGGACTCGTAACAATCATTATCCTTTGTACATTCAATAACTAGACAATAAGACCTTACATTGACTAACATTATGTCTTCGATATGTTGGTTCTTTTGGCTAATGTTATTTGAGATCACGACATGGTGAACAAATGAATGTGGATGCACCAAGTTCTCTCCATTGCGATATCTATCCTCATGGCTATCCAATGAAGATAGGAAAGAATAATCTCCGTGTTGACTTTGACACCCTCACTTGCTCGGAATCTTCGTGTTTAATTGCTATTGACATTCGAGGATTCATCCGTATCGAACATGCTTACTCACTCTGCTGCTGTTCACGAGATCTACATCCAACAGTTACGGAACACTATGGAAAGGGTCAAAGGACAAAGCCGTGACGGTGACTCGAATCACAAACAAGTCACCATTACACTGCAGACTTAAGGGCATTCTCCTAATTCACGATGTCGATCCAACCAAACTATATGCCACACCTTTGAAGAGCTCACTCTCCAATTCTTAATCAATATCGGTTATGGCGATGCTACAGGAATAATCACCAAGCATTCTCACGTAGAGCTTAAGAGTATTCCTCAAACACGGAGAACTCTCTACATGATCATCACCAAGTACATTTACGGTCGTGACGGTGACTATGAGCACCCTAAGCTCATGGAACCGCAAATATTCGGGCATTGGTCAGCAGAAACACATCGCTATCGAAGCTATGATTTGGGATGACATGATGTCATTTCTCAACAAACTTGGCTCAAAGATTCCCTACATCGGATATACTAAATTGTTGATCCGAGAGCACTTGGACTTCATCCCGACATTCCAAGAGGCTCAATGACCCCGACAATCACGACATGTTGACGGAACCTATTCTATCCGCCGAATCAAGGAAAGCGTCTACAAAGAAACAAGGTGTTGTCTTGCCATATTTCCTTCTAGCGAAGATGTCGAAGCTCGAATCGTACAAAAGGTATCAGGAAGCGGTCAGACAAGGCAAAGTTGGTCATCTCGACGAAAAATCTTCGGAACACTGTAAGGAGAACCGAAAAGGAAGTCTTTGGAAGTGTCACAAGTTCGAGATAGTCGGAGGAATGTTCCAAAGAAGAAACCTATTCCAAAGAGAAACCTACCACTAAGAAAAAGTTCCTTCTCGAAGCCACTCCAATCCTTTCACCGAACCGCAAAGGCGGCTCGGGACGAGGACTCGAGGCTCACGACACAGATGAAGAGATCACATACTCAAAGCGCAAGGACGAAAATCCTCGGTACCAAAACCTCCAAGTCCTCAAACTAATACAGGAAAAGGCAAGACTCTGCACTTGTGTCACGGGATGAAAGCTACGAAGATGAAGAAGAGCAAGCTGGATCAATCATACGGAAGAAGTTTCACAAAGTCGGACACCTTCAAAAGGCGAAGAATTTGCTAAAGATCAAATGGGTGGCCCCGGAGGATCAAGTGGTCTTGCCACTCCTCTCTAGATCCCGATCACGGTTAATCGACCGATAAAGGGATCCGTGCCACCACTCTTGTGCAACAACAAAAGCACTGTAGAGGATACTATTGTGTATGATTTTGAGAAGCTGAGCGAGAAAGAAAAGTCTAGAGATGACGAGGATGATTATACAAAGTTTCTTCTAGACAGTCCAACACACTCAAAGGAGAAAACCTCGAAACTCCTAAGGACATGAAGTCTCCTCATGTCTCCTCATCATCGACTCTTCATCTCATTCATCACCACCACCATCAACGAAGTCAACCAGATCATCATCCAAATCGTTGAAGAAACCACCTAAATCTTGGATTTCAGACTCATAAAAGATTGTGAAAGTTGTCCAACAAGTCGAAAGAAGGACATACTTTACAAAAAAATGAATTGGTTTCTTGACCAAATTCAAAGACTTAAATGATGAGAAAGACAAGATGGAGAAAGAAAGGAATTTGTTCGAAGTTCATGAAGAGTCATCGAAAAGAGGCTCGAGCGAAATGATCGAAGGTTACACTAACAAGTACCTTGAATATCGTTCCTAAAGTCCAAAAGGCTGGAGAAGGCGACAAGAGATCACACCCACAAGTTTCTTCTCGACCTTTGTCCCGGTGTGACTAGAGAAGTATTTTCGGACAACTCACCCCTAACATCGTCGCATTGGTTAAACATACAATGGCCAAAGAAGTCGATCTCTACGAATGAAAGTTAATCGCTAAACTAGTGATGCAAATGTCAAAGCGATGCGGGCGTTTACTCAGAGGAAGCTAAATTTTTCGAAAATCTACTTGATTTTCAACTCGGATCATAATGCAAGGAGTCACCGATCAACCCAAACGACCAAGAGATGGCGATGATAAGGATAAGGACTCGCACCTAAGCGTCGAAGCGATGCGGTAAATCTACTTGATGCCACCTCCTCCACCACGGACTTCTTCTCAACAAAACTCTCCTCCACCTCGGTCTTCTCTTGATAAACCTCGGGACGATTCCGAGTTACCACCACGACTCATAAAACGGTGATTACTTTGAGTATACGGTGGTGACGATGAAGAGGTCCTTGAGCCCGACAACAACCCACTCACCCAAACAAGTGCGAAACCGGTATCATCATCAAGGCGTTCCAAAAGAAGAAGAAGACGACTCGGCTGGAGTCGTATCATGGCTAGATGACGATAAAACCGAAGAGTTTGAATGGTTCTCCACACTTGTCAATCAAAATCCCTACCGATGAAGGTCAAGAATTGGTAGACGGTTCTACATTGGAGCACATAAAACTTTTGCAAGAAAAGTTCCATGTGAAGAAAATGACTAAATCGAGTTGAAGCGAATCAAGAGTGAAGCGTTTCAACTTCTAAAAGAGACTATGAAAGCGCCTCGAGGTCGAATATCATCTTGAGAACATCGCTCGAGCTATGTCTAACAACATGGATTGGCTCAATCCGGAAGCAAACATTGACTTCACACAAAGGGACAACCTCCATACTACACCGATTGGACCAAACCCTACCGACCATTGGCCAAACAGACGAACCACGATTCCTTCCGATACTTCTTTAACAGAGACACGGATCTTCTCTTACACGGTAGCGATGGTTCACGAAAATACGCTACATCATTGACTCTTCCATTCCCGTGACTATTTACTCAAAGCGCATAGCTATCGAGGAACGTGCAAATCACTTGTTTTCGACAACGTGCAAGCATCGACCAAGATGCATTGTATGGGATTCATCATTGGCACGAGCGAAGAATCTAGTACGGTGCACGGTTCGTAAGTCTCAACATGCGGTTGTATAGTTCTAAGGACATCGTGGCCATCAAACACATTGATCTCAAGTCTAAGTGGGACTACACATTCTTAAAGAATATCATAGTCAAGCGACAAGATGAACAGGACTATGGATTCTTCGAGGTGACTTTGAGAACTTGTCCCTCAACGACATCGAAGACATGTACCTTGCCAAAGTACGGTGGTCGTATGAGACAATTCTCAAGCTGAAGTTCAACGTGAATTCATCAAGTCGGTTCTCATCTTCATTAGACGATCGTGATCAAAGAGCGTGTTGAAGATATCCGGATGGTCGTTGAATCTTATCGACGCGTGTCAACCTCACTCCTCCAACGCTTACTCTTCCGATCTCAACCACTATCTCAATATACACTCATCGACCAAACCTTTGGCGTTGTTTACCATAGTGAACTTCAAAGCTGCTAATGGCGTGTAGTGAGCTCCACAAATTCGAGATCATACCTTGAAGTCTGGTTAGGGATGGATTGGCGTCTGGTTGAAGGATATCGCTGAAAGTTGGGTCTCCTGCTACTGGAATTCTCGGGAAAGGAGGGATGTGAGGCGTCTCATCACCATGATTGATGAAAGGTTGTTCGAAGGGATCGATTCGGAAGATTGGAGAGCTATGTTGGTGGTGGGACCAAGAGAAACATCACCGGCTTTCAGCGCCTGCGCGCTCTGGGAATATCACCGCACTTCTGGTACCCTTGAATTGTTTCCTTCATATAATTTTGGATGTATGATTATATATGAATGGCTTGTGCACACATATCGATGTACAACCCGTAATTGTCAAGAAAGGACCATGTGGTACGCCTCGGTGCTACAATCCTTATAAAAGGAGCGAAGCTTCTTATTTTTGAGTAAAACCTATCAAACCTTTCATTTTCAAGGTTTTGCTCAAAAGACAAGTACTTCCCATAAAATTTTAAAACCTCAACCGTTTATATCAACTGGTTGAGGGGAGTATTGATATTAAAACTACGTTCACAAATTGTTCACGAGTGGTCACTCTTCCCATAAAACTCGAAATGGTCATATTTATTCTCAACCGTTCAAAAATAACATTTACATATGCCATTTTGAGGGGAAAATTGTGTGATAAGAAATATGTTGTACAAAATGCAAATGAATCATGTACCTCGGACTTAACCAACGAATTGACGGTACTAAAGCGTTAGTAACTCGAAAAGACTTGTCTGGACGGGTAATAATTTCAAGCTAGTTCGCTAGTAATGTAAGCGTGTCTCGCAAAGGACTTGTCCAAGTAGAAAGTACCATTCGAGAAACTTTTGATAGACATGAACTCGACGGGTATGAAAACCTCTCGAGGTTTGTCTACACCTTCATGGTAGTTATTAGAGCTAGTTGTCACCTAAAAGCGACAATGTAACTCTTTAACTATGCAACGTAACCGTGTCTCATGGGGATTGTCTATCTTGATGGATCAATTCAAAAAGTGCGCTCTTTCCTCACTGTGCATTTAACCATTAAAACTATTAAGCACATGTGGAGGGGGAGTATTTATGCAAAACATCATCTCTCACGATGGTTCAAACATGTTTTTCATTAACAAACCCTTTGAGAGATATTTTCACATCACGGTGGTTTTAATGGCAAACATAGGTTAGTCATGGAGTTATAAGGTGACTAAGGTTAGGAATAACTGTCCTATGATCCGCTTGAGCCGGGAGGATCTACCCAAGGACACTACCATTAGTTAGTGTTAGAAGTCCTTAGGAATGATTATAAAAGCGAGAAAATGAGAATCGGAGAAAGAAGGAGTTGAAGAATCAAAAGAAATGTAAAGTAAAGGGTGAAAAGAAATAGCCTCCAGATTATTCAACTTAGGGCGATACACGGGTTCAATTCATATACTCTTGGTTGTCACTTAGTGACACCGGTATTGAAGATTAACAATCATCATGGACCCGATGTGGCGCATGCACTAAACCTTCTTTGCCACTCAAGTTTTCTCAACGAAGCTTGTTTCATTCTCATGTGGAACCCTACGTAAACTATTGGCTTTCTCTTAGAGATCGCTGGTATTGAAGAAGGAGACACTCTCCTAGTCTCCGCTCGGAAAACCAAAACGCACTATTGAGTCTAGAGCCACGAGATTCATCAAAAGATCTCTTAGGAACACGTGACATTTAATCACTTGATGATCAACTAATAAGATTATCGATGGTTCATATCGAGTCCTTCACGATCTTAGCAACTGTCGAGAACATTTATGAGAGGTTCACATCTGTGATCCTCGGTGATTGAATGGAAACTCCGCCAGGTCAACATCAAACGACACGACGGTAGTCACCGGTAACTCCCGTGGATTACGCGGTGTGTCTCAAACGGTCTGATCGTGAGGTGATGCTTGGTGTACTTTGACTCATCGAGAATAGATGTACTTGGTATATCGCGTTATCTCACTTGTGGGACTCCGGTTCGAGAACGGCCTTTGTAAGAATTAGAGTTGTGTTTTCACACTATGTTGTTAACACTCTCAAGTTCAAACTTGTAAGTGCTGGAAACCGCTTATTACTAACCGTTTGACATGTTTTCTTCTTATGGAAGCTCCGGGCGGAATGATCGTCTTGATTCTTCTCATGCTCACGCCAACATCATCACTAATGGAAGTTCTATTCAATGCAACACAATGATCAAAATGATTCTTCATCAAACCAAAGAATCTACAAAGTTAAAGACTTAAAGAACTTCATCAAGTATTGAATTCCAACGTCAAAGAGCGTGTGAGCATGTTGAAGAATGACGTGAGAACCTTGGAGCGTGACAAGGAGACGAGGCGATCGATGCGAACAACAACATACTATCACTTTCACCACAAAGAACAATGATCAAAGAACAAAGTTAATGATGACGTCAAGCATAAGCGTTCAAAGATAACTATCTCTACACTGGGAGATTGTTCGAATCAAGACAATTCCTCTCACAAGAAAGAAGATTGTCGAAGGCGTCCACGACTACTATTACATCAACGCCTTCACCGTTTACATTCATATATACTTGAGGGAGATTGTTGGAATCACTCCTAAACAAGATTTCAAGTATTTATATTTCATATGTAATAGGTAGCTTTATTATGGCCTTTATGTTTGTTTAAGGTCAAGCTTATGTAGAAGGCCCATAAGCTTAGGCCCAAGCCCACATAAGAAAGGATGGGAACTAGGAGTGTTGCCCTAGCTTCCCTCCTATAAATACTCTTGTAAACCCTCATTTGAGGGTTGGTTGTTCAAGTTTTCTTTTCATTCACTATATTACGCATAACCGTCTCATATTATTGTGTGTGTGTGTTTGGTTCTTGTTCAATCACCTCATCTTCTTTCTTTATAACTTGTGTTTGTAAAACTAGTGACCTAACAATAAGTATTTTCTGCTTTTGGTTGATGATTTCAGCAGGTGGTCATGGGTGTATACGCTCTCTGGAAAGTTCGAAGCTTTTGATGCATTCAAACGATACAAGAAGATGATCGAAGAGAGCTCAGGTTATAAAATAAAAACACTTCGTACCGACCGTGGGGGAGAGTTCACATCAAAAGAATTTGCAAAGTTCTGTGAAGAAAATGGTATTACAGGGAATTTGACAGCCCCTTATTCGCCCCAACAAAACGGAGTTGTGGAGAGGCGAAACCGAACCGTAATGGAGATGACAAAGAGCCTTCTCAAAGGAAGAAATGTACCAGGAGAGTTCTGGGTGAAGCCGTTGACACGCGGTCTATCTTCTCAACCGTTTACCATCAAAGTCACTTCCGACATCACTCCGTATGAAGCTTGGTATGGTAAAAAAACCAAATCTTGAACATTTAAGGACTTTTGGTTGTGTTGTTTTTGCTAAATGTACAGGTGGTCATTTAAAAAAACTTGACGATCGGCACAAAAAGATGGTGTACTTTGGAGTTGAAGATGGAACAAAAGGAAACCGGTTATATGACCCACAAGACATGAAGTTGCGGGTTAGTCGTGATGTTTTGTTTGATGAAAAAGAAGGTTGGGGCTGGTGTATAGGTATTGAGGAAGAGAGACCAGTAGCGAACACCTTTACAATAATCAAACCACATACCGAAATACCATCAGAAACCCCACAAAACAACCCTGAAACCACACATAATCAACCAGAAAATCCCGAATTTGAAACTGTGTTCTCGGGACAACCTTATCCTGAAGATGTGCAAGCTGATTCAGACCCAAATATTACAGCCCTTGACCCCTTTTCCTCGTCCTCCACACATTCAAGTAACTCCCCAAATGCTACTGGACCCAAAGGGTTTCGTTCCTTAAACGATATTTATGCTAGAACTCATGAAGTGACACTTGAACCTGAAGAATTGATGATGGCTGAAACAGATCAGCCCTCAACATTTGAAGAAGCAGTGGCACACAAGGCATGGCAGGAAGCTATGGAAGCTGAGTTGGACACGATCGAAAAGAACATGACATGGGAACCCACTGATTTGCCACCGGGTAAAAGAGCAATCGGTTTGAAATGGGTCTATAAGGTAAAGAAAGACAACATGGGAAATGTGGTTAAGTATAAAGCATGTATCGTCGTGAAAGGGTATGTGCAAAAACAGGGGGTTGATTATGATGAGGTTTTCGCACCCGTAGCTAGACTCGACACCATAAGGCTTATTCTTGCCTTAGCATCTCAACATGGGTGGAGTGTGCACCATTTAGATGTCAAGTCAGCCTTCCTCAATGGAGATCTCGAGGAGGAGGTTTATGTCACTCAATCAGAAGGGTACGTCAAGAAGGGTCAAGGTGATAAAGTGCTTAAAATTTTCAAAGCTCTTTATGGTTTAAAACAAGCACCTCGAGCTTGGAATGTGCGTTTAGATAAAACCATGAAAGGCCTGTGCTTTTTGAAAAGTTCTCAAGACCCGGCCGTTTACACCAGAAACTCGAAAGGTAAAACTCTTATTGTTGGAGTTTATGTCGATGACTTAATTATTACCGGGTCACACACACAAGACATTATCGAATTCAAGGAGCAAATGAAGAATGAATTCGAAATGAGTGGCCTGGGATTATTAGCTTATTACCTTGGAATTGAAGTTTCGCAAAAGAAGTGGGGAATAGCTTTGCGACAAACATGTTATGCAAAGAAGATTTTGGAGCAGTTTGGAATGCAATATTGCAACCCGAAAAAAAGTCCCATGGAACCTAAGTTGAAGGTCGACAACGATGAAGGTGGTGAAGAGATCGACTCTACTGAATATAGGCGATTGGTTGGATGCTTAAGGTACTTAACTCACACTCGTCCAGACTTGTCGTATTCAGTAGGGATAGCAAGCCGTTTTATGGAAAAACCGACAACTTTGCACTTTCAAGTTGTGAAACGTATTCTGAGATATATTAGAGGCACTCTTGATTATGGGCTTAATTATGAGAAAGGATCAGAATTCAAAGATTTAGTTGGGTTCACTGATAGTGATCATGGTGGTGACGCGGTCGGTGGTAAAAGTACGAGCGGTATGATTTTCTACTTTGGAAGGAATGCAATTACATGGCAATCTCAGAAGCAAAAGACGGTTGCTTTATCTTCTTGTGAAGCTGAGTTTATGGCAGCAACATCCGCAGCATGTCAGGCTATTTGGCTTGCAAATCTCGTGAAGGAACTAACGGGTCAACACGTTGAGCCAATCACTCTGTTTGTTGACAACAAATCAGCAATTGCCTTGATGAAGAATCCTGTTTTTCATGGAAGAAGTAAGCACATTAACATTCGTTTTCACTTCTTAAGGGAGTGTGTTGAACAAGAGAAGATCATAGTGGAACATGTTAACACAAAAGATCAGCGAGCAGATTTATTCACTAAGGCATTGGCACTGGTAAAGTTTATTGAGATGCGAAGCAAACTCGGTTCGACTGACACCGAGCTTGGTCCAGTTTAGGGGGGAGATTGTGGATTATAAACTGGACTTGGGCTGGTCCAGACCCATTATAATCTAAGATAATGACCCAAAGTCAACCTAGTCTTTATGAGGTCCAACAACAGGTAAGGAATAAGTCTTCTGCACGTTTTGTTCAGTTCCGTTTTGTTTGGAAGAGTAGAGAAGTGGTCTTCAAATAAGGAGAAGGGAATACCTAGTCTTTCTGCTCCCACTATCAATTCTGTTATTATGTATCCAGTAGTATAAATAGGAGGTAGTAGTATGTTTACTGTCATCAGTTCAAGCTTTGTAATTCCCCTATCAATTAAAGTATTTTCTTCCATTATAAATCTCACCATTCTTATTGTTACTTGTTCACTGTATATCACAAACCATACATACTTGATCCATATAAACCAACAAAGACCTTAACACAGTCAATAAATATAAAAACATCTAAATCAAACGTTAAAGGACAAATGGTACTAAAGTCGGCATATATCAATCAAACTTTCAAGCTGAATTTAGCCTGCACTTGGACAGATGATCACTAATTCGAGCTTGGTTTTGCTTTACCACACAAATTAGCGCGAAACATCATAACAATGACATCTTAATTTGTGTTCTGCCTACTTCATTTACAACTAAAGAAAAGTCGGCATACAGTGTTTTGGAGCGCCGTTTTGTGCACCTTACGGTATCTTCTTTAGTAAAGATTTAACTAAAATAAAAACAAGATATGTGACAGTTAACAAGAACATAAATAATTAGTCATTTTGTATCCTCGACTACTTTTTTTTATATAACGATCATATTAATCTTTTTTCAACATTTTATACTCATTATCTCACATGTTTCAGAGATGCATAACATCAAACACTGTATGCGCATCAGAAAAGCATATTTTTAAGTAATATCATAACTGAGGGATGTCATCGAACACGTTATGTGCATAATACAAAAGATGAACAGCCATCATGAGTTGTTAACTAATTGAGCTATAATAAGTTTATATGGGATATCAAATTAGTGTAGAAGTATATGAGAAAAATGAAAAACGAAAGTACAATCGATGACGACCATCAGACCGCAGCCAAAATCAAACGATGGCCACCAGACGTCATTCACACTCAGATAGCAAACACTCGAAAAAAAGTTCGTGATATGCTGAATTTTTTATGTGTTATTTAAAAATATGTGAGTGGAATTTAGTTAACAAAGAAAGTTATTTCTACAGAATTTGAATTTCTCCACTTCTTGATTTTTCTAGTGTACCAAACAAGGCATTTCCATTTCTTTGATCTCATTTCTTCCTACCAAACACACCCGCATCCACAATGCATAGACCATCAAAAGCTTTTTACTATTTTATAAAGCTTTTGAAAATGTTTTTTTGCATTTTAACATGAGGTTTTTAAAAAGCTTTTTACAAACGACTTGACATACACCAAGCTTTTACCAAAACCTATTAGTCATTAATAACTTATGCATTTAATGCATTTAATGCAACTGCACTAAAAAATGTATGCATTAAATGCAAAAAGTTATTAAAGACTTTTTACATTGTGGATGCTCTAAGAGCATCTACAATGGCTCAAATGGTTAAAAGCTTTTTACTATTTTAAAAAGTCTTTTAGGCATTGCAAATTGTCACACCCCAAAAATGACGCAGCGGAATAGCATTTAAAGGGTATGACTTCATGATCAAAACCACGAGGTGTCTAAATAGAGATATACTAAAAGTGTATAACATACGATAGTTCATAGACGCAAAACTCCCACAACCGGGATAAGTACATAATTTAGAATCCAACATAAGTCTTAAATCCAAACTACATCATAAGGAAAAGTCAAACAACAATTCTACGGAATACACTCCAGGAATGTCTTGTCTTAAGTCTTGCTAAGCCAGACTAATACACAACCTTCTAAGCAACCTCAATAACACCTGAAAATGGATACTCGAAAACGTCAACATAAAGTTGGTGAGCTCGTAGGTTTAAAAGTAAAACCACTAAGTTGTGATTAATATAAAGTAGGACAATAGTGAGCATGATATACAAGTATAAGCACTAATTGAAACCACGATGCATGCAACAACTGAACCTCACAAATGTCACGACACGATTTCCAATAATCCCAATAGTACTATCAATGCTTCGGCTCCAAAGCGGAGTTAAACAGCTGCGCACAAATGAACACACAACATAAGATCACATAGAAGGCACATATTGCAAATCAAACGCACATTATTGTCCAAAAACACGAAAGCAGATCATTTGAGTACCATTTTCCCCAAGGAAAATATTATGAAAAAGGGGCTACGAAAACTCACCTCAAGTACCAAATCACAAGTAGGAATCACGTAATTCGAGGCCCGGTAGATCTAACCGCAACCTAAATAAGTACCATGTCTTAGGTTCGGAAACAAATTCGTATATGCAAGTTTACACTCTAATGTATCACCCGTATATGTTCATTGTAAAGTTTGATGGTTAAAAAAACGTAATTACGTTATGGTGCTCGTTTAAAAGTGAAGTATACTCTTTTATATAACGTTACTAGTTTATCTCGTATTTGAAGTATGATCGCCTTGTTAATAAGTATTTTAGAAAATCCCCGACGCGCCTAACAAGTATATTAATCATCCTACCATTGTCGTCTAAGTTATTTACGAAAAATAAGAATTTACGTCGAAAATTTAACACTTTAATAAGTTTCCAGAAATGGTCAAATGGTCCAACAAAACTAGCTGTAAAACAGTCTGTACTTAGTATTTTTGGTTGAACTCATAGAATTTAGAAAGCATGGAGTAAGGCCTACAAAATTGTGGAAGTGACCCTTGGCTCAATCGGACCCGATCCCACATAAAAATGGCCTTGAAGTTGGGTGGTCAGGCTGTTTGAAGTGTTTCTGGGCAGTTTTCGGGTAAGTTTACAAGGCCATAATTCATTCGTTATAAATCCTTTTGACAAGTTCTTTGACTTTTTGGAAACTAGACCATGTCAACTTCATTTTACTTACTGATATTATTTTTCCAAAACCGACTCCATCTAAGAGAAAAAACAGGCTCAAACTTGGTCACGTGAGAAAACAGTTCGGACACTTGGAAAATATTAAGCTGTTTTGGACCTGATGGTTTTAATTGGTTTCGTCATACTTTAATTCAACGTATCTCGGTCGTTTTAGCTCCGTTTCTTAAGTTCTATATATCCCCGGGATCTTATTTCAGTATGCTAACATATTTTTAGTGCCTTGGATAATTTAGTTAAATTCTAATGCTCGATTTTTTCTTTTGAAAACCTTCCAACAGCAATATTTGTTTCAGAAAATCATTTTCAGTCACTCAACTTAAAACTAACGTATCTTCTTCGTTATATGTCCGTTTTAATCCGTTCAAGTGGCCATGTTTTTGTATTCAAGTCTATTTCCTATATTTATAGCCTAATCTTGTTAAAAAGCTACTGATTTTTCTATGTGAGGCCGAATAGGACAGCTTCTCTTTTTAAAAGTGTCATAGTGCTTTTTCTAGTATTCTAATCATCCAAAACCGCTTGCAACAACTTCCAAACTAATCCTAGCTCTTCCACCGAATTGTGAACACGTCAATAGTGATCTAACAATAAACTTAGCCAGATTAAAATTTTCAATTTCTCATATATTTAAGTAATTACCAAAACTAGTTAAATAAACAAACTTACTAGTTTATATATAGTGTTCATATTTTTCACTTTCTTTTTCAAGTTTAACAAGTAACTAGTGCTTTTATGTTGAAAATAGGTTTAAGACATAGTTCGTTGGTTATGAATTCATTGTGGTTACAAAATATTACATGTACATGGTGATACCTAAAGGGCATGTAAACTTGATATAAAGCTATAACTCATGAAACCATCATCATGTAAAGTGTGTAAAATTTATAGAAGTGATGTGTTAACTTACTTGAACCTAGAGTGATTATGTGGAGATGAAGAACAGTAGAACACTAATTTACCCAAATGCTACCCAATTTAGCTTCCAATACTATACCCTTAATCGATTTAAGCTTCCAAATAGTCAATATGTATGAAATACTCAAAACCAACTTTGTTTTCTCTTCCTTTTGCTACTGTTGTCGAAAGCTCAAGGAGCCAAATGTAATTTTATGTTTTGTTTACTAGTAACCAATAAGATTGGAAAGTAGTCCTTTAAATACTTGATCTAATGTATGGCATTCCTTATTTTTAATTCATCCTACCTTGCCTACACAATTAGTTTAGTAAAAGAATATGTTGAGGGTGGCGCATGGCTATGGTAGCAGGTGAACAAAAAAAGATGCCAAGTCCATTTGTTGTTTAAAGTAGCATGGTTTTTAGAATAGAGCAAATTCTCTAAATGCCCCGGTTGCCCAATGAATTTACCTCAAATGTCCCAAAATTTTTCCACTTCTATTAATGCCCCATGGGCAACTCTCCCAATTCAATATTTGGGCAACTCTCCCAAATAGGTGACATGTGTCCCTTTTTGTGGGGCCACCTTGTACTTACATAGTACAAGTATAATAGATGTCTACTTGGGCAACTTTGACCAACTTTATTGGGCAACTGACATTTTTTGTCTTTTAGTACAAAAGTATGGTCTTTTTTTATTATTAAAAAGTACATATATCTTGGGCAACTTGGTCATACACTTATGTACTTTTGGGCAACTCATGAGGTATAAAGTATACAATGTATTTAATGTATAAAAAACTTTTAAAAGTGTATAAATAGTTTTATAACTTTAATACATTTTTACACTTTATATATTTACAAATACAAATCTTCCTTAACACATTTCTTATCCACTAACTGATAACACACTTCTTATCCACACATAACACACTCAACACACTCAGATCCACTGATGTAAACAATCCAAACCATCGCCACCACACTCCGATCTAATGTCTATAAAAAAACGATTTGGGCGAGGGTAAGTAATTTTGTGTTTGATTTAGGGTTTCTGTTGGAATCACTCCTAAACCTAAATCAAGTGTTAGTGATTCATATGTAATAGATAGCTTAATTATGGCCTTTATGTTTGTTATTAGCCTTAAGCTTATGTAGAAGGCCCATGAGCTTAGGCCATGTCCATTAAGGAAAGGAAGGGAGTAGGAGTGTTGCCCTAGCTCCCCTTCCTATAAATACCTTGTAATAACCCTCACTTGAGGGTTGGTTGTTCATTTTATTCACTCTCTTTCACTCTACGCATAACCGGTTTACTCTTTACGTGTGTGTGTTTAACGTGTTCAACCGACCTCTATCTCTTCTCTATTCTTTCATTGATGCTTGTGTTGTAAAACTAGTGACCTAACAGTGGTATCAATCGCCAAATAGTTGGGTGAACGTATTGTTCTTGAAGTGGGTTTTGGTCCTACGCGTAGAACATACGTGCGTGGTTTGATACTTTGGTTCGCTTAAAAAACACAATTTTTACACTTTTTAATCCAAGATTCTTGTACTTTCAACGTTTTAAGGTGTTAAATAACTGTTTTTGGCATAAAGTTTCAAACTTTACGCGTAAATCTTTGTTTTTAAGCTTGGTTTTGTACGAGGGTTTCGCTCACGCATAACCTGTTTTAGACACTTTGGATCATCAAGTTTCACACTTTTGTGTTATCTTGGTGATATTGAAGCTATTTCATCACAAAATCGGTTTAGAAACATCTTTGGGCAAAAGTCATTTTACGAGTAGAACTACGCGTATCAAAACCCTAGTTCTACGCGTAACTTGGTTATTGGTTTGATCTTCGGTTTTGTGGTTTACTCCGTGTTTTCTTGCTTGGATAAGCACGAAAATACGTCGACTTGGGATATCATTTGCCTTGTGATAGTGTAAAGATCACTGGGCTAAAACCCTAAACTTACGCCTAAGCATAAGCTACGATAGAACATCCCACGATAAGATTCATCTTACGCCTAAGCCTAGTCTTACGCATAAGGTAATCCTACGCCTAAGTTTTCTATGCCTAACTTATCGTTTACGCATAACTTTAGTGCTTTTTCCCGCACGCGTAAGCTAAACCTACGCATAACTCTTCTTCATTACGTGTAACTTTGGTGTTTTACGCATAAGTGCTACTTGGCTATTGTGATTTCTACGCCTAAGGATACTTTATCAACAAAGGTTCATTCGACTACAAAGATCCATTTTACCAACACAAGTTTTCAACATGTCACAACCACCATACTCTAACTATTTCCCTTACACTTATACTCAACGTCAACAACTCTTAAGTCCACAACATCAACAATGGAAACAACAACAAGCAATTTATCAACAAAAATTTAATCAACAACATACTCCACGACTTGCTGCAATTCCACAACCTCAAATGGTTCAACCACCACCAAGTCTTCAAGTTCAACCCTACACAAATGAATTCAATCAACATCCATCAAGGAACACTATGAAGGAACCCACTTGGTTTGCAAAGATGTGTGAAGCGTTAAGCAGCCAACAATCAATTCATGAGGCTGGATCACTTGATAGACCTCCAATGCTCACTCCAGGAAACTACGATCAATGGGTGATTAGGTTCTTTAGGTTTTGTGATCTCAAGAAGCCACATGGAAAGTTCTTAAAGAAGGTTATCTTGGAAGGTCCATTTCGATGCCTACACTCATTGTACCCGGAGATCCAAATGCTAATCCACCAAGAGATGAACAATCAAACATTGCTACATTGCGCACTGAATCCGTAAGAACTTCTACACTATGAAGTCGATGAGCTTGCAATGCAATATATCCTTTTAGGATTACCAAACCCAATTCTTCTAAATGCTCAAAAGACTGCAAAGGCGATGTGGGAACATATTCATCTTCTTATGGAAGGATCTGCACTCAATCAGGAAGGTATGGAATCCAAAATTTACTTGGCTTATGTACACTTCTTGATTGAACCTGGAGAGACACTAGAGTCTTATCATCATTGATTTTCAGACATCATAAATGACTTGGATAAACACAACATCATCATGCAAAGAATTGCAGTGAATACTAAGTTCCTGAGTAGTCTTGGTCCTGAATGGGAGAAGTATGTCATTTTTCTCCGTCAAGCGAAAAACATGCATCATTCTACATACGGATTATTGTACGATTACTTGAAGCCTCATGAAAAGGAAGTTGATAGGGAAAGGATTCTCCGTGCTCAAATTGCTTCACCTTCACATCCGGAAAATCAACAACTTGCCTTGTATGCTCAAAACAGTTATTCTCCTCAACCAGCAACTCAACCAACTACTACAATCACACCATATGATCCTTCACAGCAACAATCTCAACAAACTCAATTGGTTCCATACAACAACAACAACAATGCTCAAGCACTTGTTAGTAAAGCTAATGAGGAATCTGATCCGTTCGAAGCATTGCAACAAGGATTTGTTATGATTGCTAATGTTTTTAGTCGTTATACCAACAAATCCAACAATCGTATTCGTTCCTCATCTAACACAAGGAATCAAGCTGTTGTAAACAATGGACGAGTTGATGTTCAGAATCGTGGTTATGGTCGTCAGATGGGCGGTGGTCAAGGGTTTAATACTATGGGTAGGAATAACAACGAGCTCAAGTGGTGGAACAAGGAAATGCTCGAATGGGTTGAATGGTCTTCGATGCTACAACCGCAATGAGAAGGACACTGGCTAATGCATGCCCAAAGCCGAGGACTAGGGGCGTGATTATCACAAAGAGGCTCGCCTTTTGCTCAAAGATGAAGTGGTGGAACCTCTCACGGACAAAGACGAGTTTTATGGCGGATGCGAGACTCGATGATGATATGGAGGACTTGAGGCCAATGCAACTGTTATGTTGATGGCTAATATGCATGAGTTACACATGAGTGACACAGGCCCAGTGTATGACACCGATGGCTTGTCTCGGTACCGAAAAACCATATTTATCTCGATCTAATATCTCCGCCAACATCCGAATCGGCAAGGCTCGAATGCTCAAAATGAGTCATCCACATCTCATTCGACGATTTTCAACTAGACCCGTAGTTACATTTGACGATCAAGATGACCTTATGGTTTCCATTGATAATCAAATTGACTCGTGGTTATACTTGAGGATCTAAGTAATGATCATGTTGTGACTCACGTTGAACACGCCGAACTTTGCCTCCTCCATTTTGCTCGTTTAATACAAGATCAACAAACCATAGTGGAAGAATGTCGTGCAATAAATCGGGACTTGAAAAGTAAAATGCATGTTAACCAAGGATTTTGAATGTTTACAAAAGCAACTCAACTTTTTCAAAACTCAAGAAAAGCGTGAAAAGGTTTTGAAGTCGCCTTTGCTAAATCTCATCAAAGCGAAAAATATTTAGAGACAGGATCGTGATCTAGCCGCTTGAAGAATGCTTTGTTGTCGAAATAGAACAATGAAACATGAACATAAAAAGCAAATTAACGTTCTCACCTTGGAAAATCAAAAGCTAAGGTGAGTTGTTAACTTGTCAAAACAGTTCTCTGCATGCAAAAGCATTCAACGAAACGAATAGATGATCATCTTGAAGAAATTATCGACTTGCAAAACAATCTTAAAGAGTTTAAACTGTTGTTTACAAACATGGTGAGTCAATAACTACTATTGAAAAGTTTACTTTAAAACCAATCCAAATGGATATGGACCGAATCTTGCGATTACAAACCTAAGCTTTCAACCAAAGCATTAAACCAAATCTCAAGTTTCAAGTGCAAAATATAAAATTGATGATTACATTATGAGTGTTGTTGAATATCATCGTCAAGAGGAATTAGATCACGAGAAGATGAGAGTCGATCAAAATTAGAAAGCGTTGTTTACAACAAACTTTTAACTATTCAAAAGCGGTCACTTTCGTCACACCGGTGATTCTTCTAACACACCAAGGATTATCATAAAACGTCTGAGTCTTCTAATGTTAATCCCAAACCAGATTATGTACAAACTTATGGTCCTTTACCTTCCATCGTTGAAGTAAACTCACAACCCGAAAATCGCAAAATTCTTAGATATTTTGACATTTTCATGGTCGACCTCAAAACTTTACAACATGAGATAGAATATCATTCGAAATCAAAGTTCAACATTTTCAATCGCCTCGGCGAGAACAAAGAGACATTTTCGGAAAAATCTTTTACCAAATGTTAAAATTTGAAAAGTTGTGCATTATCTTGGGAGCAGGACTTTCATAAGGAACTTGGATTGATGAAGGTCGTTTCGAGAAAACAAAACATCTATTTCTAATACTAAACGTAAAAGAAAATGTTGAGAAAAGATGTTGATCGACTCTTGGAAGATGTTATATGTGCCGATATCCACAATGTTGTGTTATTCAATTCTTTGCCACATGCATCGATTATATCTCTGTTGATCTTGTTGATAATGTTGTAATCATGAGAATACTAATAATGTGCATCGGATCGAGTCTTTAAAAGTCGAAAATGAGCGATTGTTAAACGAACTTTCCAATGCAAAGCGTCGTTTTAATTAGTGTCAAAAGATATTAACGATCAACAACTTGTTTTTCGAAACAAAATCGCCCAGTTGCGTACAAAATCTTTTAATCCAAAATTTGAGCAACTGGATGTGTTGGAATCACTCCTAAACATTAATCAACTGTTAGTAATTCATATGTAATAGTTAGCTTAATTATGGCCTTTATGTTTGTTATTAGCCTTAAGCTTATGTAGAAGGCCCATGAGCTTAGGCCCATGTCCAATAAGGAAAGGATGGAAACTAGGAGTGTTGCCCTAGCTTTCCTCCTTTAAATACCTCATGTAAACCCTCACTTGAGGGTTGGTTGGTCATTTTATTCACTCTCTTTACACTCTACGCCTAACCGTATTATTATGTTCGTGTGTGTGTGTGTTTAACGTGTTCAACCGCCTCTATCTCTTTCTATTAAGCTTGTGTTGTAAAACTAGTGACCTAACAGTGGTATCAATCGCCAACTAGTTGGGTGAACGTATTGTTTCTTGAAGTGGGTTTTGGTCCTACGCGTAGAACGTGCGTCTTAACGTTGATACTTTGGTTCGCTAAAAACCGATTTTTACACTTTTGAATCCAAGATTCTTGTACTTTCAACGTTTTAAGGTGTTAAAATAACTGTTTTTGGCAAAAGTTTCAAACTTCTACGCGTGGATCTACGTTTTAAGCTTGTTTTGTTCGAGGGTTTCATCCCACGCATATGTTTGAGAGCTTTGGATCATCAAGTTTCACACTTTTGTGTCATTTTGGTGTTATTGAAGCTATTTCATCACACAAAAGCGGTTTAGAAACATCTTTGGGCAAAATCATTTTTACGAGTAAGATTACGCGTATCAAAACCCTAATCTTACGCGTAACTTTATCCGTGGTTTGATCTTCGAGTTTAGGTGGCTTACTCCGTGTTTTCTTGCTTGGATAAGCCCGAAAATCGTCGACTTTGGATATCTTTTGCCTTTGTGATAGTGTAAAGATCATTTGGGCAAAACCCTAAACTTACGCATAAGCATAAGCTTACGCCGAGAAAATCCCACGATAAGATTCATCTTACGCCTAAGCATAGTCTTACGCATAAGGTAATCCCACGCCTAACTTTCTCGCCTAACTTTGTGTCTACGCATAACTTTAGAGTCTTTCCCTACTTAAGCGTAACTTTGGTGTTTTACGCATAAGTGCTACTTGGCTATTGTGATATCTATGCCTAAGGATACTTCATCAACAAAGGTTCATTCGACTACAAAGATCCATTTTATAACACAAGTGTTTCAACATGTCTCAACCACCATACTCTAACTATTTCCTTACACTTATCCTCAACGTCAACAACAACAACAATTAAGTCCCCAACATCAACAATGGAATCAACAACAAGCAATTTATCAACAACAATTTAATCAACAACATACTCCACAACTTGCTGCAATTCCACAACCTCAAATGGTTCAACTACCACCAAGTCTTCAAGTTCAACCCTACACAAACGATTTCAATCAACATCCATCAAGGTACACAATGAAGGAACCCACTTGGTTTGCAAAGATGTGTGATAAGGTTCTTTAGGAAACTACGATGCTCACTCCAGGAAACTACGATCAATGGGTGATAAGGTTCTTTAGGTTTTGTGATCTAAAGAAGCCACATGGAAAGTTCTTAAAGAAGGTTATCTTGGAAGGTCCATTTCGGATGCCTAATGTCATTGTACCGGAGATCCAAATGCTAATCCACCAAGAGATGAACAACGAACATTGCTATCATGCAGCACTTGAATCCTCAAGAACTTCTACACTATGAAGCGATGAGCTTGCAATGGAATATATCCTCTTAGGGTTACCAAACCCAATTCTTCGTAGTGTTGATGCTCAAAAGACTGCAAAGGCGATGTGGGACCATATTCGTCTTCTTATGGAAGGATCTGTACTCAATCAGGAGGATTTGGAATCCAAAATGTACTTGCCTTATGAACACTTCATGATTGAACCCGGAGAGAAACTAGAGTCTTATCATCATCGATTTTCAGACATCATCAATGATTTGGATAAACACAACATCATCATGCAAAGAATTGCAGTGAATACTAAGTTCCGAGTAGTCTTGGTCACGAATGGGAGAAGTATGTCATTTTCTCCGTCAAGCGAAGAATATGCATCATTCTACATATGGATTGTTGTACGATTACTTGAAGCCTCATGAAAAGGAAGTTGATAGGAAAGGATTCTCCGTGCTCAAATTGCTCCACCGACACATTCGTAAAATCAACAACTTGCCTTATATGCTCAACAAAATTATCCTCCTCAACCAAAGAACTCAACCAATCGCTTCAATCCCACCACATGATCCTTCACAACAACAATCTCAACAAAATCAATTGGTTCCTTACAACAACAACAATCTGTGAAGCACTTTTCGGTGAAGCTAATGAGGACATCGATCCGTTCGAAGCATTGCAACAAGGATTTGTTATGATTGCTAATGCTTTTGGCCGTTATACCAACAAATCCAACAATCGCATTCGTTCCTCATCAAACACAAGGAATCAAGCTCTTGTGAACAATGAACGACTTGAAGTTCAGAATCGTGGTTATGGTCATCAGATGAGCGGTGGTCAAGGGTTTAATGCTGTTGGTAGGAATAACAACAGAGCTCAAGTGGTGGAACAGGGAAATGCTCAGAATAGGTTAAATGGTCTTCGATGCTACAACTGCAATGAGAAGGGACACCTGGCTAATGCATGCCCAAAGCCGAGGACTAGGGGCAATGCTTATCACAAAGAGGCTCTTCTTTTGGCTCTTAAGGATGAATCTGGTGGAACTTTCACAGACAAAGAACATAGCTTTATGGCGGATGAGACTCGAGATGATGATATGGAGGACTTGCAGACCAACTAAGCGGTTATGTTGATGGCCAATATGCAAGAGCTACACATGAGTGAAACAGGCCCAGTGTATGACACCGATGGCTTGTCTCAGTACCGAACAAACCATGTTTATCTCGATCTAATATCTCCGCCAACATCTGAATCCGGCAAGGCTCAGAATGTTCAAAATGAGTCTTCCACATATCATTCCGACGATTTTCATTTAGACCCCGTAGTTACATTTGACGATCAAGATGACCTTATGGTTTCCTTTGATAATCAAATTGACTCGTGGTTATACTTGAGGATCTAAATAATGATCATGTTGAGACTCACGTTGAACAAGCGAACTTTGCCTCATCCAGATTTTGCTCGTTTAATACAAGACCAACAAACCATTGTGGAAGAATGTCGTGCCATTAATGAGGAATTAAAAACAAAAATGCCTTTGTTAACCAAGGATTTTGAATGTTTAAAAATGCAACTCAATTTTTCAAAGCTCAAGAAAAAGCGTGAAAAAGGTTTTGAAGCGACTTTTGCTAAATCTCATCAAAGCGAAAAATATTTAGAGACGGATCGTGATCTAGCCGCTTCGAAAATGCTTTGTTGTGCGAAATAGAACAATCGAAACATGAACATAAAAAGAAAATTAACGCTCACCATGGAAAATCGAAAGCTAAGGTGAGTTGTTAACTTGTCAAAAACATTCTCGCATACAAAAAGCATTCAACGAATCGATAGATGACTATATGGAAGAAATTGTTAATTTGCAAAACAAGCTTAAAGAGTTTAAAATCGTTGTTTATAAACATGGTGAGTCGATATGACTATTGAAAAGTTTACTTTAAAACCAAATCCAAAAGGATATGGACTGAATCTTGCGATTACAAACCTAAGCTTTCTCCCAAAACATTCAAACCAAATCCGGAAGTTTCGGTCACGAGAATATAAAATTGAAGATTATGTTATGACTGTCGTTGAATATCATCGTCGAGAGGAATTAGATGCTGAAGACGAGAGTCGATCAAAATTAGAAAAAGTTGTTTATAACAAACCTTTTACTTATTCACAAGCGGTCACTTTCGTCCCGTCAAAGGATTCTACTAACACACCAAGGATTATCATTAAAACACCTGAGTCTTCTAATGTTAATCCCAAACCAGATTATGCACAAATTTATGGTCCTTTACCTTCCATCAGTGAAGTAAATTCAAAACCTGAAAATCGCAAAATTCTTAGATATTTTGACATTTTCATGGCTGACCTCAAAACTTTGCAACATGAGATAGAATATCATTCTGAAATCAAAGTTCAACATTTTCAATCGCCTCGACGCGCGAACAAAGAGACATTTTTCAGAAAAATCTTTACCTAATGTTAAAAATTTGATAAATTGTGCATTGTCTTGGGAACAGGAATTTCATAAGGAACTTGGAGTGATGAAGGTCGTTTTCGAGAAAACAGAAACATCTATTTCTAATACTAAACGTAAAAAGAAAATGTTAAGAAAAGATGTTGATCGACTCTAGGAAGATGTTATATGTGCTGATATCCATAATGTTGTGTTACTTCATGCTTTGCCATATGCATCTGATTATATCTCTGCTGATATCCATAATTGTGATCGACTCTTGGAAGATGTTATATGTGCTGATATCCATAATTGTGATCGACTCTTGGAAGATGTTATATGAACGATTGAATAACGAGCTTTCAAATGCAAAACGTCGTCTTCAATGGTGTCAAAAAGATTGTCAAAATCGTGAACTTGCTTTGCAAAACAAAATCACCCAGTTGCAATCTAAATCGTTTAATCCAAAATTTGAGCAACTGGATGATCAAAACGTGTCTTTGAAAGGTCAAATCTCTAAATATGAACAAGAACTTGTAAAGTTAAACAGAATATGGTGTCATATTTGATTTACTTAAAAAGACTCGTGATGAAGCATCAAACGAGCTTGATGATTTTCTCAAACACATTTAGGAAGTCATGAATTTTTCGGGAAATCTTCGTTCTGAAAATCAAGAATTGGTGCACACTATCTTTAAGCTAAAAGAATTGTTAGGAAAGTATGAACAACTTCCCCCAACCGTCATTAAGAAGATAGCACCAGTCACACTTAGTAATCGTGAACCTAGAATTCCTACTGCCAAATCACAAGTTGCTAACGTGCTTTCTTCTACTGAAACAGGAATAGTTGCGTCTTTTCCACACGTCCGCACTTCACAGCTTAGGAGCACTACATCGAAGAATAGGAAGTTGCCCTTCCTTTCAACATCAACCACCGAAATAGGTTTACCATTATTATCCACAAGGGTAGCTTTCCCATCTATAATAAGCTTTTCAAGCTTCCCAATTTTGTCAATAGGAGTGTTCTCCATAGGCGATGGAGGCGTAGTTTTGGAAGAACTAGAGATAACTTCAGGAGTACACGTAGTGCCAATCACAGGTTTCAAAACCGAATCTTGTTCCATAAGCACATCTCCCATCAACCTGATGATTAGTACCATGAAGCTTACCTTTTCCTTTCATCTTATAAGCTTCAACAAAACCCTCTTCAACAACCAATGATTTATCTTTCACAACTGGTTTCACTCTCTTAGGACATACATCATCATTGTGATCAAATACTTTACAAGTCTCACATCTTGGCGGCTTCCACTCATATTCAATATCAAAATTTTCCAATGAATGACCTGGCCCATTAGGGTGAGGATCGTAACCACAAGAGAGTCAAGTAAGGCTTCCTTTGACGACACTTCCACAAGGGCCCTAGCATAGGAATTACGACCCACGACTTAAGGCACATCATACTCGTGTAGGAATCAAGCATGATAGGATGACCAATTTGCGTTGTAATCAAACTAAGACCAACCTCGAGAATACGCAACAACCGAATATTATGGAGTTTCACCCAAACAGGAGCTAAATTTATATCATCTTTTGTAAGTTTAGTGTTGAGTCCAAATATTCAAAAGATAGGCACCAATCGTATCAACCATGGACCTCCTTCCAATACCCTTTCCATACCCTCTTTGGTTTCAAATTGGAGCAAAAAAAACCATTATTAAGCATAACCCTTTGTAAACCAAACTTCGCCCATGTATTTCTAACGTAATTTTCAACTATCGAAAAGCAAGTCTCTTACCAATGAAATAACCATACAAAGTATTAGCAAATCTAGAGCTTACCTCATCAATAGCTTCCAAAGGAATTGTGACATTAGCACCAGGCACACAATTTTTGTTTCTCATCTCCGAAATCTTAACAGCTTCTTGGGTGTTTTATCCCTAAACATATCCGCAAAAGATACAGGAGTAGAGCCTGATTGAGACACCAAATTTGGCACACACGCATCACTTGTACTCGGACCCACATCAATCTTAGGACCTTTAACCACACTAGACGATCTCGCACCTTCACTCCCACCCAACGATATTCCATCTGTATTTGAAGCTTTAGACACACTTTTATCAATCAAAAAACCCTTCTCCAGCATAAGCACCCACGCACACTAATAGAACAGATAACAAAAAATGCTTGTAGCAACAACCGGTCTAAAAAGAAAACCCTAACTCAAAGTTAGGGTTCATAAACGAACAACCCCACACTGTTGCATACTATGAATCATGCAACAAATATTAGTGGCCAATGATTAATAATTGAATAAACTAATGCAGTCAAATAAATCAAGCCATTCAAAAATCAAGGAAACGATTTTGGATAAAATAAACCTTACAAATGCGATCAAGACAAAAAAGCAGCACCAATGAACCAAAATCAAGTCAAAAAAGTATATTGTCCACCAATGAACAAATATAACTAAAGAATGATTAGTGGAACGAATGGGATACGGCAAGAATTTTGATCGAAAAGTAAGGTTATTAGGGATTTGGTTATTCATCAAAATTCGCCTAAAAAAGGGAGGAGCTCATAGGGCATGATAGTTTTGTTCCATTCTCTCTCTAAGGTTTTGAGTACTATTTTTCTGTAATCATTTTGCGTCATATTCTTCTTGATTTTTTTCAAAAAAGTTATAATTTCGTTAAAATATTGATCACAATTTTTTTAGTTTTAAGATGGAAATCGCAATAATACAGTTTGTAGAATGTTTGATGTGTTTAGTTTTACACATAGTATTTGTAGCCTATAATAAGTGTTAATTGCATCGAAATAGAGCATTTTGTTCTTTAAATAAAATCGATCCGACTTGTTTCATGTTACACTAAAACCCTTTTTTTGCTCGATGCCCCCTCTAATCACAATCCCTGGCTCTGCCTCTAGTTGTGTGTGTTTGAAAGATTTGAAGATGATGAGTATAATGATGCTGGTGGTATTAACGGTTTTGTTTATTCTGGGCAGAAAGAAATGAACCTTATTTACTAAAAAATAAATGTATGAAGGATTTCAACTAAAAAATTATGAAATGAGTTGAAAGTGAAATTATTGTCAGTTATATCATTTCAAGTAGAGATGATATGGTAACTAAATGTTTCCAACAATACAGGACCAGCAATACAGATACGGTGTCTACATTTTCTAAGTTGTAAGGATTACACTTTTGCTGTCAATAAACCGCAGAAATAATTTTATGCCAAATGAAATTTGAATATTTGAATATTTTTTGTAATATAAGTTTTCAATACATACATGATATACGATGACTTTTATATTTTTTGGTTATATATGCAAATCAAGTTTTGGTATGCATATATGTAATTGTATTTTTACCTTTTATATTCATCCACCTAACCACCCTACCACCCACCATATTGATTTCTTAAGTTATGTGTGAAATGTTCACTTTTAAGGTCAAACATTTCAAGCTGAGATTGATTTCTTTATTCATTAACATGTTTGGTACGAGTGAATGGAAAGGTGAGAAACGGAATTGGGTTGCATTCTCGCGTTTGTTTCAATTGAGAATGGAATGAGATAATCAAATAGTGATTCTCTTTCAAGCTTATCCTTTCTCTAAAAAAAGCGGAGAAAGCAGGGAATGGGAGGGTGAAGGCAAAATGTTATTCACACTGAGAATGAAATATTGAATAGCAAAAAAACACGAGTATAAAAAAGAAATGCATGTGCGTTGCACATGCTTATCATCAAATTAGAAATTATCAAAATCCTAGCAACCTATACCTCTCTATGCGATTTAAAGCCTTCAAAACTTCAATTTTTTTATTGCGATTGGTAACTATCTCATGTTTCGAATGGATATTTCACTAATCAAAACCAGAAACATCTCTTCTATATGTTCGATTATAAGTATTTGGGACTTTTAAGATTTTGGGGCTGATTTAAAAAATCCAAACCCTAGCTACATGTGTTTCTGCGATTTACTAAACGAGCTTAAAATTCATTTGATTTTTTTTTTAATTAATGGTGTTAGTATAGATTTTATTTGTAACGTCATGTTGAATTAAAATTTTTACTTCATTTTATAAATGTTTCTTAACCACACATACTTATATGATGTAGCAACTTTGTTGGTTATTTATTTTGTTGTTCGATGTTTATTTTATCTTCTGGACTTAATTTAGGCTTAGATTGATAACTTGCAGGTCTTGGTTTTTGTTGATGTGTTATACTTTGTTCATACTTTTTGATGGTTATTACATGCTTCAATATATTCTCGTAGTGATTCTCCATGCAAACCAAACAAAAGAATCATACTCTACATGGTTTCTCTCTTGTGATTCTTTGTGTATACCAAACACATGAATACGTATCAGTTCATTGAGTCCATTCTTATTCTCATCATTTCCATTCTTAGTTGTAATTCCATTCTTTATGATTCCATCGTACCAAACACCCCTAAGTAATTAGGAGGAATGCTAAAAATATATATATATATATATAAAAAAAAATTAAAAAAAATTAATTAGGAGGAAGTTTTGGGAAATAGACTTTAATTCTTTTCACGTGCTAATATGATTATATAAAAAGACATCATTATGTCTTACTTAAATATATTTTTAAACTGATTATTTTATCACTCATTTTAAACCAAACACCCTTAGGTTGCCCTGTAAGGGGACTCAATCCCTTATTTTTTCTCTGCCACGCCTTTCTCTCCAATGACCTTCGAGCGATTAGGTGCCCCAGAAGGCGACCTACACTACAAAAAACATACCCCACAAATATACCTTTACTTATACACACACAAAAAAAAAGAGAGAGAGAGAACCAAAAGTCGATCGCAGGGGCGATCACTTTCCTCCTAAAATCCTTACTCGATCGATCTCCCACAGCAAGAAGATCGAGAGGTAATCGATCGTTTAAGTCGATCTCGATCCCCTACTGCATCCAGCCTTATTGTTCATTTCTATAAATTTGAAACATCACTGGTGTAATTTATAAGAGTTGAGAAGTTGCGCTTATAAAAGTTTATTTCTTTACTCTTCAACAAAAACTTTGAAGAGCTGGACTTTGCGTTACTTAACTTGCTGTTCGAGAGTAGAAATCTAACTTGAGCTTCCATTATTGATTGCATTCATCATATCCTCTTCTTAATCCAAACGGAAAAATCAGTAATTGATCATCATCTACTCTTTGCTTATTTCCTGGTTTTTTATTTAATCATATTTGGTTTTATGCTTACCATTTAGAAAGAATAAATTACTGTGTGTGTACTAAGATCATGATCATAGAGAACCAAATAAATGAAAGGAAAATAAAAACTAATTGAACACTTTAGAAAAATAATGATAAAGAGTATCTTTATTACAATTATCAATTTTAAAACACACACTCATATAAACTTTATTAGGGTGTGTTTGATAGAGCATAAATGGAGCAATTAGCATTTAGCGTTTTTGAAAAAAGCTTGTTTGGAATGATTAGCGTTAGCATTTACAAGAAAAAAGCTAAATGCTAAATGCTCTTGAATAAGCATTTAGCATTATGCCATTTTACACAATAATATTGGCGCGGTGCATTGGGCAGAGGGGCGCCCGGGGAAGTTGAGGGGCAAACCACCTTGATGTAGCTCCTAGGACTTTGCATCTTAAAACCTCGTTGCTTCATACGATCTTTCGCAAGCTCTTCTAGCCAATCTATAGTTGTTGATGACCCCGTTTACCACCCCCACCACCATCCTCGAAACCAACCTTGTTGATTCTTGACAAAGCTTCCGCATGCATTATCAAGCTTGTCATGACACTTGATCTTGACAAGCTCAATTATGACATGTGGTGTGGACTTTTTAGACGACATTGTCATATGTTTAAGGTTCTTGACGTCATTGAGGACCCCACTCTCTCAACAAGCACAATTGATCCCGATCTTGATCAACTTGATTCCCTCGTTATATTAATTATTTATAGCATGATCTGAGGGAGATTAGAAAGCATGATCCTCGACCCCACAGCCACGGCTAGTTCTTTATGGAAGTTGTTAGTATCAAGAGTTAAGGTAGATCGGGAGGTCTAGGTTGATGGAATAAAAAATACATGATTCAGGTTATAGAGAGAAAGTAGAGAGAGGGGGTGGAGTAAATAAGAATATTATTAATAAAAAAATGAAAGCTTACACAGCCACACACCTCAAGTGGAGTCTTGAGGGGTATTTATCGGCTCAACATTGTCTAACTATTAAATGTTTACATTGTTAGTCCCTACGTTTCTAGTCCAACTTCGTAATGTCGTCACTTTTGGTTAGGGGTGGAAACGACCCGAGCCACTCATGAAAAGTTCGGGATCAGATCAGTAAAAAGCTCAAATGAGCCGAGCCTAAATGACCTCGAGCCCGAGTTCGAGCCTAAGTTTGGGCTCGTTTAATAATCGAGCTCGAGCCTGAGCTTTTATATATATAATCGATTAGGCTCACGAGCTTAAACGAGCCCTAAAAATATATACATATATATATATTTTCTATACATATAAACATGTATACGCGAGCTTAAAAAGTAAGCGAGTTCGAGCCTAGTGCGATTAACGAGCCTTGAGCTTTATTTCATTCAACACGTTATATAAGTTAATCGAGCCGAGCCGAGCTTGAGCTTTGAAATTTTTCACGAGCCGAGCTCGAGCTCAATATATGAGGCTCGAAACGAGCTTGAGTCCGAGCTCGAGCTTTGTATATATAAACGAGCCTAGCTCGAGCTCTGGCCTCGGCTCGTTTCCACCCCTACTTTTAGTGTTCTAATAATCTCCCTCCAAGTGATAGCATACGGGAATTGGTTTCAATGATCCCTACAAGTAAATAAAATAATCAAAGTAAGCGCAACAATGCTGAGGAAGACTTCATAGCTCTTTATCTTCATAAATGTCCCCAATAAACTTTCTTTACTTGCATATGAACACACTATGATGATCTAATTGGGTTATTACTCCCTCCCAGTTAGTGAGCCTTTTCTTTCACTTGCTCCCTCCCAAACTGGCAACCCATCTTATATAAGCCATGCTTGAAGAATTATATTTGAGTGAACTGCCCAAAAAGTCTTTAGTCTCTTGACATGCACATCGAAAAATAGATCATAGACTGATAAGTTGTAACTTCTTCACGGGGTATTATTTAGGAGCATCATATCAATCATAACTCAGATAGACTACTTACAAGTTCTTCAATAAAAGACCCGATGCACACATTTCTTCCTCAAGATGATGACGATCTCTGAGAATCATCATAATTATGTGTACATACCATAAACATATTGACTGAAAGCAACATACAAATCAATATTGAGCACAACAAGCTAATACTAATGACCTCGTATCAACCTAGTAGCAACCACTTCATAAAACAACCAGCTAATACTAATGACCTCGTATGGAGATGATCCATTATAAGAAACTTGAGAATGTAGTAAAGTCCCTCAGACTTGTGACTTAAACTTGTACTACTGTGTGATAAGAAACCTATATTGAGCACAACAACTTAACCCCAGTAAGCGATAGCTGTTTTGCGAGTCATTAAGAACCAACTTTATGCATTTATAGATCTCACAAAAAATAACTATATAGCCCAAGTCTTAATCACGATGAATATGCTCAAACAAGGATCTTCAAAAGTCGTGCATCCAACTAACCCATATACTTTGAGATACTAAGTACACGTACCCGTAGAACGTCACTTCAACCTCAAATAAGCGATAAAAAAATCAACCCCGTAGTCACTCTTTTGTTGATCGTACAAAATTTAGCCGTTGTTTATTTGATGTAAATCTTGATAAGGATCGATAGTGAAGTGCGGAATGTTTGTTTTTGAATGTTGTTATAATCGTGTTTTGGTTCATGTGTTTGTTAATTAAGAGCCTTGAAGTATTTGTGTTGGTAATTTGACATATCTTTGAGCTTTAGTCTCTTAAAAAAAGTCTTTTAACAAACGTCTCTTAAGTTAAGTGTAAGTCTCTCATCACAAGTCTCTTAAGAATATTCTCTCAACCCAAGGTCTTATGATTTTTTTTTGAAAATTGTCAGAATGACGTTTAGAAAGTAGTGGGCGAAAAAGTCTCTTAAGATAAGTCTCACAAGAATGATCTCTCAACAAAAGTCTAGTAAGAAAGTTTCAGAAGATTTTCTAAAAGTTTCGTCTGAGTGATGTTTAGAAAATAGTGGATAACAAAAGTCTCTTAAGAATACCTCGCAAGAGAAGTCTCACACAAAAGTTTTACAAGAACTCTCGCAAACCTTCACAAACTTTCACAAGACTTCACAACCTTTTGCAAAACTTCACAAACACTCCAAACACGATTCAAAAAACATTATTTGGTCGTTATAAGCAAATAAAGGTCATTGATTCTTGGGCAAATGACAAAATGCATCGAACTTGACACTTTATGTGATTGTGTGTAGCCAACTATTTTTTTTCTTATTGTATGTATTGAACTTTCAAATTTCGATCATTATGTGTATTTTGTGACTATTCTGCCATGTAAAATGACCATTTAACCCTTCGAAATTTGAAAAAATTAAGGGTAAAATGGTCACAAAATACACACAATGATCAAAATTTGAAAGTTCAATACATACAATAAGAAAAAAAAATAGTTGGCTACACACAATCACATAAAGTGTCAAGTTCGATGCATTTTTTTGTCATTTGCCCTTGATTCTTTTCTAAACGTTATGATATTAAGACGAACCAATGGAAAACAAGTAAAATGAATCTAGCAACTAAACCACCCACGTGAACTAGAACAAAAAACGATAAATTTATAACTTCGATTCAAGTTTTTCAAGTGTAGAATTCATTTTAATGTGATTCTTATTCAAAATGTGTAAAAAGAATTTGAATCAACGTTGAAAATTTCATGATTTTTCGATATAAGTACATTCGTGAATCATGTGTACAAATTTAATGAATCATTACTGTAACTCGATTTTTACAAAGATTTGTGAATGATTTATAGATTCAATTCACTATTAATTAATGTATACGTGTGAATCAAATAAAAAAATTGAATCAATAGCTCAAACAAAGATTTCTCAATCTTCTCAAGGCCCGCCCGATGAGCGGCTAACTTTTAGAATCTTTTATATAATAAAACAAAACCCCAGTGGAAAATTTTCATTTAAAAAAAATCAATTCATACCTTATTAACTAACAATTAAATTATTATTATTATTTTTTTTAAGATTTTGAATTAAAAAATCTTCAAATTTTCCCAATTTGGCAAAAAGAGATTATAAATTCGTTTTTAAGTGAAAAGTTTGTAAAACATTATAGGGCAAATGACAAAAAAATGCATCGAACTTGACACTTTTATGATTGTAGCCAACTATTTTTTTTCTTGTGTGTACAGAACTTTCAAAATTCGATTATTGTGTGTATTTTGTGACCATTTTACCCTTAATTTTTTCAAATTTTGAAGGGTTAAAGGGTCATTTTACATGGCAGAATAGTTACAAAATACACATAATGATCGAAATTTGAAAGTTTAATACATACAATAAGAAAAAAAATAGTTGGCTACACACAATCACATAAAGTGTCAAGTTCGATGCATTTTTTTGTCATTTGCCCAACATTATATGTGTCAAAAATATGAAAAAATAAAACTTTAAAAAGGTGGGGGTAAATCTACAATAGTATAGGGGTCAAAACCAAACGTTTTAAAGTTTTAGACATCAAGAAAAGGGGAGTTATTCTCCTTAATGTAAGGATGTTGAAGAACCAAAATCGTATATTACAATCAAAGTATTCTTAATTATTGTTAAAATTGGAAAACTATCTATCCAAGGTACCTTTTTTGTTCTTAATCTTTCATTGCGATTCATTTGATTAATGATTCTTGATTTTATCGTTAAGGTTCTTGATGAAAGTGACAAAATTGATTACTGAGGCTCGGACAATTTTTGTTTTTTTTTAGTTTTTTGGTCGGTTTTGGGTATAGATTAGTATTGAGTGTTTAAAGGTTACATCTTTTTAAGTTTTGGTTTTGATTAGGTTATGGAGATTGAATTGCTTATTTGGCCCATACCCGTTTTAACCACCATTAACTTTTTGACCAGACCCATCTTTACTGTTTGTATCTACTCATGATTTGAAGTTTTTAGGTTTTTATGAACGTGGTAGGGCTCACTCAAATTGCATTATGGATGTTTTGAATAACAATTGTGAGGTATTTCCATCACTTTACAAGTTTGAATTATGTAACAGCCATCAACCTCAATTAAGTTGACCATACACACTCCTTACTGAAAATGTTTGAACTAGGCTGAAAACATCTTTTTTGTATATGTGGTCTTGCTATATTTTGAAACGAAATCTAAATTATAGTTGCTAGGCACATGCTTTACCTACCCTATGCTACAAGGACCCGCTTATATGAAAATACTATGAGAATAAGGAAGTGTTTGGCTAAGCTTTTCTGCTAAACGGTTTATAAAGAGAAAGTGTCTCGGTCTTATAGTGAGTAAAATTATTATCAATTTTACATTTTTACATTCTTGAACGATATGTCCAATATCAAGCATATTGTGTAATCGAGCTATGTGTCAAGAGTGGAACATCGTGGAAGTTAAACCACAAGTTAATATTTGCATTTATTGCCTACTTTTAGTTTGAACAATATATACTTGCCAACCTAGCTTTTGGTTACATTCTCTTAATGGAACTAGAGTAATATATAATTTGGGTAAAACTAATAGACGTGACAAGTTTGACTCATTTCATATGAATGGATTACTTAGGCTTATGCGTATCTTCACATGTAATATTAAAATAGAGCTAAGCATGCAAATAGGTCGTAAGTAGGAAAAATGTCCTTTACGGCTATTAGCCACTATTAGTTTTAGGCATATATTTCTAAGCAAATAAAAAAAGTCATTAGAAAACATACTCCGTATAACAACTAGGCAAGAAAAGTCTACTTTACCTTCCAACTTTTGTTAGCCCATTGTTTGCAAATTACTAATAAATTTACATAACGACTCTAAAGTCTAAACTACATAGTATTGACTTTTAGTATCACAATTGGTGTTGGAAGTAATGTGTTGCTTGATGCAATCTCTATATGGTGTAATGTGTTGTAGTGCAATATTACAATCTATGTTATGGACTTATTGGTCAACCCATTCCAACCCATTTAATACACTTTTGTTCCAGTGACCCATTTGCTTATGGTGGGCTCGAACCTTCCCACTTTTAGCTTAATCTTTACAATACACTATCGTGTGATTGATACTTTGGTGAGAAATTAGCTGAAAACAGGGTATATAGAGAGAATCTCATATCATTAGTAATTATCAATAAACAATATACATCAATATAACGAATATAAAAAGAATACTAAAAAAATCTCTTATTAACTCTTACTTGGAAATACTATGGTGGAATGCCGGTGTAGGATAAGTAACAGAACCAGTGGGTGAGATCTCATAAGCTGCTGGTGCACAACCTCAACACAGGTATATATATGCTTTAACCCATTCTTGGTTTTAAATTGTGTGCGGCTATCCGTTGTGCTTGAGGTCCAAAAGACCGATGCGTGATGCGCGATGCAGTTGCGAGCGCATCACGGACGCGCGACGCTAGTTAATAAATACAAGGCAAAAATGCATATATATCCCTCCCAAAGTGAATAATTGCATATATATCCTTTGTACAAGTTTTTTATGCACATTTTACAATGGTTTTTATGCATGCTTTGGATATATATGCAATTTTGCATTTTCGGGAGGATATATATGCAAAAGCCCCTAAATACAAAATATAAAATATTTCTACTTAAATAACTGACAAGTAAATGATTAAATATGAAATAAGTCTCGTGCGTATTAATACTGCTTAATGTTATAACATCAAATATGTCACCTACATACATATTCCTAGCGAGTAATAACAATGTCAAAAGTCAGTTACTATTTACTATGCGAGCAATACACTGTTGTGACATGATGCATCCATTGCGAGCATCACACTGCTGCGACCTGATGCTTTCGCATTGGGCCGCATCCTGGAACAACGTCGCATCAGGTTTCGCGTTGCGTTTTTTCAGACGCATCACTCTGATGCGTGATGCGAGCGCAACTTTAAACCAAGAACCCATTTAACTTTAAACATAAAATTGACTCATTTCATCTAGCAAACCTGACTCTACTGAATACACTTTTATGCATCTGGTCTGGCATGTTCCATTTTAGCTTAGTCATTTTAAAGACAAATGTGTAACTGACTTTTTGGGCGACTTTGTACCCCTTTGACATGTTACAGTTATAACATAAAAGCATACACAAATAGTAGCAAATAGTAGCAGACACAAACTTCTTATAAGATGTCCTGCAATTTTAACTTATGTGACCCCCTAGAGCTTTATTGGATTTTGATGCTTATGTTGGATTTGATGCTTTATTGGGTGAAAACTAAAATTTTAACAAACAAACTGGAGTTCTTCTCACTTTTAAGAATCATTCGACACTTTACTTGATGACATACACAAATAAAGAAACCCAAAAGGCGACTCAAAAAATTTAAGACACCAAGAAAAAACAAACAAACGACGACTAAAAAAACTTTAATTCAACATTGCTCAATCGATTAGTCGAAGGTATGTTTTTCGGTTAATAGATTAAAGTATATTAATCTATTACTTATTAATTTATCTACTAATATAGGGTTTTTGCTTTTTTGGTTGATTAAGATATGGGCTTATGTTATTGTACTTTAATTTATGTGGTATGGCTTATTTTCCGTTTTAACTTTTGCTACAATTTCGTGTCAATTTGCTAGATCATTGATAATAGTGGTGGTTAGTTTGGCGGCGAACGAAGAGAAGTATGATTTTTAATGTGTATTTTCTTGATTATGTTTGAACTGATGTACGTTTTTAATTAAATGTGAAAATATTTTTTATGTCTGACTAAATTTGTGCTTAGTTACATGGAAAGTATTGTAATTTATCATAATTTGTGTTTTTGATTGGGGTATTGTGTTTAATTTTGATTAAAATGATTTGGGCAAGTGTTTATGTTATGTGAACAATCAAAATTTGTTAAGAATTACTTGCAACTTCTATTTCTACACTTCTTAACATAGGTGCTTTGATAATGAAGAAACCACCGCAACACAACCACTTGAGGAACATGTTTTTAGCTACAATGACAGGACGAGACTTGGCAAACATCTATATAGTTTGTCTATGCATGTTGCAGTTTTATATACTTTCCTATTCTCTTCAATTGTCTACTAGTAGCATGTACTTAGGTATTGAGCAGAGTATATGGAGTTTTACTTATGTAGACAATGGACTAGCCATTCTTTTATTCAATTAACTTGAATCTTTAGCATGCAATTCCTCCTGTATCGTCTACATATCCCCAAGGGTAATTAGCACTTTAGGAATAATAAGAGTCCAAGAAGATTACCTAGCAAATATGCAAGTAATTCCTTTACTCTTTGCGGTTTAAACTCATACATCATGACAAGTGCAGGATGTTATTTATTTTGGTAGCTCTAAACACAATGTTTCCAGTTACATATTCTATCTTTCAATTAACTCTAGACCACGAAAGGGTAATGAAAGATCATAAACGAGTTTGTCAATTTTGGAATCCTATGTTAGTTAGTCAACTAAGGAGAAAAGATATGAATAAGTCTCACTCTTCTTACTAGAAAAAGAGACTATGTTTGTCTTTCAAGAAAAACAACTTTGTTTACGAATTATGTTGCAATAACACAATTAATCACAACATAAAAGTTCAATTCTAGTATTTTCGATAATTACATTCTTAAAAGAATTAACTACCCAATTAATTACTAATTAAGACTAAGATCCATCTTGCAACCCACTTAATTACCATAGGTCCGACGATTGTATAAAAATAGGACAAGAGGTAGCGACGAGCGTTAATTGCATAATGCAACTCTTAGATTTTTGAGACTGTTTAAGGCGTATCAAGTAATAATGTCAAAAGCATGTTTAGTTCTCATCTTATGCCTCGGGTTCAAGGTCTGACCAAGCTAACTCGAGATAAGTCGACCAAGTATGAATGTGTAAAAATAACCAGAGGTCTGACCAGTGAGAAATAATTACCATGGGTTGGAAAGGCCCTTAGGTCTGACCAGAGAAGTCAATCCAAGTGCACGTGTTCATAGTTGGATGGCATAGACTTAAAATTAACAAATAGGTATGCACATATAAATGTGGTAAAAGTCGTGTACAAAGAAGCATGCAAAACAACTTTGTAACACCTCCAATCGAACGCACAGGGAGACAGAGGACCTGGTAAGCGCTGAAGCATAACCTTAGACATCCTTTCGGTGCGACTGTGAGCACCTCTTTGAACCCCCTTTTGAGTTTGTTCTAGTGGGTGAGCCGTACATCCCAAGTGTCCATAGCGTCTAGTTTTTAAATTCTTGAAAACGTGTTTCATATATTAGGTCACTTTATTTTACAAAAACAAATTTTCACGAATCAAATAGCAGGTCACAATGAGCATGTTATTTAAGCGTGTAAATAAAGACCAATATTAATGTTATAGTTACGATATGTATTATTCCATATTGCATACAATTAGGTGTCAAAGCAAGTAATAATGCAAATATTGGAATCACAAACATACAAGCATAAACATCAATATAAATAACCACATATTGTTCCGAGTTCTCTTGCGAGTCTTCCCCAAACGGAGAACCATAAGACCGTCACTAGGATGTAATACCTAGATCGCCCCATACATCACTTAGAAAAGCAATTGAGTGGGTCTTGTGGCCGGAAAAACACATAAAAGCATGGCAATCCCAATTATCAAGTAATAACGCAATGGGAAATGATTTGAAGACCTAATTATGTGTCTAAAGACATGCTTAAACATACGTGGCATGATCTTGATGGTTGGTAAAAAAGTGGGTCCCCTGACTTCAGCTATCAGGATGATGCCACGCAGGTTTAGGCATGAGATTAGGCATATCTTTTAGGCCTCCCAATCACTACTCTAACGCAATTATGTATTTATAACCAATATGTAATTCTAATTATAATAATAATTCAAATTAACAATTAATAAATTCAAATTAACTTTTAATTCTGATTACAAAGTAATTTTAATTTAACATGTAATTCTTTATTAACAATTTAATTTTAATTAACAAGGTAATTATAATTAACATTTAAATTAAATTCTAATTAACAAGTAATTCCATTTAACAAATTAATTCTAATTATCAATATAATTTTAATTTGTGTGAACTAGTTATTATTTATTAAAAATTGACAAGTATTGCATGTAATTGTCAAAATTAAAATAAAACAAAATAACTAAACTAGGTTTCATGCAGCCTTTTAAAACATGTTTATTAATTAAGAAACGTGTAACCCATAATCGCAAAAACGAGTTGACTCGTGATGCCACTGTTGGGATTTTAGAACCAGTTAACCATTAACCTCTACGAGTACGCAGCGTATATTGGATCTAGTTAATGCAATTATGTTAAGCACGTATTTAATAAACAAATAATTAATACATTATTAATTAATTAAAAGCGATAAGGAAAAGCTAACCTTGCTTGGCAATTGATCTCTAGTAACGGAACAAGAAACCTAACGAAACATAAAGTATCTAAAATAGATACCTCGAAAAGTATCACACACAAACCCGATATCTGTATACGTTCGATATATGGCTAGTCGAGAACGTAAATAAACCAATCAACAATTGAACTACTTGAATATAATCGAATAAGAAAATCACCCAAGTAAACAATGTTGGAAAATTTAGTGCACTTGTGGGATTAGTTCACACCTTGTAATGGGTTAGGAGGTACGGAGTGTACACCCATAAGGTCCATGAACACCCTGACTCTTATAGTGGTTTGTATTGGTAGTGCTAGTAGAAATCTATCTTTGGTGAAAGTCTCGCTTAAGCAAAATCTTGCTTGTGGAAAGTACCGCTTGTGGCTTCCATCGATACAAGTGTTTCCACCGATAGGCGATGTTTCCTTTGAAGTGGTGTATCCACCGATAGTGCTATGAAAGTATCGATAAGTAGTGTTTCCATCGATAGGTTGTACTTCCACTACAAGTGAAAGTACCGCTAGTGGAAAAAATCGCTTATGGAAAATCTTGCTAAATGGCAATTACAACTTCTTTATGACCACGTTTAATTGGTCATGTAACCACTAACGGCTATAATGGGGATAATTATGAGGCTATTAATGGGCCGATTAATACTCATAATTCCATTAGAATAGCTCAAGAGTAACCTCCTATATATAGGAGATCTGAACATGCATGAGGAACACACAGAAAACACTAAATACTTATAAGCGAAAGGGTTATAGAATTGTGCCTAATTCTCTAACTGCATTTGGTCTTATCCCAAGTAGATATTCATGATACCCAGGCATTAGGGTCGAATAGTTTACTTTGGAAAGTGATCACACGATTCCAAGTGATATCCGTAACCACCTAGTGGTATTGCTCGTCATTGATTGTCTTAACCTCGCTCGGGAACTAACCCCAAAAATCAAAGTAAACTATTTTGTGATAATCAATGGCTCTCTGCTGCAATGAAACACATGGCTTCAAACTTTGCTAAGTGGACAAGTTTGAAGGGTGGACTTTAGGAGGTGGCGAAGATGATGCACTTCTTCTTCGTCAAGCATGAGTGTGGTCTATGTCTCGACTACTCTAATTCTCGATGATGGTGGGGATGATGCTACCGTGGAGCGGATCGGGAGGAGGAGCAAGTGGGAGAATGATGACTACATATGCAGAGGTCTTATTCGAATGGTATGTCCGATTCTCTGTTTGATATTTATCGAACTCGAATCTTCCAAAGAACTGTGGATTCCTTGGATGCCAAATATATGGTGAGGATGCATCAAGTAAGAAGTTCCTTGTTAGTAATTTCACAAATTACAAAATGGTGATTCAAGACCGTTATGGAACAATACAATGAACTTCTTGGAATACTTGGAAGGTTTACACAACACAATATGCACATGGATGAGGCTATTTCAGTCTCTTGTGTTATTGACAAACTTTCTCCTTCTTGTAAAGATTTCAAGCATATCTTGAAACATAAGAAAGAGGAATTAACTCTGGTTGAGTTGGGCAATCATCTGCGCATTGAGGATTCTCTCAGGCTGCAGGATAAAGACAAGCCAAAGAGTAGCATCTCATTGGACCATCTGTTGTCAATATGGTGGAGCATAACAACTCCACGGTACAATGACAACAAAGGCAAGCGCAAACATCATGATAACACAAGGCGGATCCTAATAAGAAGGCAACACCTACTTGTTGGAAATGTGGCAAGACCGGTCACATTAAAAGGGACCGCAAGGGTGTTAATGTTGGTGGTAAAGCCAATGGATCAAGCACTAAAAGTTCGTGGAGTGGTGGTTCACCAACTCACCGAAAGGTCGAATATGTTTAATAAGTCTTTTCGATTTATTATGTTACATATGTATCTGAATCTTTTATGTGCGGATGATGATGTTGCGTGGTGGGTTGACTCGAGCAACAGTTCATGTGTGTAAAGATGTGTGGTTCAAGACTTATGAGTCACCGAATGATGGTTCTATTCTTCACATGGGAAATGAGTCAATGACCTTGGTACATGGTCGTGGTTGTGTAGATCTTATGTTTAGTTCGGGAAAGATTGTAACTTTGTTTGATGTTATTCATGTTCTCGATATCGGGAAGAACTTGGTTTCAAGTAGTATTTTGAATAATCATATATATTAACAAGTTATTGAATCGATAAATTTGTTCTTTCTAAATGTGGTGTTTTTATTGGTTTTGGTTATTTATGTAATCAAATGTTCAGCTTAATATTACCACCGCGGTGTTATTTCGACTTTTGTGACCACATATGATCAAAGTGATTCTAACCTTTGGCATGCTAGACTTGGTCATGTTCACTATAAAAGGATGCAAGATATGTCTAAGGATGGTTTAATCCTCGCTTTTGACATGAACACCGAAAAGTGTAAAACTTGTATATTGACCAAGATAACCAAGAAACCCTTTCGTGGTGTTAGTCGTGAGACTAAGATCTTGAGCTTATTCACGGTGACACGTGTGATTTGCATGCCACTCCTTCTTTGGGGAATAAGAAGTACTTTGTGACATTTATTGATGATGCTTATAGATTTTGTTATGTCTATTTATTACATACCAAGGATGAAGCATTAGATAAATTCAAAGTGTTTAAAAGCGAAGTTGAATTACAACTTGGGTCTTTGATCAAAGATTAAGGACCGATAGGGAGGTGAGTACATGGATACTCAAGACTTTCATCTGTTGGAATAATTCATGAAACGGCGCCTTTATACTCCTCGGCAAAATGGTATTTACGAAAGGAAAAACAAGGTCTTGAAGGAGATGGTTAATTCCATGTTGTCCTATTCAGATCGAGTCAAGGGTTCTAGGGTGAAGCTATGTTAACGACTTGCTATTTGCTAAATAGGGTTCCCAACAAAAGGAACAAAGTTACCCCTTATGAACTCGGACTAAAAGGAAACCCAACCTGAACTATCTCGTAGTCCGGGGTTGTAGGTCATTGTAAGACTCCACGATCCAAAGCAAAGACTTTGGGTGAAAGAGGCATTGATCGCATCTTTGTTGGATATCTTGAGCATTCCAAGGCTTTTAGGTTCTATGTTATTGAACCTAATGAATATGTTTCAATTAACTCCATTATTGAATCAAGGGATGCAAATTTGATGAGAATAGATTCTCATCGGTTCTAGACCAAGTCGAAGATTCCTAATGGAACTCATGAAACCGGTGTGTCGAGGTACCGATGATGAACCATCGGTGGTCCCCGATGAGGTTGTGGTTCAAGAACACGAACTCGTGCTCGGGAAAAGCAAAAGGGTCGACTCCAAAGTTATTTGGACACGAGTTTCAACTATGCTTAGTTGAAGGTACCGAGGATGAGGTCTCGGATCAATACTCTTATTGCTTCATTGTTGAGGATGACCCCAAAACATTTGAAGAAGCAATGAAGTCCCGTGATATTGCTTTCGGAAAGAAGCAATCAATGATGAGATGGATTCCATCATGGGAAACAACACTTGGGTGTTGGTTGATCTACCACCGTGTTGCAAGCCTACGGGTTGCAAATGGATTTTCAAAAGAAAATGAAGGTAGATGGAACTATTGAAAAGTTCAAGGCTAGACTAGTCATTCGGGGCTTTAAACAAAAGTCGAATAGACTATTTTGATACTTATGCCCCGTGGCTCGATCGATACCATAAGGCTGGCGATTGCTATGACATCTATTCACAATCGGTTATTCATCGATGGATGTGAAAACACTTATTTGAATGGTTAATTGGAAGAGGAGGTTTATATGAACCAACCTCGTGGCTTCATCTTGCTCGCAATGAAAACAAGGTGTAAACCGATTAAGTCTCTTTATGGACTTAAGCAGACACCTAACAATGGCATCAAAAGTTTGATGAAGTGGTTTTGTCTAGTGGTTATGTTCTTAACCAAGTCGACAAATGTGTATATAGCAAATTTGATGAATCGGTAAAGGAGTCATCATTTGTCTATATGTTGATGACATGTTGATCTTTGGCATCGACTAAAATCAGTTGACCGACAAAGGAATTTTTGTCATCAAGGTTCTCCATGAAAGACATGGGGAGGCGATGTTATCCTTGGTATAAGGATTAAACATGAAAGTAAAAGAATTTCTATCTCTCGGTCTCATTATATTGAGAAGGTATCGAGGAAATTCAATTACTTTGATTGTACTCGATGATTACACCTATGGATACTTGAGAAGTCGATGCCTAATCATGGCAAGGCGTATCTCAACTTGAGTATTCTAGGGTAATTGGTCGCATGATGTATGCCATGACTTGTACAAGTCCCGATATTGGTTTTGCGGTGGGAAAATTGATCGGTATACTAGTAATCCTAGTGCTCATCAACGGCAAGCGCTCAGAGGGCATCAAGTATTTGAAGAGAACTATGTATTATAGTCTCTCATATATCGTTACCCATCGTTGTTGGAAGGTTACACCGATGCAAGTTGGATCAAGATAACATCAAGACAATTCATCTACCGGTGGTGGGTATTCCTACTAGGTGGAGGTGCAATTTCTTGGGCATCCAAGAAGCAAACTTGCATCACCAGTTCAACAATGGAATCGAATTTGTGGCTTTAGCATTTCTTTGGTAAAGAAGTCGAATGGTTGAAAACTTGCTTCTTGAGATTCCATTGTGGCCTAAACCTATAGCACCTATTTCTATCCGTGTGATAGTGCGACTACATTGGCTAAGGCTTATAGCCGATGTACAATGGTAAGTCTAGACACTTAGGTGTCGGACATAGCATGATTCGTGAGCTTATCATGAATGGGGTGGTATCTATAGAGTTTGTGAGATCTCAATGTAACTTAGGCGATCACTTGTGAAGGGTCGGCTAGAGACTTGGTTATGAAGTCGCTAAAGGGATGGGTTTAAGTCCAACTTAGTCACCGAATGCTAGGACACCCAACTCCTCCCGAGGAAACTTAGGAGCCGAGTTCAATGTGGAAAGTCGAACATTCGATGGGTGGAGCACATGTTTTATTTACATCCCAAGGTTGTGCTCGAACTCTTGAAATGAGGATGAAGTTTTTACTTCTCAATGGTTAATTTTCTTTGAAAAGTGCTTGGAAGGAGCATGACTAAAGAGGAACCACCTATGTAAATGTTGAAGTTTTGCCGCCTGAGAAGCTTTGGACTTTAGTTTTACAACATTTATGAATTTGGATATGGACACATGGCTTGTATAGTGTCGGGAGCTTTTAAGTGTTTGAAAACTTGGGTGTATTTTATCTTGGTATTCAAATTGGTTGAAGGGTTCAATTCTTAGAACACCCCGATTCTCGAATATTTGAACGTGTAATTTACTAAGATGGAAATTCAATCCTCGTGACATTTTCGTTTATGCACATGTTTTGATTGATGTTTATTTTTCATGCAAAGGAAGTGAACTAAATTTGGGAGGATTGTTGGAAAATTTAGTGCACTTGTGGGATTAGTTCACACCTTGTAATGGGATAGGAGGTACGGAGTGTACACCCATAAGGTCCATGAACACCCTGACTCTTATAGTGGTTTGTATTGGTAGTGCTAGTAGAAATCGCTTGTGAAAGTCTTGCTTAAGGAAAGTACCGCTTGTGGAAAGTACTCCTTGTGGCTTCCAGCAGTGTTTCCACCGATAGGCGATGTTTCCACCAAGTGGTGTATCCATCGATAGTGCTATGAAAGTATCGATAAGCGGTGTTTCCATCGATAGGTTGTACTTCCACTACAAGTGAAAATACCGCTAGTGGAAAGTATCGCTTATGGAAAGTCTCGCTAAATGGCGATTACAACTTCTTTATGACCACGTTTAATTGGTCATGTAACCACTAACCGCTATAATGAGGATAATTATGAGGCTATTAATGGGCCTATTAATACTCATAATTCCATTGGAATAGCTCAAGAGTAACCTCCTATATATAGGAGATCTGAACATGCATGAGGAACACACAGAAAACACTAAATACTTATAAGCGAAAGGGTTATAGAATTGTGCCTAATTCTCTAACTGCATTTGGTCTTATCCCAAGTAGATATTCGTGATATCAGGCATTAGGGTCGAATAGTTTACTTTGGAAAGTGATCACACGATTCCAAGTGATATCCGGTAACCACCTAGTGGTATTGCTACTGTCATTGATTGTCTTAACCCTGTTCTGGGAACTAACCCCCAACAAACAAGCTTGCTATCATAATTCGAGAATCAAAACAGTTGGAAAATTGTTTTCTATTTAATACCCGATATCGGACAATAAAAGTCCGATATCCTTTGCTTCGTTGTTCGAAGAAAAGAGCCACGAACAAAACCTTCTTCTTTGTTGCTGCTATTAAGTCGACTAGAATCAGTAGTCGACTAGAATCAGTAACATACAATACCAATAAACATTTTCTAAACACTTGGATTTAAGTTACAATTCAAGTTTAGATTTCCAACAAACCAAACTACCCTAAACGATTAGAGTAGATCAAATAAGATTAGTGGCAGAATATGTAATTCAGTTAAGGGTATGTAGAAGTTATATATGATGCGTGACTTTTGAATGGGATATGTTTGCTTTTATAGCAAACTAAACCACCCTTGTTTTGGTCATTGCTTGGTCAACAAGCCAAAAACCCAAACACCCATTCTCCTTTCATTCTTGCCCGATCAGTGGATACCCAGGCCCAAGGCACATCCAATTCGACCCAACTTGCAACTTTCATTCTTGCCCGATCGGGTCAAATAGCATGCATATCGGGTTATGTTATTCAAGTATAATAACGTTCGACACGTATACTCGTGTTTATCGTGTGTGCCCCCATCGGCTCACACACTTCTAGTCCTATACGTGTGTTTATAACTCCCACAAAGTACAAACCAACAAAAGTGGTCTTTTATAACAATATAAGTAAATAAACTATTTCCTAGAGCGCTTATCTAAGCAGCAGCTTATACATGCTTACTTAGAACCATAAGTCATTCTCCTTCTTAAAGCACACCTCATTAGTCATTTTCCCGGACCTTCTACTCCAAAATACAGGAATGACCAAGTATGTGTTACTATATACTCTGTACTTTATGGTTCGGTAAATTATGGCGTGTACAAAGAAAAGTTTTCATCCATCCACCAATTTGTACATATAGAGAAGGAATGTTTAAGGTGTAGGTGTACCTGTTGTGTGTGATAGTATAAACTCTTGCTCGAGTTTGAACATCTTATATTATGACCCTATGGAAACAGAAAGCATGAAAAAAGAAGTTAAAAATCTGGTTATTACTTGAAACTTCGTATTTATGTAATGAAAATGCACTTGCCATTGAATATTCCATTATATAATATGGGGACGTATAAAAAAGTGTTTTGATAGAAACCTTTTGTACAAATAGACATTTTTTGTTGCGTAATAAAGCTGTCCAAAAACTATTTATGTTGTGACAGCAAAACAAACATGTAAAAACTATATAAAAAAATATAAAAGCTAGAAAAAAATAGGATATGAACCTGCAATAGCAGTCAAAGTCAAAACAACATGTTTCCATGTTTCATATATGTGAATGCCAGTTACTTATGACTTTGAATTTCTCTCAGATATCATTAAATCTTTTTTTTTTTAGAAAGGCAACAATGCAATAGAACAACTAGAGGAAAACAAATACAATACATGGCACCCCACTTTAGCTAAATAAGACAATTAACTAAAAGTGAGACCCAGGAATCAAAAAATACAAAACCAAACGAAGACCAACTGCCAAACACAGACATGTGAAATACACTTGATCAACAAGACAAAATACAATAGACAACCAAGAGCAATTAAAAACAAAAAAGGGGAAGGGCCACAAAAACAAAAGTGACCCATGAACCTGATCCACCCTTTTGAGATAACTACTACTTGCCAACACATATACCACAAACTCTGAAATGTCACTTGCAGCAGAAACTAAATTGTAGACCTGAATAAACTGCAGACATACCTTGCAGCAGAATAAACTCGAAAATAAGGTGTATACAACCTGAACTCGACTGAGACAATAGAAGTGTCGAATGCAGCATAAACTGAACTTGATCAATAGCAAAAAAAACCAATCACCGAAGCATAATTTTTAATGGGTTCCATAGCCATTGTTGCCAATCTAACTCTTTATACTTCTTTGATCTTCTCACAATCCACTCAAAACTCTTAAGTTGAATATCTTGAACAATTTTATTAGTGCTTGAGACTTTTGAACCGAACACGCGAGCATTTCTTTCTTTCCAATGAAATACCCGGTAGTCCAAATAACCGCTTGCCAAACACGAGAATAATAGGTGGGGACATTAATGTTTCCATTAGATGAAAAGATCTCATCGATAGTGTAAGCATTAACAATCCCCGCCTTCCACCAATTAAAAATCTTAGACCACACACTCATGGCTAGATCACAAGTGATCAAGCAATGAGCACACGTCTCCACACTATTATTACAACTTGGGCATAAGACCGAATCCAAATCAATACCTCTCCTATCTAGCTCCACACGAACCGAAAGTCTTCCTCTAAGCGCCCTCAACACAAAAATGTTAACTTTCTTCGGCACCAACTTGTTCCAAATCGTTTCTTTATCACCAAAATTCGAACATAGAATCTTGTTCTCGATCAATCTAGAAAGCTCTTTAACCGTGAAATCTCCATCTTCAACAAACGACCATCTCCATCGATCCCTACAATCGTTGGAAACCACAACATGTTGCAAAACACTCAAAAGATCCTTCAACTCCATACAAACTCTACCCCTTATATCCCTTACCCAATCCCATTGCCAAAGCCACTTATTATCAACCCACAACCCTCTTTCCCAAATGCTAGCCTCCTTCCTCCTATCTAAATGATATAATCAAGGAAATCTATCACAAAGCCTCCTATTGTCCACCCACCGATCCACCCAAACCTAATATCCTCCCATCCCCAAGACCCCAATGCAAGGCGATGTAAAGCCTACGCCCAACCGTCAATCTCCTCACCAATCTTCACAATATCCTCCACACACCACTCCTACACTCCCCCCCCCCCACAGGGACATTAATGTTTCCATTAGATGAAAAGATATCATTAAATCATGGGATCAACATTACACAAAACACGTAAATTCTCGGTTCACCTTGCAAGTCGCAAACAAGTAGGGTTGGATCGGTTGGAAAACCCTGCCTCTCAACCGAGAGGTCGTGGGTTCGATCCTCACTCCCTACAAAAGGCAGAGGTCCTTTCTACCTTGGTAGAACCGAAGCGACCTCTCTACCTTAGGTAGGGGTAAGGTCGTCTACATCTTAACCTCCCCAAACACCGGAAATGGTATTGGGTACCCATAACTCGTGGAAGACGGCATTGGGAGTTACTTTTTACCTTGCAAGCTGCAAAAAAGATGTAACATGAAATAATTAGATTAACTGATAATTATATCATTAAACCTTCAAAATATACACATGTTAGTAGATACTGTAATATTTTGTGTATATTGGGCCAAGCTCATGTATTTCTCGGTGTACATATTGTAACAAACCCTTTCATTGTCAATAAACAAACACATTACATTCTACATGGTATCAAAGCCATGATCCTCTCCAAAACCCTAATCCCACAAAATCACGTATCATTTTTTTCCCTACCTCCTTGCATACTGCCGTCACAATAATATCCTCCACAATCAACTTTCTTGCTCTCATTTATCATTGCATCACGTTACCACCAGTGGCGGAGCCAGAAAATGTAGTTAAAGGGGGCAACGCGCGATAAGGGCGATTCAATTACCGTCTAATTTTAGATTTATTTTTAAAAAAATGGGTCGGGTCGGGTTTAATTCTAGGCAAACACCGCTATTTTAAGCCAGTTACCCATTTTGGTTGTTGCCCAGCGGGGTTTTAACTTCGAATAAATTAAGTATAACGAAACAAATAACTAAAAAACGACTTGTATTAACAATAACGTATTTGGTTTACAACTATGTTTTGTACAATCTGATATATCTAACTGAGATCATTCGACCCCTATTTATACTTGGAGAAACGACACCCTTGTGCCTGCAGTATTCCTCCAAACGGTATGATGTTTGGGTTGTGCCGTTTCTCACATAAAATAACCGTTATTCAGTTTCTAGGTTTAATATAAACTGTAGCAACTGGCATTTTCGGAGCAATACTTGTTCATCAAACTCGAAACTACTGTGACAAACCGCCACATTCCAGTACGTTGCCACTACACCAATTGATAATTTAATTTCTAGAATGTTTGCATTTAAATCCGTACGACTATTAATTCACTTAACGCTTTTCACAATTTTCACGAACACACAATGGATCCGACACTTCCAACAATAAATTTTTTTATACACTATTACACCCTCTATAATACTTTTATTAAAAACACTTAATTATACATATTTAATCTCTACTACAAAACACATATATTCATACAAAAGTTACACATTTTCTTATCTTGCCACCCTCCTAGCTAATACATATATTTTTATTACAAGCCATAATTACACAATATGTAATTTGACTTTGACTCTTGTATACAATGGATTCTAAAAAATTGAGGGCAAGAAATAACTTGACACTCCCTTTTTCTTTGCTTTGTCGACCAACCACCCCAAAATACCAAGCACATGCTCTTTTTTATACTAGCTAGTAGTGTAGCTTAATAAACAATCATTAAACCACCATGCCTAGTTGCTTGTAAAAGACCATGTGTTGTCCCTCTTCTTTTCTTCTTTCGGCTGGAACAAGTAACCAAAGACAACCCCAATTCATTTTATTTATTTATTATCTTATTTAGAGTGTATTTTATATTCCAAATGCCATACCTTGTGTTTAAATAAATAGAACTAGTGTAGTTCATTAGTTACAAGTCTCAAAACATGTAACCCTTTCCTCAAAACAAACACACCAAAATACTCCTTTGATTCTCTCTTTGGATCTCGACTACCACAAGAAGAACAAGAAGAAAAGTAAAATTTTCTAGTTTGGAAACTTATTGAAGCTTAATGGGGGGTTAATAGTTAAGTTACCAAAAGGTTTTAGGAGTTTTTGGTTTGGGTAAAGCTTGAGTTTTTCATCTCCTCATACTAATCACCTCATTACTTCAAGTAAGTCATCAAACTAAACTTTCATAATCTTACATTTCTTAATCGTGAGCTATCTCATTTTCTAGAACTTAGTTTACATAAACATGAGTATCACCTTTGTACATGTTTGTAACTTTTCTTAGATATATTAAACTGGTAACTAGTTACTACGTCATAAACTTTCATTTTTATAAATACCTAAGTTTCATAACCCTCTTGACAAAACTGTGGTAGGGCTAGAGTAGATTTGAAGTGGTTGAAAGTAAATTGGAATGATTTAAAAACTAGAAAATACACTTTGAAACATGTTTATATAAAGCTGTCTCATTTGGTTAAATCTGGAAAAATCAGTAACTTGGAAGTAAGATTTGAGTAGAAATATAGAAAATAGACTCAATTACGAGAATGTGGTCGCTTGAATGGGTTAAAACGGACATATAACGAAGAAACTACGCTAGTTTTAAGTTGAGTGTCGGAAACTAAATTTCTGAAACAAATAAAGCTGTTAGACGACTTTTAAGAGGTAAAATCGAGTACTAAAAGTTAACTAGAGTATCCAAAGTACTAAAAATATGTTAGTATACTTAAATACGAAACCGGGGATATAAAGACCTTAAGAAACGGAGCTAAAACGACCAAGGTACATTGATTTAAAGTTACGACTACGATAACTATTTTACCAGCCCAAAATGTCAAAATATTTTCTAAGGGTCAGGAGCAGTTTTGCGCGTGACCATGTTCAAGCCCGTTTTCTCAAAGATAAAGTCCTTTATCGAAAAATTATAGCAGTGACAAAAGTTAAGTAAACATGGCCTAGTTTCCATAAAGTCCAACCATTTGTCAAACGGATCTATAACGAATAAACTACAACCTCGTGAACTTGCCCGAAAACTTCCCAAAAACCACGAAAACAACCTGAGTACTCAACTTCGAGGTCATTTTTACATAGGATCGGGTCAGATTGAGCTGAAGTTCAGTTCTCGACTTTTGTATTCCTTGTTCCATATTACCTAAATCCACTAAGTTGAGTCCCAAATCTTGAATAACCGCCGCTTTATGACTAGTCTTCTTAGGTCACTTATCCATTTTGGCAACTTAGCGGAATATAAAAATTATCGTCATAAAACCCTGTTTCCTCGTAAATAACTTATAACGACAATATTAACATGTAATAAAGTGCGTCGGTAAATTTTCCCTTGATACATATTAACGAGACCACTACAACTTAATTACGAGAAATACTTGTTGAGACATTTAAAGCGTAAATAACGACTAATAATAGAAAACCTCGACGTAACTACATTTTCACAACTAAAATTTTACGCAAACATGTACGGGTGATATGATCTTTTAAAAAATTGCATACACGACATTATCTATCGAACCTAAGGCATATAAATTATTTAGGTTGCGGTTAGAGTCACCGAACCTCGATTTTCGTGCACATCATTCCAACTTGCGTTACTCTACTCAAGGTGAATTCTCGTAGCCCCAGTTTTTATATGTTTTCCTTGGGGGTGGAAAGGGTTATTGTACAAAAAAATCACTAAAGTTTGCGAGAAATTTGTCCTAAGTCACTATAGTTTAAATGTTGTCATTCAGGTTACTCAACTTATTGTGACCGGTTATATTTGTTTTGGTAACCTAGAATTACCGGTAATCATACTACGTGGCAAATATTTTAGATTTCATTTGTATTAAAAAAAAATGAGTTAATATACAAATAAGTTACTAAAATTTGTCAAAATGTTCATTTAAGTTACTATACGTTTACATTCTTTTACATTTAAGTTAATATACAAATAAGTTGCTAAAATTGTGTATATTTTTATACGCTTTTTTACAACAACTTTTTGGTCGTTATTATACGTTTACATTCTTTTACATTTTGTCTGTTTTTGCACGTTTTTACAATTTTGCACACATTTGTATTTTTTTATTATTATTTTTTACATAATTGGACGTTATTAGACTTTTTGGAAGTAATTTTTGTTTTGATATGTTTTCATACGTTATTATACATTTTGGATGTTATTATAAGTTTTGGATGTTGTTATCGTTTTCTTACATTTTATACGTAAAGCGTATAAAACATACAAACGTTTAAAGAAGATAAAGCGTATAGAACATAAAACCATATAAAACAAAGAAATGTATGAAAATGAACAAAACCATACAGTAATGTATGAAAACGTAAAAAGGTATAGAGAAAAACGTACACACACATATAATAAAACGGATAAATACATACAAAAACATAAGAAAATGGACAAACATATATACAAAAATGTACGAAAACGTAAAAAAAGGTACGACAAGAGAAATGCATACACAAACGTACAAAACGGATAGAAACGTAAAAAAACATACGAAATATACAAAAACGCACGAAAATGGAAAAAAACTTAAAAGAAGAACGACAACAAGTAAAACGTACACAACGTATAAATACGTATAAAAACGTACGAAAATGGAGAAAAACGTAAAAAATAAGAAAACAGATAAAACATACATAAATGTATAAAACGGATAGTAACTTTTTAAAAGTTCAAGAACCTATTTAATAAACCCGTGAACTATAGTAACTTGTTTGTAACATCTCAAACTATAGTGATGATGTGGACAAGAGAACCGGTAAATCATCCGGTTGCCCACCCACGTAGTAACAAGAATGTCACGTTTTTAAACGTTGAGTAACCCATATAATAAACCCGTTAACTTGAGTAACCTGAATGACAACTTTTAAACTATAGTGACTTAGAACAAATTTCCCTCAAACTTTAGTGACTTTTTTGTATAATAACCCGGGGTGGAAATGGTACTAAATGCTTTTCAACTGTTTTTATGCTGTGAACTTTTCTTTTACATGATTTTGGACATATATGTGTGATGATGCGATTATGTGTGATAAAATGTTTTGTTACGTGTGGACATGCAATCACAAGAATCATTAACTCTGTTGAGAGCCGAAACATTTTGATAGATCTATCGGGGTAGCTCCCCACAGTGTACTGTTTATGTGTGTGACAATTGTGGCGAGGTTCGGTTGGCGCGACACTATTTTCTTTGACTTGTGCTTATAATTGGCTATCATGCTCACTTTTGTCCTCAATATGTATTCACGACTCATTGTTTTTACTCTTAAATCTACAAGCTCACCAACATTAGGTTGACGTTTTCCAGTACCATTTTTAGGTGATCATTGTTAAAGTATTTGAGGGCATGTTTATTGGAGTCTGATTATTTGGTACCTCGATACCATGTTTACAAGACAATAAGATTTTAAAAGGAGACACTTCTACTTTCAAAAGTTATACAAGAATATTTTGTGATGATGTAAACTGTTATTGAAGTTAATGTATGGTGTGAACTATAATGTTATGCAATGAGCCTTTCCCAGTTACATCTCGTGTTTCCGCCATTGACGGGGTGTGACATAAACCTATTTGGTCCTTGTGTCTTTTGAACTTGTACATGCAGTACCTTGAACTTTACTTAGGGACGAGATTATGCCAACATTCACCCCCTAATCTCGTACCTAATCCCTTCAGATCTTTTATGCCCTAACAGCTCTCTCATTTCTACGACTTGGTCCTTACCAATGCCTTGGTAAGTATGTCCACTTTTGTAAGTCTCCACCACGTGCTCGACTTTGATCGATTCTTTTCAACACATTCTTTGATAAAGTGGTAGCGTATATCAACGTGTTTGCTTCTGCCATGAAACACGGGGTTCTTCATAAGTGCTATAGCCGATTTGTTGTCGACCTTGATCATAATCTTCTCTTTTTCCCAGCCTGTTAAAGCGTTTAATAGTCTTTGTAGCCATACTGCTTGACAAGCTACTGCTGTTGCTACCATAAACTCTGACTCGCATGATGATAATGCAACAGTAGGTTGTTTTTTAGAAACCCAGCTTATAGGTGAGTTCCCGAAGTAAAATACGATCGTTGTTGTTCCTTTACCTTCTTCTATGTTGATACCATAACTGCTGTCACTATATCCAAGTAATTTGCCTCCTCCTGTCTTGTGGTAAGTTTTCCCAAAGTTTGAAGTGCCTTTAATATAATGTAACACTTGTCTAACTGTCTTCATGTGTTGCTCCCTTGGATCTTGCATGAACCGGCTTAATAAGCCAACTGAGTAACTGAGGTGTGGCCTTGTATGAAGTAAGTACCTCAAACATCCAATTAGACTTCTATATTCTGTAGCATCAACTAGTTCTCCTCCTTCTGATTTTACTAGCTTTGTTCCTGGGTCGATGGTAATCTTGGTTTCATTGGAATCTTCCATTCTTGCGTCTTTAAGAATCTTATTTGCATATCCTGATTGCTTTATTGAGATTTCATCCTTTGTTTGGATAACCTCTATTCCCAAATAGTAAACTAATAAGCCTAAGTCACTCATCTCAAAATTTTCTTCCATTTGTGACTTAAACTCTTGAAGGTCTTTCTTGTTACTTCCAGTAACTATTAGATCATCCACACAAACTCCCACAAGCAGCATAGAGTCATTTCTGACTCTCGTGTAGATTGCTTGTTATAATGTGCATTTCTTGAAACCTAGTGATTTCAAGGTTTGATCTAACTTCATGTTCCAAGCACGTGGTGCTTGTTTCAATGCATAAAGTGCCTTATCAAGTTTATACACTTTATTTTCATTTCCTGGTTTCTTGAAACCTTCTGGTTGTGCAACATACACTTCTTCTTTAAGTTCATCATGTAAAAATGCTGATTTTACATCTAAATGGTGAAATTCCCATCCATGATAAGCTGCTAATGCAAGAATTAACTTGATTGTTTCCATTCTTGCTACATGAGCAAAGACTTTGTCGTAGTCTATTCCATGCTCTTTACGTATCCTTTAGCCACTAAACGACCTTTGTGTTTTATAACTCTTCCATCCGCATCTCGCTTAATCTTAAATACCCATTTTAGACCAATAGCTTCGATTGTCTAGTAGGGTGGCTAGCTTCCATATCTTGTTTTTGTTGATTGAGTCAATTTCATCTCGCATTGCCTCAATCCACTTCTTATCTTTTGCGGCTTCCTTGTAATTTCTAGGTTCTTCCTCGATAGCATTAGTTCATCAACTTGAACTCTTAGTACGTGATCATATATGTTAGATAAGTTTATGTATCCTTGAACCGGAGTATGATCATATGGTCTTGCTATAGATGATGTTTGTCTAGTGGATTCTTGAGTTTGGTTCATAGATATATGTAGGTGTTGATGGATTGTCCATTTGTTCAATCTCATCATCGATACACTATGAGCGATATTTTGTATGGGACTTGGGTGTGTGCTCTCTACATCAATGATACTTGATGTTTAGTTTTCATTTATAATGAAATCTGTCCATTCTGGTTCAGTTGGATTGGGATTATCCAAATAACCTTTCCAGTCCCATCCTTCATTCTCTTTGAACTTTACATCTCTACTTATAATCATAACCTTACTTACAGGATCAAATAATCGATAAGCCTTTGATCCTGGTTCAATTCCTATGTAAACCAATTCCTTGCTTCTATCATCTAATTTCTTTAGATGTGGTTTGGTTACCTTTGCATATGCTTTGCATCCAAACACTCTAAGGTGTTTCGTGTTTGGTTTTCTACCCTTTAGCGTTTCATAAGGAGTAGAATCCTTGAGCTTTGTAGGCACTCTATTTAAGATATAAATATCTTGCCTAATTGCTTCAAACCCAAAAATTTTGTGGCATATGCATAGCCTTTAACATACTTCTCGTTGTGCTCATTCTGGACCTATTCCGTCTCTCTACAATACCATTTTGTTGTGGAGAGTATGGTCAGTAAGTTTCCTAAGTATGCCATACTCCTTACAAAGAGCTTGTGAATTCTTTTGATGTGAATTCACCTCCTATCTGTTCTAAATGCCTTTAAGTTTTTCCCGACCTCATTTTCCACCTTTAACTTGAATTCCTTAAAGGTCTCAAACGCCTCATCCTTTGACTTTAAGAAGTATACCCACATGTATCTAGTATAATTGTCTACTAGCAAAAACATGTACTTCTTTCCTGATTCTGTTTATGGGGAAATAGGTCCACATAAATCTCCAAATACAAATTTAAATGTTCCAAAGACTTAGTGTTTGTTTGATTTTGAAACGGAGCTCTACTGTTCTTTCCTAGTAAGCATGTATTGCAGACTTGACTCTTGTGATTAATCTTGGGTATTCCTTCCACTAACTTCTTCCGAGTCATTTGTTTGATAGAATCGAAATTCAAATGACCCAACCTAACATGCCACAGCTATGCATGGTTTTCTAAACTAGCCAATAAACACATAAGCATACCAACATTCAAGTTAATCTTGTAAAGTGGGTTTATTGATCTCTCAACTCTCATGAGGAGTTTTTGATCCTGACCATAAAGCAATAAAATGTTGTCTTGCATAATGATCTTACAACCATTCTCTGTTAATTGTCCTAGGCTCAATATATTGCTTTTTAAACTGGGAATGTAATAAACACTAGGAATCACCTTTTGTTCCTTGTTTTTACATTCTAGCAATATGGAGCCTTTACCCTAAATCTCTACATATGACGCATCTTCAAAACGGACTCTTTCTGAAATTTTCTCATTTATTTCCTTAATGTTTGTCCTAACTCCGGTCATATGGTTGCTAGGACCATTATCTAAGTACCATAAGCTTTTATCTGAACTTATGTACTTCTTGGGTTCAATCTCCTTTTCATTTAATAATATTTTCTCTCCGACGTCTCCTTTTCCTTCAACTGCCATCAAGAGTGTTGGTTCAATGTCTTTTTGAACCAAATTTGATTGCTCTTGTCTCCTATTCTTTTCTTTGCAGTTTCTCTTGAAATGTCCAAGCTTGTTACTGTTGTAACACTTTACTTTACTTAAGTCCCTTTTCTGAAAATTATTTTTCTTGAACTTATGTGAAGTTTTCCTATCATTGTTGTATTGCTTGGGTTTTCCATCTTGGTTATCTTCAGATGATCTAAACTTCTCTTGTCCACCATTCTTATGACTTGTACTATTGTCATAATTTATGAAGAGAAGTTTGTCCTGATTGTCACTAGGGTTTCCATCAAAGAGTTTTACTCTTTCCTCAAAGGCTTTTAACCTTCCAATTGTCTCATCTATGGTTGTGTTTTCTAGATCAGAAAATTGTTCTATGGCTTCCACGATTTGTATAAACCTTACGGGTATTGAACTTAATAGTTTTCGTACTAAGGTTTGTTGATCAAAAGTTGATCCTAAGCCACTAGCCCTTGTGACAATACTATTGAGTTTTCTTGAAAACGTCAATACTATCATCTTCTTTCATTTTAACATCTCAAATTCAGTTTGTAGCCGTGCTTTTTGCACTCTGCTCACACCTATGTGCCTAGTTTGTAGTGCTTCCCAAATTTCTTTTGCACTCTTACAACTAGCTACTTGTAAAATCATATCTTTTGGTAATTCACGATACGTAAATGCGCTTGTAATCATATCTTTCTTTGTATCCAGTTCTTCATTACCCTTAGGTTCTATTAATTCCCACACCCATTTGCTTTTAGTATGGTTTTTATCTGAAGGGCCCATCTTGTATAATTTGTAGGTTTTAAAGCAGGACATTGAAATTGGGAAAACGATGTAACCTCTTTGTGAATTACAATTTCCTTGTTTGTTTCCTTGCTTGTGTCTCGAGTCATTATGTCTAGAAACTATTTCTATCTCTAATAGGGAGTATATAGTAGGAATCTAGGAAATCTTATAACTTCTACTAGGAATCAAAAGCAAAAATTTCTAATCTTATAAGACTAAAAATTATAAAAATTCATATTTTATTTTAGAATGTAAAACCCGAATTTTGCGATTCCTCCACGATACGATTTTCTTTCGTTAGGAACACCCGAATGTGTTCACTTTCTTCCTTGTACAATTAACCAAACGCTCCTTAGTGCCTCCTTTTTTTTGTTCGAACCAGATATCAAAGAACCAACTCTTTTCCTTTGTTTTTTTTTTCTGCAGTAAACAACAAAAAAATGTTCCCCTTTCTTCTTTCTTTTTCGAACAAGCAAAAACACCAACCCTAATGTTTTTTGTTTCTTACATCTTCGCACCAACACATAAACAAAACGCCAAGATCCTTTTTCTTTTGCCCTTAATCTCTTCGCCAAGGAACAATTTGTTCCTTCCTCGTTCTGCTCGAACCAAACAAATTGTTATGTTTCTTTGATTCATTTGCGAAACCTCTACCCCAACTCCTTGATCTTGTGTCGCAAAACAAAAATAGGCTCGATGCCAATTTGTTGCCCAATGGGTTTTAACTTCGAATAAATTAAGTACAACGAAACAAATAACTAAAAACAACTTGTATTAACAATAACGTATTTGGTTTACAACTATGTTTTGTATAACTGATATATCTAAATGAGATCATTCGACCCTATTTATACTTGGTGAAATGACACCCTTGTGCTCGCAATATTCCTCCAAACATTATGATGTTTGGGTTGTGCCGTTCTCACATAAAATAATCATTATTCGGTTTCTAGGTTTAATATAAACCTATTTGGTCCTTGTGTCTTTTGAACTTGTACACGCAAGACCTTGAACTTTACTTAGGGACGAGATTATTCCAACACCGCTATTTTAAGCCGTTACCCATTTTGGTTACTGAAAGCCTTAAAAGAACACATATGTAACTAGTTTTCATTGAAGAAAACGCTTACAAGATACCAAATGAAACTTAGAAATTCACACAAGCACAAATAGTATAACAACCCTTACATCATGCATCTAAATATTACACGACATTGTAAGTTATCTCTTTACTAGATAAAGAAGAGAATTTACCAAAATAATTAATTATTAGAAAAAAAACGTGAAACTATATATACTTGTACTATGTTATTATGTTTAATAGAATATACATAATACTTATTGGACTTGATACTTATCTGATTGATTTGCGAAATTAAAATTTTATTGTCACATATGAGAGTATGCAAGCATGACCACATATAAAACTGTATAAATGGCATGATAAAGTGTAAATAATAGGGTAGTATTTGTTTAAAAAAAGTGTAAATAATAAATCTCATTTTTAAACAACCAATAAATCATTTTTTGACTTTTTGACACTACACTCTCCCAATCATCTTTCATTTTCATTTAAGAAGGGCCCACCCTCCTATCTCCTTTCCTCATCCTTTCCTTTGTATGATTGTATCTCTTCTTTTTCCATTTTCTCCGTCCAAACAAGACAACACTAGAAAAATTATTTGCATTAGAAGACTCGATTCTTGGCAACGAAAGAAACGAGGGCACTCGGATTATTTGCTTGAGGAACTCGACCAATCTTCTATGATTATGACATTTTCCTTATATATTTTGTGTGCACTGGAAGAGGTTGGTTGTGGGCATCGCCCCACCATCATTAAGGTGGCTCCGCCCGGTTACCCACTGTTTCATCAAACAAACAACATAACCATGGTCAATACAAACGTACCTCCTCCCACCATCATCTCACAATCCGATAAGATGCTCGCAGTTCAACCATCGATTCCCACTCTAATCGTGATAAAGCTTGATGTTACCCAAGCTAACTACTCATCTTTGTGTTTTTTATTCAAAACTCAATGCGAAGGATTGGAGATTCTCGATCACATCCAACCTAAGGAAGCATATACAAGTGTCGTGGCCGTTGCTCCACCTACTATGGAATGGTTAAAGGTAGATTCGTTAGTCAAAGCTTGGATTTTCTTAACTTGTAGTGAGGTGATTGTTGCTAGACTTGTTAAGGCTAATCCTAAAATCGCCTTAGATGCTTGGACCTTTCTTCTAAACATATTCCTTGACAACAAACGGACCAAAACCGTTGCCCTTCGTAGGGATCTAAGGCTCTTAACCATAGGTGCCATGACCGTAGATGCATATTTTGGTAAAATCGAATCAATTGCTACCCTTCTAGCCGATCTATGTTCACCCATTCATGATGATGACCTTGTCACGTATGCCCTTAATGGCTTGAGTTACCGTTTTGCTCACGTGGCTGGGATTATTGCACACCGTGACCCTTTTCCAAACTTAGATATTGTTAGGTCAAAGGTAACCATCAAGGACCTTTGCCTTAAACATAAAGCTACACCCTCGACTGATTTAACCACCTCTTCGCCCCAACTGTTTTACTAGCCGAGAGTTTGAACCGTGACACTAGACTCCGAGACACACGTGGTAATACTTCTCAAAATGTGTGTTGTCACTTTGCTCGAACGGGTCTTGTATGGCGGGGAACGGTTACCGATTTATGCATGGAAATAACATGCAAAATAATGCTTCTATCACTCGTGAGCATAACCTGTTGTCTTCCAATTATTCACGTCAACCATACAATGTAAATGGTGTACCTACTGTTACAAACAATTGCAATAATTTTCATAGTTTGGGTCAGACACAACTAGTGCAACTTGTTTAGGCCCAACAAAAAATGTTAGCCCAATATGGTTTAGCTAATAATCTCACTCAGGCACAAAGAGTATTACTGAATGACAATGAATTTTAAGTCCACAAGGTCCAATAATCCCTCCCCTACACCCCCTGGTTTGAGCCCAATACCATCCTGCAGGCCCACCTTTCACTATTGTTCATTAGGCCCAACGGTAGGCTCCTCCGCCCATCAACAAGTTGCACAACATAGTCCGGTTTTGTTTGCGGGTTACAATGGTCAAGAAACACTTCTCCCACAAACCTTTAACACCTAGACTCTTTAGGATTTTGGAGACGCGGTGGAATATGGATACAAAGTGCGTCTTCACATTCAAATTCAAATGCAAATAATCTTAGTATTATTTATAATAAAAGCATTTATCCATCATCTTTGTTGGTAAGGGTAACTTCATTCCCGTTACCAACACGGGCCATAGCTTGTTGGCTAACCCTCTTCGTCCCCTTCATCTTCATAATGTTTTAATTACTTCACATATTGTCAAAATTTAATTTCCGTGCGTCAATTTACCCGTGATAACAAAGTTTCTATTGAATTTGACGAGTTTGGTTTTTCGTGAAGGATTATTTGACTCGGTAGATTATGCTCGATGTGATAGCACGGAGATCTCTATCCTGTCACCATGCCTACATCTTACCACATGCTTTTCTTGCTAGTCATCAAGCGTGGCATCAACGACTTGGACATCCTAGAAATGAAGTGCTACGTTCTTTACTTTCAAATAATAGTTTGTGTAATAAAGTGAAGTCTCCCAACTTTGTCATGCTTGCTAACTTGGCAAGCATGGATACCGTAGTTAATTTTGCTTTCGATATTATTCATTCGGTTGTGGACATCCCTACTTCCAAGCCAAAGTGGTATTAAATACTATGTTATCTTTTTGGAGCATTTTTCTCATTATTAGTGGATATAACCTTTGCGTAATAAGTATGATACTTTTGCTAAATTTGTAGAATTTCGTTCTCCTCTAAAAACTTAATTTAATGCGAAAATTAAAGCTTTTCAGTGTGACCATGGTGGTGAGTTTGACAACATCATTAGAATTCCGAATAAAGACTGCTGGCGGCAGGTGGAGACATTTCTTTGCCCTTCAAAAAAAAATGCGGCGGGCGGAGCTCGGCGAGAGGGTTCTAGAATAGGTACGGTCCTGTTCTTAAGATTTTTCATCAATTATTTACAAAACACGACATCCATACATGCTTCTCGTGTCCCGTACATCTCAACAAAGCGGTAAATCTGAACGTATGATTCGAACAATAACTAACCTTATCCGTGCCTTACTTTTTCAAGCCCATCTCCTCTTCATTTTGGGTCAAAGCTCTTCACATGGCCACCTACCTCTTGAATATTTTACCATCCACGACCATCAATAACGATACACCTCACTTTCGCCTTTATAACACAAAACCCACCTACACGTCTTTACGTATTTTTGGTTGTTTGTGTTATGCACATCGACACCAATCATAAACTTGGCCCACGATCCACTCCTTTTATTTTCCTTGGCTACCTATCCGACCATTTTGGCTTTCGTAGCCTAAACCTTTCCACCAAAAAATTTCATTTCCGTAACGTCAAAGACCATTTTCCCATATGGCTCGGCGACACCAAATGATGCTCCTTCCTACACCTTTCTTGACACCACTCCAAACATAATAGCTCGACAAATTCTCCAACAACTGGCTCGCCATCGTTACCGACACCACAACCCACTTCTCCCATATCAACACCTCTCGTGCTACGACTACCCAAACCACACAACCCACACCTCCCATATCCGTTACAACCAGCCCAACTCCCACACAACCCCACTTACTTCTAGCCCTATTCCTTTCCGGACCAACCAACCCACCCTCCCGTGACTAACTCACTGCAACTAATACTCGCCTAACCAAACATCAATTCACCCTATGGTCACTCGTTTCAAGTTGCTACTAATACAAAATACCCCGTTACAATTTTCATGTGTCTACTTGTGTCTACCATTTATCCCTTCCCAAATCATATGCCATTGCCATCAAATATCCTAACCGGAAATGAGGTATGCTTGACGAATATAATGATTTGGTTAAAATAATACTTGGGTTCTTGTGCCACGACATCGGACGCCAACATTGTTCATTCTATGTGGTTGTTTAAGCACAAGCATTTTGCAGATGGATCTTTAAGCGGTACAAAGCACGACTTGTAGCTAATGGGAGCGATCAACAACTTGGCGTTGACTATGATGAGACATTTAGTCCGGTTGTTAAACCGCCACGATTTGCCGGTGCTTAGTCTAGCTGTATCTCGACATTGGCCTGTTCATCAGCTTGATGTCAAGAATGCATTTCTACATGGTACCTTGTCTGAGACTGTTTACATACACCAGCCTCCTTGTTTTCAGGATCCTCAGCATTCCGACCATGTTTGTCTCTTACAACGATCGTTATATGGCCTTAAGCAGGAACCACATGCATGGTTTTAGCGGTTTGCGAGTTATGCTACTCGTGTTGGTTTTGGTCATAGCAGATGCGATTCATCCTTATTCATCTATAAACAAGGATCTCATGTTGCTTACTTATTACTTTATGTGGATGATATTTTGTTGGCAGCTTCTTCTACAACATTTTTATAGAGGATTATCACTTCCTTACATCAGAAGTTTTCTATGATCGATCTTGGTCCGCTAAACTATTTTTCGGGCATCTCACACACGTTCCACCAAAGGGATGTTTCTTAGCGTAAATAGTTTGCATCGAAATTCTTGAGCGTGGGGAATGCGAATTGTCATTCGTGTCGGACCCTCTTGATACAAAGTCCAAATTGGGAGCTAATGGACTCGGTTTCGATCCGACCGCTACGGAGAGCCTTGTCGGGGCTTTACAATATCTCACCTTACTAGACCCGATTTGTCATATGTAGTTCAACGGTTTGTCTCTATATGCATGATCCTTGGGAGCCTCACCTTGATGCTCTTAAGAGGATTTTACCAAATGTTTGTTGTAACCACCCGCATTTTTAGGTTACTTTTCATTTTCGAGAATTTACTATTCACTTTTACTATTCACATTTACTATTCAATTTCACTATTCATCTCGTAAAATTTTTGTTTCATATTCTCGTAAGATAAATTATTTTAGTAATGACCTCAGAGTTCGACAATCGTTAGATCATTTTCGCAAAAGTTATTAAGAAAACATCGTTTTAAAGTTTCGTTTTAGACGGTCCACCATTTAAACGTCACGCGCACAACAAAAATCAACCACGACAATTTTCTCGCATCGAGATAAATTTTATTATCATTCGAAAACCAATTTAATGTATTTTGTAAACTTGGAACCATCACGGGACCTCATTTTTGTAAACTCGATATTTATACAAATCGAATGATAAATCTTTTGAAACGACTCCATTAGAGCACGTTTTCTATTATTATATTGTTGTGCCATGAAGTAACACCCGTTTGAATTCATTGCGTATCACGAAATTGGGCGTGTTATGATTGGTATCGAGCCACGATTATAGAGAAACGGGTCTAATTGAGACTTAAACTATAACTACTTTTACAAACAAAAACATTTTATAGCCTTCGTTCTCCGTGCCTTCCATTCTCCGAGACGATTATGTGACTTTTAAACATTTTAAGCTATACAAACATACTAGTATATTGATATATACACTTGAAATAATTTCAATCATAAACAAAGTACTCAACATATCTGCGTATGCCTATTCTAAGGCATTACGGCACAATCATATTTTCCCAATCTCCCAATCATGCATCTGCTCATGCATTTTAGGATTACGAAACTTTTTCCAAGACATTGTAACTGACTACAATGGTCTTTCCTACTTCCTAGACATTGTGAGATACAATGGTCTCATTCATATTTCAAGACATTGTGAGATACAATAGTCTCTATTACATTCTTAGACACTGTAAATCCTACAGTGGTCTCTATTACATTCTTAGACACTGTAAATCCTACAGTGGTCTCTATTACATTCTTAGACACTGTAAATCCTACAGTGGTCTCTATTACATTCTCAAACACTGTAAATCCTACAGTGGTCTCATTCATTTCTCAAGACATTGTGGGTTACAATGATCTCTCCATCATTTCTCAAGACATTGTGAGTTACACAATGATCTCTTCATCATTTCTTAAGACATTGTGAGTTACACAATGATCTCTCCATCATTTCTCAGACCTTATGAGTTACACAATGGTCTAATTTACTTCACAGATATTTTAAGTTATACAAAGTCTCTAAAAATTATCTTATAAAACCTTATATGGTATTGTTTTTACATGAAACCCGTCACAGTCTATCAATTTCCCTAATGGAAATACAAGAAATGGGATTACTAAAAGACAAACTGATTCATCATCTACAAAAGTTGAAGTTCAGCAACTTTCTCTACATTTATTAAAATTCTGTTTTAAAACCTTCATTGTTAAATGTCCGTGGATCTTATAATTACTTAAGATTTCCTTTCTTTTCCACACGTATCTACCCATACTATCTTCTATGCAATGGAATGTGAAAACATAGGTTGCAAGTCTTTTATGGCCAGGACTTGCAACTGAATGGTTTGATATCGCCTTTGCTTTGTGGATATTTTCTCAAAAGCTATGAACATATCACACGTATACCTAATTTAGGTATTTGGAAAATTTATCGAACCTCGGCTAAATATAGCCTAATCACCTATATTTAACCTTGGGATAGTGGAACATGGTCTCGATTAACTATGTTCGACTTAAATTTTTCAAACACTCGTAACAGCTTATACAAGGGTTATATTCGAGGTTAATTTCTTACTTAAACTCGATAAACCACCAAAATTCATCTAGAGACACGATAGTGTCTACCACTCAACAAAATCTTAACATCTTATTCATACTACCTAATTTCATTCTTGAAAGTTTTCATTTATGAAATAATCCTAACTACTATCTTGGGATAGTTATCAAATCTTCTCGTCATTCCTTAGAAGTACTAGCCTGACTAGATTTCAAGGATATCATTCCGTCATTCACTTTTGATTTTAAAACAAACTTGACATCTCTACCTAAGAATAATAGTAAGTGTACGCTACACTCTTCTAATCGTCAAACATATCACATCATTATCTAAACCCCATTGAAATTCAATTTGTAAAACTTCACGATTACCCGTTTCTTTCAAACACTAGTAGACATAAACACTATCGATATAACCTTCATCCGAAACCACCTAAAGACATGATCAACATTGGATAACCACTTGCCACTAGCAAGACTTTCCTACAACAATTATCACATCATTATAAACTATTTCACATCAACAATATCTTACACCTTTGATTAACAATAGTTACCCTAACAACAACAAAACTATTCCATTTCGAGGCACTATATGAGCGAATGTGTTAGTTAACCATTTCTTTGGACTAAGGTGTCGAGATCACCCACGAAACAACTAAGGAAACTATACAAATATAAATTAGGCTCCATGCCGCACACTATCACCAAAAACTCCATGTTAGAAATTAAGGTTTTATTGATAGCCTCGATACAATAAGATATGATTCGTTTTGAGAATCGGGAAAAGCCAAACTTTAGGTATATTGGACTCTATAAGATTTTAACAAAACCCTTTAGGTTATCAACTTAAGCCACATGGTACATAATACATTCTATGACTAGAAACTTGAGAACACAAAGATTAGAATTTGGTATACATCCACATTTCCTAGACAATTCAACATCGGGTAACACACCCTAAATTCGGGGATGAATTCACATTAAGGGGTGAGGCTGTAACCACCGCATTTTAGGTTACTTTTCATTTCGAGAATTTACTATTCACTTTTACTATTCACATTTACTATTCAATTTCACTATTCATCTCGTAAAATTTTTGTTTCATATTCTCGTAAGATAAATTATTTTAGTAATGACACGAGAGTTCGACAATCGTTAGATCATTTTCATAAAAGTTATTAAGAAAACATCGTTTAAAGTTTCGTTTTAGGCGGTCCACCGTTTAAACGTCACGCAGCATAACAAAAATCAACCCCGACAATTTTCCTCGCATCGGATAAATTTTATTATCATTCGAAAACCAATTTAATGTATTTTGTAAACTTGGAACCATCTGTGATATTTATACAAATCGAATGATAAATCTTTTGAAACGACTCCATTAGAGTACGTTTTCTATTGTTATGACTGTTGTGCCATGAAGTAACACCCAGTTTGAATTCCGCTGCGTATCACGAAATTGGGGGTGTTACATTTGTGGTACTTTGGATTATGGTCTTCAGTTGTATTCTTCCTCGACTTCTTTACTAATTGCTTATTCAGATGCTAATTGGGCACGTTGCCAGACTACTAGGCGTTCTACTTCAGGATATTGTGTTTTTCTTGGCAACAATCTACTGTGTTGGTCGTCCAAGAGGCAATACACTTTATCTCGCTCTAGTGCCGAGGTTGAGTACCGTGGTGTTGCCAATGTGGTGGCTGAGACTTTTTGGTTAAATTGTTTATTGTGATAATGTTAGTGCGGTATATTTGTCTTCTAATCCATGCATCATCGCGCAAAGCATATCAAGATTGACATATATTTTGTTAGAGATCATGTTGCGATGAGGTTATGTTCGTGTGTTACATGTTCCTTTTCATTATCAAGATGCCGATATCTTCATCAAGGTCTTCCATTTGCTTTATTTGACTAATTTCGGTCCAGTTTGAGAGTTCAGCGTCCTCCCGCTCAAACTACGGGGGGCTGTTAGTGGATAATATTTTTTGTATATTGGGCCAAGCCTATGTGTTTCTCGGTGTATATATTGTAACAAACCCTTTTATTATCAATAAACAAACACATTACATTCTATAATGCAATGCCTTTATTTTAAGGAATAGGATTAGGTCAGAGTTGAATTGATTTTTGCAATAATGTGGAAATGATATCTAATCAAACTAATTAACAAAAAAGAGTTGAAATATGTATGCATACAATTCATAACTAATTCACAATCAAGAAGGCTTTTATTCATACAATTTATAACCAATTCATAATCCCAGAGTGAGTTCACTCCTTAGGGAGTAATTCCATCAGCGGGTAATTTTTAGCATTGAACACATGAGCATGTTTGCCTCAGGGAGTTTGTTGAGTGTTCAGTGGCATTTAAGGAATGACATAGCTAGACTAAACTTGTAAACTTGTAATGGTTTTGACCTATTCAAGTGGCGGTTATAACTGCATTAATGACTACGTTTAATTAGTCATGTAACCACTATTTCCTACTACTGTGGAGGCTAATTATGTGGTGAATAATGGGCCATTAATCACTCATAATTCCATTGAATACGGTTTGAGTGATCTCTAGTATAAATAGAGATCAACACAAATTCTTGAAATATACACCGAAAACATAAACTCTTGGATGCGCAAGGGTTATTGATTTGTGCCTAATTCAATAACATATATTTTGTCTTATCGGTAGATATTCGTGATACCCACGCATCGTGGTTCGAATAGTTTACTTTGGAAAGTGATAACACGATTCCAAGTGATATCCGTAACCATTCATTGGTATATTATCGCTATTGATTATCTTGACCCTTTTATGGGCATATAACCACAAACATTGTCCTCTACTTAAGATGTGTATAATAGTTTGTTTTCAAAGAGATGGTTTTCTATTTATGTGATGTTGTTTCCACTATCTATGTTTTGTTTTGTTTTTAAACAGAACTTGTATATTAACAATTAACATGTTTGTCACGCATGTTACATAGTATAACACAAAAGCACTCACATGTTTGATTGTTAGTTGCTACTTAGTCATGGGTTCTTGGTGCTAATTAATTGTTTCAATTCTATTTTCATTTTTTTACGGCGTGTATTGTACTTGTGAGCGAGCTCGATCTCATTATTGATAATGGCTGCTCGTCCATTCCTCATCGGTGGAAATATGATGTCTTCGTAAGCTTTAGAGGTGAAGATATCCAAAAGCTTCATGGATCATATGTTCAATGATTTCAAGAAAAATGGAATTATTGCTTTTAGAGATGATGAGAATTACCTAAAGGAAGAGATGTCTCCTCATCTCTACAAAGCCATTGAAGAATCGAGATTTTTGATAGTTGTCTTCTCCAAGAATTACGCTTCTTCAACATGGTGTCCGAGGAACTTGTCAAAATACTCGAGTGCATGCAGATTGAAGATCCCAAACATGAGGTTCGGATTATCTTTTATGATGCCAAGCGATGTTGTGAGGAAACAAAAAGGAGTTACGCAAAAGCGTTTGCCAAACATGATGTATTAAATAGAACAGAGGTGGATAAATGGAAAGAAGCTTTGTCCATGGTGGCTAACTTATCCGGATGGGATCTCCAGGACATGACAAATGGGTAATTTTATTTTATTTTATTTTATTTTATTGTGTAATTAGTCTTGTATCCCTACTAAAAGCTTAACACTATGTAGTTTCTCTTACTTATTGTGTCTTTGTGGTTAACAGGTATGAGTACAAGTTCATCGATTTCATCTCCAAAGACATACTCAAAAATTATGTGACGGCCCTTGCATGTTGGTGAAAACCTTGTTGGCATAGATTTCCATTTTGACAAATTAAACTTGTCACGCTTTGTTGGGTCACATAAGGTTAATATGCTTGGTATTTGTGGTATAAGTGGAATAGGAAAGACAACTCTTGCCAAAGCTATTTATAATTTGATGTATGTCCACTTTGAAGGAAGTTGCTTTTGTGAAGATGTCCGAAACAACAAGACCTAACTCAAGTCCAAATGCAACTTCTTGATGACATTATGAAAACAAGAGCTTTGAAGATATTGAGTGCAGGTCAAGGGATTATGGTGCTAAAGAAGATGATGTCATCAAAGCCGATCCTGCTTGTTTTGGATGATGTAGATGATCATGAGCAGTTAGAGGCACTAGCAGGTTCAGCTAGAGCTAGTTGGTTTTGCCGGAAGTTTGATTATTTTCACGGTAAAGATAAACAGTTGCTAAGATCTCATGGAGTCGGTGAAATCCATGACATGAAATTTTAGATGAGGATCAATCTCTTGAGCTCTTCCGTTCCTATGCCTTCAAAGAAAACGATTGTTCTATAGAATTCAAAAAGTTTCTCAGAAAATTGTGAACTATGTGCAAGGTCACCCTCTGGCCCTCAAACATTTGGGTCTTTTTATACGGCAAAGCGGTGGATAAGTGGGTTAGTGAACTGGACAAGCTCAAAGTACATCCTAATGAAAAGATACAACGAGTGCTTCGTCTAAGTTATGATGGGCTAGATCTCCATCAGAAAATATCGTACTTGATATTGCATGTTTATTCGTTGGGAAAACAGGGATTTTGTAGCAAGTGTACTAGATGGCTGTAACTTTTGCAGTTACAAACATGCAAGTTCTAGTTGATAAGTCATTAATCACGATCTCTAGCAATAATTCACTTCAAATGCATGACTTGATTCAAGCAATGGCAAGGGAAATTGTTCGTGAAGAGTTTATCATGACTGGGAAACAGAGGAGATTGTGGAATTCATCTGAAGTTTACAATGTATTGAGTGAAAAGAAGGTAAGTACGTAGTGGTATATGATTCTTTTTTCTCTACATTAAACTATTAGCAAAATATCCTAATGAAGCTACCTGTTCTTGCTTTTCCAGGTGGCAATAACTGAAGCAATTGAAGTTCTAGTCCTTTCGTTAGAGAAATTTAGTCAAAAGGTTCACATAGATGCTAATCATTTTGCACATATGAAAAATTTGCGGATCCTGAAAATCTATCAAGAGGAAAAAGTATCTGAGCAGAAATTTGAATTGAAGGGCCATGATGTGATCTTCTCAGGAAATTTTAATTATTTGTCCAATGAGCTAAGCTTGTTTTATTGGCATGGATGCCCTTTCAAGTACTTACCTTCAGATTTCTATCCAGAAAACATTGTGGCCATCGACCTGTCGTACAGCCACATAAAACATCTTTGGACAGCACCAAAGGTATTTACTTGTTCATACATGTGTTCGTGTTCAACACCTAATGATATACTGAACTTATTGTTTTCTATTGATGCCAGTGCTTAAGAAGGTTGAGAGTAATGAAGCTAAGGTACTGTTGTAACCTAACAACCAGCCCTGACTTCTCAGAGATTACAAATCTTGAAGAGCTAGATCTTGAAGGTTGTGTGAATTTGGTTACAGTTCATCCATCAATTGGAATGCTCAAGAGACTTGTTGTCTTAAATATGAGAGACTGCAGGCGGCTAGGAGTTTTCCTAGCAAAGTGGAAATGGATTCTCTCCAGGTTTTGAATCTCTCGGGATGCTTAAATGTCAACCAACTGCCTGAACCCTTTTGGTCTAGATGGTGGACTTCAATCCCTGGTTTCATATGGAACCAACAACATCCCCAAAGATCACTTTCATTGGCAGGTTTACATATGTTAAATTATCTGAATTTAAGCTACTGCAATTTAGTACAAGTGTCCGATGCCATTGGAGGCTTATCATTTCTAAAGAAACTACACTTAGAAGGAACCATTTATTAGAAGTGCCTGAGAGCATAGGAGGCTTATCATGTCTAATGAGTCTAAACTTAGAAGGAACAATTTTACTAGCTTGCCTGGAAGTTTGACAAAACTTTCTAGTCTTACATGGCTTCAAGTTGATGGTTGCAAGAAGCTGGAAGTGTTGCCCGAACTTCCACATAGCCTAGATTATCTTAACGCACATGGTTGCACCTCCTTACGTTCAATTACGGATCAAACCCAGTCATGGGCAAAGGTCCACTTATCTCGGCAATTGTCCAAAATTGTTTAAGAATCTTGCCATTGATAGCCACATGTCGATATCCGAAACTCGGTGTCTCGACTCATCGGTAACTCCTCAAGGCTCTGCAAACCAATTTTCTTCTTTCCTAAAGTATGCGCGTATCCAAAATAATAGATGTGGATTGTTCCGTTTGCAAGGAAGTTCCATTGATAATATGGATATATATTATCATGGAAATAGCATTCAAATTGGTTTACAAATAAAAGTACAGGAAACCATGTAAAGGTTGAATTACCATTAGATTGGAGCTTCAGTAAGCTAAGGGATTTGCAACTTGCATTGTTTTAAGAGAAAAACCTTCCAAAGATTTTGGATACTTTGTAAAGAACTTTGATGGAGCTTATTTGGGAGCATGCGGTCCATTCTACTATAGAAGTTATTTTGAGAGTAAGCCAACAAGAATCAATGAGTCAGATATGATATGGTTGCATTATACGTCAAGTGAAATACGGAAATGGGAGGAAGCAAATAGTTTTGTAACATTTTGTTTTGATGAGAGTGAAGAAATTGAAGTGAAGGAGTGTGGTGTAAGACTTGTTTGTGATGAAGATTTAGATCAAGAAGCAGCTATGTTCCAAGACCTCCCAACTTTATCACAACATGGTGGGGCCTTTTATCTGCTTGGGGAGCATGGAGAAATCAACTGGACATGGTAGTCCGATTTAAAAAGAATTGATGAAAGGCATGAGTAGAAATCATTTTCTATTTACTCTAAGAATTGATGTTTATTGTTTGTTATAAAAACTTGACATTTGTTTTGATTGCTGAAAACGTTATTCTTTGATACTTGCCTTCTGCGGCTGTTCTTCGTTACACTAATAGCTCAAGATTCGTTCCTTGAGGTAGCTGCCTGGACATGCTACATGTATTTAGACCCATTCACAAAAATTACATCTTTTGCCATTTATGTGAGTATTAACCACTGGTGCTATTCCAAGATTGCCTTACCCTTATCATTGGTCTTCACCTTCTTTGTTCATATATGGGACAAACACCATACGGACACACACCTTCTGTTTCATCACCCTCACCCAAGTGGTTTCTTGAGACGATATGGATATCATTGTACATTCAGCTAGTTGTGGTAGTCTAGCTGAAAACCAAGTGGGTTGGTAGGAAAATCCATTGTTCTTTTATTTAAGAATAATTAAAATTCAAAGGGAACAACACATGGGCATTTTAGTCATTTCACTTTGCCCCATAGAGAAAAATAACTCGAAACTTTCTCATGGCCGCCTGCACTTTCAAAACCACTAGGACTGCACATGCAATTTGGCCAAAGCACAACAATGGTTTTGCAACATGAACTTTTATGTACCGTACACCAGTCGTTCTTTAGAATGGTGTCAGTAGAAATCATTGACTATTTATATTGGCAAACTGTCTGGTAGCTATTACTCATTAACTTGTTCGATTTTGCTACCTGCCGATGTGTACTTGCAGTCAAGAACAATGTGTTTTGTTTTGAAGTTCCAATTATTGTATGATGACAGATTATAAGCCTTGTTGCAGTTTACATCTCTGGAAAAGATTATCGACCATGCTTGTCGAGACTACGTTCTTGCCTGCCAGTTGAGGTATAGTTTATTAGAAGAGTTATCCGTTTATAAATTTTACGAGAAAAAATTCTGCAACTAAATGATGAGCAGAAAACAATATTAAAGGCTGTTTGGACTGAAGTACTTTAAAAATCTGTTTGGACAGAAAAGACCTTGAACAGGCTGTTTGGACAAGTACACTTTTAAGTTTTAACGGTTTGATAGGACATAAACTGTTTAAAGGGCTGTTTGGACAAAATTCTGGACAAAATATCTTTAAAGGGCTGTTTGGAAAAACAGTTTAAGGGGCCATAGAACACTTTAAGGGGATGTTTGGACACAATCTTTAGCTAAAACTGGACAGAAAAGTGTTTAATGAGACTGTTTGCACAGAAGCAAAGTTGAAATTCTTCACAGAACTAATTTAGAAATTAGAGCACAAACCACGTTTAACGAACATATATGCACACGATAAATTCATTATGATCTGGTTTAAACAATAATTTTATAATTAGTCTCAAACACAACTTGCTACAAAACTGTTTGAAACATTAAAAAAAAAAAAAAAAAAAAAAGGCGCAGACCTTGTCTTCAAAGAAAGACACATTCGATTTAAAAACTAAACAAGTTAGTAATATGTGTTTCACAGAACTGTTTCAAACAAAACTGGTTTGTAACAAACATACAACGTTTTAAGAATAGATACAAATTGAAACGGGTTTTAAATCCAAATTGTTTTCTTCCTTATAAACGGCTACAAGGAATTTTTATAAGACTGTTGTAAATAAACACCGTTTATATGGAATTCAAAAATTCAATTACAGGAAGAAAATAACAATGCAATCAAACTAACAGTGAGAATAACCTGAACATAAGTGGTATACAGGAACAATAAACAAATATCTGGCATGCTTAACTTTATTCGAATGATACGTAAATGCAAGTGCCTAGCATTGTAAAAGGCAAATTAGTTTTATCAATTTGAAAGGCAAAAATAGTCAATTGATGCTGAAATGTTAATGTAAAGTCTGTTTGAGATTAGAAGTAGAAAAAAGATACCTGGCATGCTTAACTTTATTAGAATGATACGTAAATGCACAAGTGCGTAGCATTGTAAGGTTTGTGGTCCTAACAAACTAATCAGTTCCGCTACTATCTTAGTCTTATAAAAGTAACCAAAATTCAAGGGGCTTTGCCCAAATAAGGCCCGTAAGGTAGGTGGTTTTTGATATGATTTGGTCATATTACTGTAACATTAACACACTTCTATCACACAATAATACATCTGTGAATTAACTAGTTATCAACTTGTTAAATTTCAAAGGATAATTTCCAGTACAAATTTGCAGATTAACCACTGATCATAATAAGAAGCTGTGCTATCTAGTTGGACTAGTTGTGAAAGTAAGTTACAATATTTTTAAATCTGTGGACTATTTGGACAAAAGGTGTAACCACACCATAAGTTAAGGGGTTAAAATTGCCACTTTAAGTTCTGATGCTGTTGCTTTTGTCATGAACAGAAAAAATGGGAGGAAGGATTCATACCTCATGCAATATGCTGAACAAGACTAAGAATCCTGAGATGCTTTTTCTTTCTTAGCTCGGACAATCACACCGACCCTTCTGCATGGCAGCTCGGACAACCACACCATACCCCGCATTTCCTTTCTTTACTTATCCACCTAGTTGGGCCTCCTTCACTGATGCAACTAATTTTTTATATAAAGAGAGATTTAATATGTGATTCTCTCCCATGGAGTCATAATTTAATGCTTCAAAATGACAGCAAGATGATTGTTTTGCTTCTTAAAAAACATTCATAATCACACAACTAACTAAGGCATATCATAAAAAAGGGCTTTGCTAGAAACACATGATCTAATTGTAGCAAGCTACGCGTATATATTAAACCTAGTTGCGCATTTAGTGATTGATAAAATTTGTCAACTTTGTTTTGAAAGATATCATGTAGTTTGTAGAGCTTGGGGGTTGAAAGTGTAACTTATGCATATAAAGTTGACTTGAGGTCAACCCAACTTGCATTATTTAACTTGTGATCCACATGAGTATAGTAGAATTATCATCCATTTCATTTTTGATACCCATTCATATCCTCCAGTGCTTGCTTCTTGACCAATCAAATAAATTGTAAGTCCTCTCTTCAACTTTGTTTTTATTTATCAATATGAATTTGTTGATTGTTTTTGCATTTGTGTTTAATTATAGCCTTTGAACCTAAAACGTGACGTGAGTACAAGTGTATGTTTCTGATATAAAAATTGACTTCAAGTCAACCCAGTTGCATGTGAGTCAGTAGAATGATCCTCCATTGTTTATAACTGCAGACACAATTGTAGACTTGGAGACTTTTGTTGAGTCAACTTATGTTATTGATCAAGCCATCTATGTTTTGGAGTTGAAAATTCTAATAAAAGCTTCATTCATTGATAATCATCTATTTTAAATTTTTAGACAACCTAGTTCATCTTTATCATTTAATTTATTATACTTTATGAAGTTTTCTTTTTTCATGTAAGTTTAGTCTTTATAAAAAGAATCACTAAACATTCATTAATGCCTTTGATTCAATTTGTTAATTTACCTTCAACATCTTTTATACAATGTTCATCAAGCAATCTACTATTTTTTACCAATAAGCATTCAAGAGGCTATTAATGTAGATTTTTACAGAGTATGCTAGTCGAAGCCAACGAAAGAAATAATGACATCTTTACTTATCTTGCATTATTTTAAGGGTTAAAGTCATCTAATAGCAAAGAATTTTCTCAAATATTCACTTATCAGTAATGGATTCAATAAAATATCACAATACCAATCAAACTTTGTTGGTTTTTGGTTGCTATTAACAAAAACCCGTTTTTTACCTCCAAAATCCACGTCATCTTCCCAATGTAGATTCCACGTCATGATTTGTACCGTTATTGTCCACATCCTTTATGTTATATATGTGTTCTTCCTCAAATTGAAAGTTAATTTACAAAGAACCCTAACCCTTTAAACCCCCAAATTGCACCTGGTAAAACCAACAAAGTTTGATGGGTATTGTGCTATTTTATCGAGTCACTGATAAGTGAACATTTTAAAAAGGGAGATGATTTGCACATTTTTCTTTTTTGTTTGCACACTTATGGTTAAAGAAATCGAAGCAGGATGCCAATATGATACAACTGACTGATGTAGTAATTGGAGTGTCCCAATCAAAAATAAAAGTGTGCATATTAATTCCTTTTGAAAAAGTTCCTTGCTATTATATGGCTTTAACTTAACCCTATAGGTAATTAACTAAAAAAACCGCCGTAATGCGCGAGCGCCTAACCTCGTTGTTGTCATTTTGCTGAAGTTATGCTTTATTTCTAGCCTAGGAATAAAAAAAAAAACCAAAAATTATGAATTGATAATCCAATTTATTCATTTCCCAAATTTGCTAGTTTTTTAAATTTAATGTTATAGGCTTCGCTACATCAAAGTGAGTAAGGTGTGTCTTATGTGTTCTAACACCACTTTTAAAGGCGTAATGGTTACCACTTAACTAATTACATAAAAATATATCATTTATACAAACATGCTCAACAATATGCCCCAAACACACTCACAAACAAAAAAATTGTTAGGTGGTCTCAACCACCCAACCATCACAAATAAGTAGACTCCACTCACCAAGGTGGAGGGCCGTCATGGTCTTGGCGTGATAGTCTAAGGAAGTAAAGAGTATCTTTTTGTTATAACAAAACTTGGTGCTTTTAAGTAGGATTAGCCTTTTTCTCTCTTTGTATCACTTAAAGCAGAATAAATGAATTGTTTGAAGTTTTTCTTTGCATGTTTACAAACTAATTCCCTTTTTATGAGTAATGCTACATCTACACAAGTTTTCAAAGAAAATTCACACAATGATGTGTATGTTGATATGTGGATGGTGAAAAAGAAAAATAAAATAGAATACTAATGTGATTGATGCAACTAACATGGCACATGTGCAAGTGGAATTTATTTTGTAAAATATGTGTGGATCTAACATTCCTCTTCTTTTATATGCACATTTATTCTTTCTTTCTAATATTTTAAAAACCGAATATAAAATCCATTTGGAGTTGCACGTTTAATTTGAGAAATTTGCATTTCTATGATCTAAGATACACATTTGTGGCATATTGCTAAACCTATTCCTTAAAAATTTGAATTGACAAAACCTTAGGGCTTAGAAATACAAATTTCCCTTCAATTTAATTATAAACTTTGACTACCTGCGTTGAACATGAGTTCTAATAATTTTTGTGGGTTAACGGTTTACATTTTTTTGAGATATATAGTTTTTAAAAAAGATGGTTGAAAGTGAGTTTTAATTAAAAAAGATTGTGATGGAAGGGGTGAAAGTCGATGTTTGATCTGGTCCCTTGGATAAAATGTTTTAAATGGTTGAGATGAGTCATAAGTATATCCAAAATAACTCAACTCTATAACAAAAAGGGGTTTTTTTTTTTTTTTTTTTTTTTTCAACATCTTGACCAGTACAAATTGGATTAGACGATTAGTACAATTTAACTAAACCGACATTCACATATTTGTAGGATTTGTGTTAAAATTTTAATAACGATAAATTAAAAAAAAAATGTCGCTTAAAAATGTATGGTCCTTGAAAAAGAAGTACTACTACGTATTGTTTTTGGTGAAGATATTTATTAGAAACGTATGACCGTTGCATATTATCTAAAACCAAGAGACTAAAACCAAAATAACTCATCTCTATAACAAAAAGGGTCTAAATAACTAAACAACTTATTATTAATAAGCCCCTTAATAAGCACAAAACTTTATGGAATTCCAAATTTTCGACAGATTTAAGGAATATACTATAGTGTCCAAATATTTTCATAGCATGAACAATAATAGAAAATAATTTAATCAAGATTGAATTGCAAAAATCACATATTATGACATGCAATCTTACAAGCTTCTTTCACCCACTTGCCTTAACTCTATTTAACTTTGAGTTTCCATAAACTGTAACGCATTAAAAGTGATACTAGATCCAATGGGCCAAATGACCAGGTTTAAATAACCAAATAACATATAATAGGTCTAAATGTTAGTAAGGCATAGGATTTATATATTTCTAACTTTTGATATAGCACGAAGAATATAAAATAATTTGATAATGGCTACACATTCTGATGATCTCTACTTCTGAACGCAGCTCGATCTCATCAGTGATAATGGCTACTACATCCATTCCTCATCGGTGGAAATATGATGTTTTTGTAAGTTTCAGAGGTGAAGATATCCGCAAAAGCTTCATGGATCATATGTTCAATGATTTCAAGCAAAAAGGAATTCATGCTTTTAGAGATGATAGAGAATTGCCTAAAGGAGAAGAGATATCTCCTCATCTCTACAAAGCCATTGAAGAATCGAGGTTTTTGATTGTTATCTTCTCCAAAAATTATGCTTCTTCAACATGGTGTCTGAGGGAACTTGTCAAAATACTTGAATGCAAGCAGATTGAAGATCCCAAACATGAGGTTCGGATTATCTTTTATAATGCGAAACCTGATGTTGTGAGGAAACAAAAAAGGAGTAACGCAAAAGCGTTTGCCAAACATGATGTTTCAAATAGAACAGAGGTAGATAAATGGACGGAAGCTTTATCCATGGCGGCTAACTTATCTGGATGGGATCTCCAGGACAAGACAAATGGGTAAATTTCTTGTTTTTGTGAAATTAGTCTTGTAGCTCTACAAAAGCTTAACACTATGCAGTTTCTCTTACTTATTGTCTCTTTGTGGTTAACAGGTATGAGTACAAGTTCATCAATTCCATCTCCAGAGAAATTCTCAAAAAATTATGTGACGGACCCTTACATGTTGGTGAGAACCTTGTTGGCATCGATTTCCATTTCAACAAATTAAACTTCTCACGCTTCGTTGGGTCAGATAAGGTTAACATGATTGGAATATGTGGTATAAGTGGAATAGGAAAGACTACCCTTGCCAAAGCTGTCTATAACTCGATGCATGCCCACTTCGACGGGAGTTTCTTTTGTGATAATGTCCAAGGAGTTGAAAAACAACAAGGCCTAACGCAAGTCCAGATGCAAATGATTGGTAAGATTCTGAAAACAGATGATCTGAAGATATCAAGTGTTGGAGAAGGTTCTATGGTAATAAAGCAAATGATGGCATGTAAGCGGATCCTGCTTGTTTTGGATGATGTGAATAACGTGGAGCAGTTAGAAGCACTAGCAGGTTCACGCGATTGGTTTTATCCTGGAAGTCTTATTATTTTCACTGGCAAAAACAAACAATTGCTAAGATCTCATAAAGTGGATATAATCTATGAAATGGAGTCTTTAGGTTACTATGAAGCTCTTGAGCTCTTTAGTTTATATGCATTTGACAAAAGGCATCCTACAAAAGATTCCAAAGAGCTCGCTTCCCAAGTTATAATACATTTGCAAGGTCACCCATTGGCTCACAAAATGTTTGGTGGATTATTGTGTGAAAAACCTGTGGATGTTTGGGAAGGCGAATTGAAAAGACTCCAAACATATCCTAATTTAGAGATAGTACAAAAACTTCGACCAAGTTTTGATAGCTTGGCATCTGATCAGAAAAGAATGTTTCTTGACATTGCATGTGCCTTCATTGGGGAAAATAAAGATTTTGCTGCAAGTGTACTAGACGGTAGTCATTGTTCTGCAAATGCTATTATTGAAGTTCTAGCTGATAAGTTCCTAATAACAGTATCTGCATATAATATGCGCCTTCAAATGCATGAATTGATTCAAAGCATGGCAAGGGAAATTGTTCGTGAAGAATTTATCATGGCTGGGAAACAGAGAAGATTGTGTATATCATCTGCAATTTACAATGCATCGAGTGAAAAGAATGTAAGAAGTGGCATGCTCTTCTTTACCTTCATATTAATATTAAAGTTTATGTTACTCTTTCTAATTTAAGTTACATGTTCTTGCTTTTCCAGGTGGCAATGACTGAAGCAATTGAAGTTCTTGTGCTTTTGTTAAGAGAATCTAGTCAAAAGGTTCACATAAACGCTAATTCTTTTGCAAATATGAAAAATTTGCGGATCCTGAAAATTTATGCTGAGAAAGAATTTGAGCAGAAACATGAATTGAAGGGACACAATGTGATCTTCTCAGGAAATTTGTATTGTTTATCCAATGAGCTAAGCTTGTTTTATTGGCACGGATGCCCTTTCAAGTACTTGCCTTCAGAATTCTATCCGGAAAACATTGTTGCCATCGACCTCTCTTACAGCAACATTAAACAACTTTGGACAAAACCAAAGGTATTTACTTGTTCATACATGTGTTCGTGTTTAACACCTTATACGAACTTATCTTTTTTCTTTTGATGTCAGAGTTTTAGAAGGCTGAAAGCAATGAAGCTAAGGTACTGTTGTAACCTAAAAACCACCCCTGACTTCTTAGAGATTACAAATCTCGAAGAGCTAAGTCTTGAAGGTTGTGTGAATTTGGTTAGCATTCATCCCTCAATTGGAATGCTCAAGAGGCTTGTTGTGTTAAATCCGAGACTGCAAACGGCTTCGAATTTTCCAAGTAAAGTGGAAATGGATGCTCTTCAAGTTTTGAATCTAACGGGATGCCTAAAAGTCGACCAACTCCCTGAAGCATTGGGTCGGATCAAAAGCTTAACGGAGCTTCATGTTGATAGAACTGCCATTACAGAACTTCCTTCTTTTGTATCCTATCTAATAAACCTTGAATCATTGTCATTTGGTGGCCAAGAGAGGATTCAACCTAAATGGTGGACTTCAATTACTGGTCTTTTTGGTTTACTAGGTAAACAATATCCCCAAAGATCAATACCTTCATTGTCAGGTTTACATATGTTAACGGATCTGAATTTAAGCTACTGCAATTTATTAGAAGTGCTTGAGAGCATTGGAGGCTTATCATGTCTACAGAAACTAAACTTAAAAGGGAACAATTTGTTAGAAGTGCCTGAGAGCATTGGAGGCTTATCATGTCTACAGAAACTAAACTTAAAAGGGAACAATTTGTTAGAAGTTCATGAGAGCATTGGAGGCTTATCATGTCTACAGAAACTAAACTTAAAAGGGAACAATTTGTTAGAAGTTCCTGAGAGCATTGGAGGCTTATCATGTCTAAAGGAACTAAACTTAAAAGGGAACAACTTTACTTCCTTGCCCAGAAGTTTTAGTCAACTTTCTCATCTTCGAGATCTTAATGTGGTGGTTGCAAGAAGCTGGAAGTGTTGCCCGAACTTCCACCTTACTTATTTAGTATTAAAGCATCTGATTGCACCTCCTTAAGAGAAGTGTTGGTATCATCTAAACGCCAATTCAGGAAAAGGGTAACTTGTTTCAAAAATTGTCCAATGCTGTTTAAGAATGTTACCATTGACAGCAAGGGGTCTATATCGAAGAGTCAGTGTCTTGACTCATCCATAACTTCCCAAGGCTTTATTCACCAGCTTTCTGCTTTCCTTGGGTATGCGGGTTTCCAAACTACCAGATGTGAATTCTTCTTGCATGACACTTTTTATTCTTGTTTAGATATATTATATCACGGGAATAGCATTCCAAAGTGGTTTACAAATAGAAGTACGGAAAATCATGTAAAGGTTGAACTACCATCAGATTGGTGCTCTCGTAAGTTTAAGGGATATGGAACTTGTGTTGTTTTCAAGTGCAAAAAGCCTTGCGACTTTAAAGGATACTCTGTTAAGAACTTTGACGGAGTTTCTCTGACTCCAAAAGATCAGTTTGTAGTTAATATTAAACCTGAGGTGACGGGAATCCAAGATAAGATATGGTTGCATTATACGCGGGATACATGTAAATGGAATAAAGCAAAGAATTTTGTTACATTTTGTATTGAAGAGAATAATGAAGATATTGAGGTGAAGGAGTGTGGAGTAAGACTAATTTGTGATAAAGATATAGAACAAGAAGTAGATGTAAATATGCTCCATGGCCTCCCAACTCCAACACAACATGGTGGGATTTTACACTTGTTTGAGGCGCATGTACACATGCACTGGTGGACCTGTTGAAAACCTTTATTGTATTTCTTTAATTCATCTGCATGACTTTTGTTTATAATGAGCTTTTTATGTAGCACACACCATGTGTTTGTTGAAACGTGTATGAGAAGAAATCATTGACTATTAAGTTAAATTGACTGTTAAGAACGTATTGACTGTACGTATCTTCAGTTTCCTCATTGCTTTTGAGAAATGAAAAGTGCTTTTTTCTGAATTTCTTTGCAATCTCCTTTTCGTCAATACAAATTGCACCAAACATTACTGGCTTACCATAAAACAATGCCTCTTTGCTTTTCAGTCGATGATTCTCGCTCTGCAACCTACGAAAGGGTAAGCTTCATCTCTAAATCTAAGTTAAAATAATGAAAATGATTTACTGTTTGACGGTTGCAGGCTCGTTAACTTTGAAAAAGATGGAAAAGAGCGTATGTTGAAAGTCATGAGTCAAGTATGGATCGAGATCTTAGCTTATGCTGCCACTCACTGCAGAGGTTTTCACCACAAACAACAACTTAGGAAAGGGGACGAGTTTTCGACTCATGTTTGGCTACTGATGGCACATTTGGGCATCACCGAGCAGTTCTAGGTGTCTCTAGGTCATGCTAGAGCTAAAATCAGTGTGTTGTAATGCACATAACTGTGATATAGGATCCCATGCATTCATTACTTACTGTTAGTTATGTATTCATATATTTGTACACTTCTTCATGAATGAATCAAACATATATGGATATGGATATAAATATGAATGATAAAAAATTAAAGGGTAAACTGCAAAAAATGTGCCTAAGGTTTGCCATTTTTGCGAAAAATGTCATTGAAAAAAATGCGCGAGTTGTGTACCTAATGTTTGCACTTTTTGCGAACAATGTCCCTCTGCATGGTAGTTTGTTGCAATTCATGTATTTTGGCTAACAAGTGTAACAAAATCCTATTAGTGAGTCCTAACGTGCGATCCACGTGAGGGTATTTTTGTCATTTCACTTTTCTCGCCATAACATTCACCTGACACCCCACTTGCACACCTACCTTTGTGTTGTGGACATTTTTGCAACCAAGTTTTCATTTTGTGTTGAGGACATTTTCCACCTATAGCATTGCATATCAATATTCTTGTTGTCACTCTCGCTAGTCACATAAGCCCACCAAGTTTTAATAATCAACAAAATTGGGCCCAACTCCTTTAGTTACCAACCGGCCCATTATTTTCCCACGGGTCCACAACCTTTTAACCCACCCCCAATGTGTCAGCAGACCCACTACATGTAATCCACTCAACCCGGTCAGTCAGGTTAGCATGGTCCGATGGGTCAAAAGCTCCGTTTGGGCAGACGGGTTAACAGGCTCCGTGTGGTCAGATGGGTCAAAGGGCATGACGGGTCAACAGGGACGGTCGGGGTCAACCGGCTTCATCGTGTTCGCAGGATCCTACTCCGGGTAACTGGAACATGGACACAAGCGGGAGTTCTCACCTTAATGATTCTGTTTATAGTCTTAGTGATGTTTTTAATTTGTTTATTTATCCTTCTGTTTCAGTTGGTGACGGTTATTCTATACCCGTTTCTATACCCATTACCAACTCTGGCCATAACATTTTTCCTACACCCCATCGACCACTTCATCTAAATAATGTTCTCATTACTCCTAACATTGTCAAAAATTTAATTTTGTTCGTCAGTTTGTTCGTGATAGTAATTGTATAGTTGAATTTGATGCTTTTGGTTTTTCTATTAAGGACTTCATGAAGCGTCACATGCTTCTTCGCTGTGATAGTACTGAGGATCTTTACTGTCACGAAGCCTTCTTCTATCCCGCATGCTCTTCTTACCAGTCAGTATATGTGGCACCAACGCCTTGGACATCTAGGAAGCGAAGTGTTACATCGTGTTCTTTCTAGTAATTCAATTTCGTGTAATAAAGAGAAACATCCTATTCTTTGTCATGTTTGTCAACTTGGCAAAATTTATTAGTTCTAGTATTGTGGTTCAGTCTTGTTTTGACATTATTCGCTCAGATTTGTGGACCTCCTCAATTCCGAGTCTTTCTTGTTTTTTATTTTGTTTTATTCTTAGATCATTATTCGCAATATGTTTGAATTTGTCGTTTGGTTAATATATCTAATGTTTTGTCTAAATTTATGTTGTTTCGTAACTTTGTTCACACTCAATTTAAGTGTGAAATAAAGTCCTTTAAGTGTGATCATGGTGGTGAATTTGATAACCACACTTTTCATAAGTTATTTGCATCTATTGGTATCCAGTTTCGTTTTTCATGTCCCAAAACCTCACAATAAAATTGTAAATCTAAAAGGATGATCTGAAGCATAAACAACCTTTTTCGCACATTGTTGTTTCAAGCTCACCTTCCTCCCAATTATTGGGTTGAAGCACTTAATATGGCCATTTACCTATTTAATATTTTACCTTTGAAAGCCATTAATGATGACATACCTTTTATCCGCCTTTTTGGAACCAAACCCGATTATAGCCTTTTACTTACTTTTGGGTGTCTTTGCTATCCTCACCTCGACGTCTCTCACAAACTTGAACCACATGTCACACCCTCCATTTTTTAAGATAAGCATCCAATCATTGTGGCTGTCATTGTCTTGCCTTAACCACCAATAAAATCATCATTTCACGCCATGTTACCTTTGATGAGACGATATTTCCTTTTGGCTCTATAACACCTACCTCACCTCCCTCATATAACTTTTTGGATGAGTCAACTAATGTCTTTTCTCATATTATTCACCCGACACCTATTAGACCTACTACACCTCTTACATGAAATGATGCCGATGTTGATCGTGTTTCACGTATTACACCTACTACACCTTCTACACCCGTTACACCTACTACACCTATTACATCTACTACACCTATTGATACACCTCCAATCAATACTAATGCTATTCCCACACCGCCGCCCAACCCAAACCCTATGTTTTTGTTCATCTTATGGTCACACGTTTTCGTGTCGGGACAAATTGTCCTCCTGATCGTCTTACTCTTCATGTGTCTTCCATTTCAACTTTACCAAAATCGTATAATGATGTGTTTAGTGATCTGTAACGTTTCTCAACATTATGATGTCATTATTTGATTTATTACATCATTTAATATTATTATTTCAAGTAAATTTACTTTTTCGAGAAACTAGAATAGTTAAATCGCGCACGAAGATAAATGCACACTCAACTCGTAACCAAAACTAGACTATTATTAGTCTACATGATTTATATAATTAATTTTATTTCGTAAATATTTTACGAGTTACATTTTCAATTTTCTATTATTTTTCAGAAACCTTGTACGATTTACGTTTTACGCATATTTAACCTACGTTTTTAGGTTTTAACAACGTTTACGTGATCCATTAAACTTATTACTCATTTTAGATATTAATATTTTGTATATTGATAAGTTTAATCATTTTTACAAGTTTCATATTTTTACAATACCCGGTTTAAGTTTCATGATTTAATGACTTAACGTTAGTAATTACCGAGACCAAACGACACTCCGTAATCACAAGATATTATCAAACCCATCTAGTTATCCTACCCCTATAAGGTGATTGACATTTTGGATGAATCACCAAGCCAAGTGGCTTGGTGATAACTCTTGGTTCGTAAGATTGATACATGTGTTATGTTACCTAGCTAAGTAAAATAAATATCTCTAAGTCTTACTTATATCACTTTCAAGTGACTAGAAAAGTCATCTCATCTCCTTGTTTCCTCTCCCTAACCGAACCTTCAATAGTCCCAAGTACATTCATTCTTTGATTTCAAGCAACAAGTTACACGAGTAAAGATCAAATGAGAAATAAAATTACAATAAGAATGATGAAAAGAAACTACAACCGCACATTTTAGATGCACCTATAAAAGTAGATGCGTCTCCTCTTAAATTTATTTTTTATTTGAAATGTGTGGTCAAGAATATTTCTCACTCTTCTCATTTTATTTTCTCTTCTCACTAGATCTCTTCCCCAAGTTACACATCAAAGTTATATCCTTTAGTATTCTCTACATGAAACTAGTGTTTATTTCTTCATCCTTTGGTTGAATTTGAAGCAACACAAGAGTTTTTTTTGGAAAATTTTACAAGTATTCTTGAAATTGTTTTTAGGTAGTTATCAAGAATTTGCAAGACTTGGGTTGTAGTATTGAAAGCTAGGGTTTTGTTGAAACATTAGGTTTAGTGTCCTTAATTCTTGGTTCTTGTTAATTTCCATCACAAGGATTGTAAGGAGACCTTTAAATCTTCGTTTCATTTATGTAAATATTTGTATTTCATGTATTTAATATATTTTGTATGCTTATTATACTTGATTATGCTTGATAAATTGGACTAAATCACTAGAAACATCGAAAAAGTTGATAAGTTGGCCACCCGGTCAAATCAGTCAGAAGATGATTCACCAACTAAGGAAGGAAGCGTCGCAAAGACGCTTCGGAAGAGCGGAAGAAAAACTGTTTAGTTACCTTAAGTCTAGTAACATTCACCGCACACGACAAATGAACCGCATGCAACGAATAAACTAGACTAGGGGGACTTAATGACGTATAGCACGTACAACAGGCCTATTGGGCTCAGACCCAACAATAAAACAACACAAGTACTGGATCGTCAGTAAGCCCAATAACAAGTTGGCTACTGTAACAACCCGTAATTTTTCATAAGGAGAAATGACTATTTTACCCTTTGACTTTTTAAAGTTGACTTTTGACTTTGACTTTTGACTATTTGACTTTTACCGTAATGTAAAAGCAAATACCATAACCGGTAGTAACTGGTAATTTTCCTTGTGACCAACACAAGACTGCGATAAGTCTATATGTTCAAAATACTTTATTTTCACCAATAATCATAATTTATATGAACTATTATTATTTTATCATTTTTAAGTAGATATGTTACTTTTTTTGGTAAGACGCTTATTCAAACCTACGTTATTAGGTTTTAACAACATAGACGCACCCAAATAGACTTATCACACCTTTAATATACCTAGTTGGAGTATATTGATAAGTTTAGAAATTTTCATAAGTATTCCATATTTACGTTACCTAGTTTTAAATTTCGTGACTTAAGGGCTTAACATTAATAATTACGGGGACCAAACTATACCACATGAACCAAAAGTTATCACAAAAATACACATGTTAACCACCTCAATGTAGAGGTCGCGTTTTACTTGTAACAAATCGTATTTTTGGGTCACTATTCATTTTTTTACTATTCATTGTTACTATTCACTCCCGAAATTTTTATTTCACATTCTCGTAAGATAAATTATTTTAGTAATGACCTGAGAGTTTGACAATCGTTAGATCATTTTCGCAAAATTTATTAAGAAAACATCGTCTTAAAGTTTCGTTTTGGTCGGAGCACCATTTCAACATCCAGCATAACGAAAACCAACTCGACAATTTTCCCATATCAGTTAATTTTAGATCACTCATAATTAATTAGAGAATTTTAAGATTTCATTTAAATGTTACCAAATAAACCCCGAGCGAACGAGACTAAACTTACGTTTTAAACAATTCTACTTAGACCCGGACTTAACCATTCACCTTTGTATTTCCTAAGATGTTTAGAAACTTTTACATTTTTGGAAAAGTCAAACATATTTCCCTCCTCCTTTGACCATAAAGAAATTAACCTTGTACGTTATACATTTTTTATTAAATCGCATAACTTTTAGACTTCACGTATAACTGTTAAGTTATCCCACGTACGACGAAAACCACATTTTGACATCTCATATCACTTTTAGACTAATTTTAGTCTACTCTAAATAAATCCATGGTCATTTCCCTGAAATCTCGTTCTTTTATGATAAATTGCATTTTACGCGTTTTTGACCCGCGTTTCCAGCTTTAAGCAGCGTTTTTGCACCCAATAAGACTTATCACCCATTTTATATTTTTAGATAGAGTATACTGATAAGTTTTAACATATTTATAAGATTCATATTATTTGGATACCCGATTTTAAGTTTCGTGACTTTACGGCTTACAGTTAGCAATTAACGGGTCCAAAACTCACTCCGTAAACAACATAATACCAAGCAACTCATATCTAGTCATCCTAGATAGGCCTTGAACGAAATTTAAGCCACATGGGGGGTTTTATAAGTGATCACCAAGATAAGGACATGAAACTTACATAGGAAGCTTATACATGTGTAGAAACTTAGCAACTAAGTTAAGTAAATATCCTAAGTCTTGCACCTCCTCATCTTGCAATAAAAGGAACTCATTTTTCTCCCTTTCTTCTCTATTTAAACGCCCAAAAAACAATTCACAACACCATGATTCTTTAATCTTCAAACTACAAGTTATATATCAAAGTTCAAGGCCTAGTTATTCCCTACATGATTCAAGAGTTTGTTTGGTGATTCCATGGTTGGATTAGGAGCTATACAAGGTGAAAAGGGCTGAGTTAGAAGTGTTCTTACAAGGTTAGATCAAGCCTACCAAGGGTTCGCATGATGTGTTAAGGATTTGGAAGCTCGGGTTCATATTGAAAGGGTTTAGGTTTTAGTGTCCTAGTTCTTGGTTCTTGATTTGTTTCATCACAAGGATTGTAAGCAAACTCTTATGTTATCATTTGCTTACTGTATATACTAGTATTTTAGGTATGTTACATGTTCTATATGCTTATTATACTTGATTGTGCTTGGATAATTGAACTAAAACACTAGAAACTGTCGAAAGGACTAGATTTGCAACACAGAAACTGGACATGGGCTGTAAACGTAAATTCTGGGTAAACTTTGTGGACTGAGAAAGTTAAGTAATTACATAGGATTATAGATCTATGTCTTGTGGTCGTTTCTCCGGGTGGCTCGTGCCGTAACTCATCACGATGTTTAAATTAGAGCCAAAAGCAAAAGCGTGTCCAAATCGAGTAATGATTTCAAACGGGTAAAACTCATAAAACTTGCATATAACCAACTATTGGTCAAAGAATAAAAGTTGTAGCTAACACCCTAACTTGAACATGGCCACTGGCCGTGCTTGTAACGGAGTTGTAGAACTCGACTTATGACCAAAAGCGTGAGACAGTTTGCTGCTGATTGAAATAACTAGTACATCCAAGGGTAAATTGGTAATTTCACATTAGTTAAATAATTTCTGGGGCATTAGGGCCCACTAATATGTTTAGCTCATTCAATTACCTTTCCAAGGACATAAAAATCGAGTCATGATCATTTACAGTTTAGAAGTAACGGGTAGATTTAGATGGGGAAAACTTAAATAAAAGAAACATAAACACTTATACGACTTCACAAATGTTAAGTATCCAAGCATAATTGGTGTAATAACTATATAAGGCATGTTTATACATTCACATCGTTATTTTAGAACTTAAGACTCAACACATATTCTAGGTTGCGCGTAGAGGTTTCTCGGCTTATCCATCGATTCGTTATACATTAGATATCACATTTATTAAGGTGAGTTCTTAGCCCCGTTTTTATACTCGTTTGAAACTTTTGGGGGAGATACATGCTCAACTACTTGCTTTTACTTTTACAAATACTCAAAACATTATACTTGATTGCATTATACATGATTGCATTATACTTGATTGTCTTATACCTGATTGCGTTTACTTGATTGTGTTATACTAAACTTGAAAGTCTCCCAACATACACGGGTAGTACAATTCTAAAGTCTCCCAACATAAACGGAGAAGTCCAATTCAAAAGTCTCCCAATATGCACGGAGCAGTCCAATTCTAAAGTCTCCCAACATAAATGGAGCAGTCCAATTCGAAAGTCTCCCAACATAAACGGAGCAGTTCTCTATTGAAAGTCTCCCAATATAAACGGAGCAGTCTAATTTGAAAGTCTCCCTTATTGACGGAGCAACACTAAGTGCAATAATGTGAACTATTATGACTGTATGTGTGCTTGACTATAAAATGTACTATATTTTAGCAGTGGGTTGTAAACACGCAGGTTGCAAGTTTTGTATGGGCGAAACTTGGAACTGAGTGGATTTACAATGCCTTTGTTGTGTGAATATTCTTTAAAGGCTTTACATGTTAAACAAAATCTATGAACTCACCAACCTTTGTGTTGACACTTTTTAGCATGTTTATCTCAGGTCTTAAGGAGATAGCTAGAGTTTGAAGCATAGAGTCGCACGACATATTTTGAAGACTTTATGCATTCGTATTTACCATTCGAAACATTTTGTAAACATTTATGTATTATACTTTGGGACCTCATTGTTTGTAACTCTGATTTCATTAATCGAATGGTAACTTTTCAAAACGTCTCATTTAGAGGTCATTTTCTATAACTTGTACTTTGTATTATGAAGTAGCACCCAATGACACAATCTTCATTGTGATATTTTGGGGTGTTCTGATTGGTATCGAGCATTGGTTATAGAGAACTAGGTTGCATTAGAGCCTAGACTATAACTACTATATCGTTACCTTCCTCCCTATCGCGTTGCACACTTTAGACTTTTTCGTAATTTTAGCACCTAAGAGATTTCTATGAACCGATGAAACACCGAACATCATATGAGTCGATTAGTCTAAGCATTGCATAGTTACTCTAAATTATACATAGCCCGATCACCTATGTCTAATTCGGAAGAATCATGCAATGAAGGGAGTATTAGTCTCATATGTAAGCAATTCTATAATCGAGCCAAATTTTCAAAAGACTTTCTTCAAAACCACTTGTTTCCTAGCTTGATTCTAGTAGCGACGTTCTTGTCGATGAGTTGCGAAAATCAAGCTAAGAGTCAGTTGTTAAACCGATTTAGCCTAATCGCATGACAGTTCTTGTCGATGAGTTGTGGGATTAAGTAAAATCGGTTACCTATAGGTCTTTTGAGGGTTATGCTCAAGTATGGGAAAGTTTGCCTCATCAAACCTAGCCATAAGAGAGTATGTCTTTAGAACGGGCAATAGTCGCGATAGTCATAAGAACTTACCTAATTAGATAAGAAACCCATATACTTTAGCTTTGACGTAATCCCTTAGACTATGCACACTGTAAGTAGTGAACATCAATAGAACTTCGGGACGAAGTTCCCTTTAAGGGGTAGGTACTGTAACAATTCACATTTTCGGGTCACTATTCATTTTTTTTACCATTCATTGTTACTATTTACTTTTTACTATTCACTCCCGAAATTTTTATTTCACATTCTTGTAAGATAAATTATTTTAGTAATGACCTGAGAGTTTGACAATCGTTAGATCATTTTCGCAAAAGTTATTAAGAAAACATCGTCTTAAAGTTTCGTTTTGGTCGGAGCACCATTTCAACATCCTGCGCATAACGAAAACCAACTCTGACAATTTCCCCACATCAGATTAATTTTTAGATCACTCACAATTAATTAGAGAATTTTTAAGATTTCATTTAAATGTTACCAAATAAACCCTGAGCAGAACGAGACTAAACTTACGTTTTAAACAATTCTACTTAGACCCAGACTTAACCATTCCTGCACTATATTTCCTAAGATGTTTAGAAACTTTTACATTTTTGGAAAAGTCAAACATATTTCCCTCATCCTTTGACCATAAAGAAATTAACCTTGTACGTTCTACATTTTTGATTAAATCGCATAACTTTTAGACTTCACGTATAACTGTTAAGTTATCCTACGTACGACGAAAACCACATTTTGACATCTCATATCACTTTTAGACTAATTTTAGTCTACTCTAAATAAATCCACGGTCATTTCCCTGAAATCTCGTTCTTACTTTCTAATTTTGCACTATCCTACTCAAATCCTCAAAATGCATCAATACAATTCAAAACCTATTGAAAATAGCTTTTCTAACTTCAATTAAGCTTAATCAAACTTTAGAAAAAGGCACATGAACAGTACAAGGCTTTTTGACCAGAAATATGGGTTATCCCAAACACCCCCTTAACAACCTAAAATTACAATCTAAGCCTATTCTAGCTAATATAAACTACAAATCTTATTCACTACTGAATAACTAATCTAAATTAACACTAAATAAGCAATTTTCAATCCTAAATAAGCACTAAATAAGCTGTAACTTAAGTGGACTATTTTTGGCTTTTTATGATTTTAAAGAACAAAATTGAGATTAAACAATAAACTACTATCAAATGAACTCAAAATAGATCAAATAAGCTATAACTACTCAAATAGGCACTAAGTAATCTAGATTAAGCAATTAAACAATAATAAGCTAAAATGAGATTAAGATGATGCATACTAGTTGAGATTAAGGGTGAACCAATCGAACCAGGTCAATAAGAATACCGGGCTTATTAAATAAGCCAACAATAACCCAAATAAGCCCTTCCAAGTTAGCTTATTCTTCAAAACGACTTATTAGCTTCATGTTGACTTTTGGTTGACTTTTGGATTTTGAGATAAAACAAGTATGAAATGAATTTACACTCACAATAAGCTAGAGAGCTTATATGAGCTTAAACCTTTAAGAAAACGACTTATTGAAGTGGAATTTGCAATGTAAATATATATATATATATATATATATATATATATATATATATATATATATATATATATATATATATATATATATATATATATATATATAGGGTGGCGTTCTTGTGGTGACCACTCTTAATGTAAAAACAATAGGGACACTTGTGGACCATTGGATCATGAATGATGATAAAACAAGATTTAAATGTATGGAATGGCATTTAGGTAAATAAGTTAAATTTGATGGCAAATCTTGTAAACCCATATACTAGTATACGCTCCTTTTTTTCTTGCGTCAGTTATTTTATTTTTTATTTTAACACACTTTTTTATTGTTTAAATATCTTGTACATAATGAAGTTTTAACCTTCAAACTTTTTTCGTAATATTCATCCTTTAATCATTTTTTATATGAAATCAGTTGCGGTGTTTTCTTGACTATTTTATGATACATCCTTTTTTAGTGATATAAATTGTGATTCCTTACTTTTTAGACATGTTAATTTTTGATACATATATAGTGAACCATCAATTTTTTTAATACATTTATACATAAATATTTGATATTTTGATACATATATAGTGACACATTAGTTTTTTTTTGACACATTTGTATTGTGCCACTAAATTTATTGATACATTTATAGTGACACATTAAAATTTTAGTATACATGTAGTGACACATAATTTTTTGATACATTTATAATGACTCATTAAAATTTTAGTACATTTTTAATGACACACTACAAAATATCGATGCATTTGTAGCGACACACTATTTTTATCACACAAAATTTATTGACATATATGTAGTCACACACAATATTTTTTTAATACAGTTTGTAGTAAAACACTAATTATTATGACATATTTTTAGTGAAAATTAAAAACAAAAGGGTACACCTCTAACTAAATTAAATACATCAAACACATTTCAGAAGGGTGGATTTTCGAACAACATTGAAGGGTGGGCTAAATTAAATACATCAAGACCATGATAATTTGTCGTGTATTGCGGCCATATTAAGCAAAGTTAACAACAGTCATGACTAGATTTTGAACAAGATTTCAACAAGATGTCAAACTGATGCAAATGCTAACCACTATCGTCGAAAAAATTAATCTGTCACAAAGCATTGGGTCGTAGAAATCGAACGAAGGGAGAACAAGAAAGCCGGTCGAGAGTAATTATTTGCGCCATTGATTTTTTGGTCCGTCAGCAGATGATTTGTGTGGCGGTTTTTGATTTGGGTAGTGAGCTTTTTGAGATCTTGGATGATGGAGATAAAATGAAAGAGAAAGTGGGGATGACGAGGTTATATTAAAGAGAAAAGTTAGGAAGTGCAAATTACTAAATAACCCTTTTGTCTTCATTGTAATATATCAATTTCAGTTACATAACATTAAATGAAAAATGACACTTGTTAATTTTTAATTGGTTCTTACTGTTTTTATTTTAAGAGTGGTCACCACATGAGCATAGAAATCTATATATATATATATATATATATATATAGAATCTAGATCAAATAAGATCATACTTAAAGTTGTTAAAATGAGATCGAACTAAAATTTGACAAGAGATACTCTCCTTACAATAAAAATAATTTTTTTATTTACTACAACTAATATTGTTAAAGTTTCGATAGATTTATTTTTAAAATTTATGAAACCTAGGTGATACACTTTGATTAGTAGTTTAATGTGTATCAGGTTTTTGGATGTGTATCAGGTTTTCGAATATTTATTAGTGTAATGTGTATCAGATGTATCACTAATCCAAACTCATGTATCATTTGGTTATTAGTTGCTAAAATGTTAATTTGTATTAAAATATTTTTTTTTTGTGTATGATTGCTAAAATTGTTATTTATAAATGTTTTAGTGATTTTTTAGATTTGATCTTATTTTTACAACTTTAAGCTTGATCTCACATTAACCCTCCCTATATAGATATATATATATATATATATATATATATATATATATATATATATATATATATATATATATATATATATATATATATATATATATATATATATATTAGATAATAATTCCTCCCTGGCTACGACTTTTTACCATCTTTCGCTCGTGCTTGGTTTTGTCGGATTTGGCTCGTTTTTGATCCATTTTTTACAATTTCACCTGCACATGCATAAACACTAAAACAAGCAATCTTATGGCATTTGTTAGTTCATTTAGTCATTTTTGGGTCCGAAATTGGTCAAGAAAAGGTGTGTGAATTAACACATACCAAAATCCCCAGACTAAGGTATTGCGTGTCCTCACGCAATGTAATAACATCACATCTCTAGATAACCTTGAAAGTAGCAAGGCTTCTCCAAAATGCCCGATTTCCCATATTATTTCTTACTACTCTTTTGTACTTTTCTCATTTTCTCTTGTGACGGTATGCCGACTTTCATTATTATCATAACTTTTAGGGTCATAGAGCAAGAAACACAACTCATAAAAAGTGACCATACTGGATAGAATTCAAATCCTTGATTTTTGAATATTTTTCAATATTTTGGAATTTTAAAGGCTGAGATAAATTGAATATGTGAATAATAAGCTATTAACACAAACAATAAGCTAAAGTAAATTAAAACTTAAAGAGATCAAAATTAAAGTAAACTAGAAATTTTATTAATCAAACTTAGAAGTTACAAAAGAAACTTGAGATTACAATTCAGAAAAACAATTTAACAGCATAACTTTACTTGAAAACTACATAAAACTGAGGAGGAGAGGGCCTCCTTATATAGGCGAGGTGAGATGATTCTAGTAGGTTAAGTATCAATTCCATGCTTGCAATCCGTGGGATTGTGTGTTTCTTTGAGCATCATAACAGCCTTTGATCAACCTTGAGCATCACTCCAACAATCCTTGGCCCTTGGATCAATTTCCCACGCACCATCGACCAATCAAAAGCCTCCATTTCACTTGGGAATGCTGGCATGTCATCCGACATGTCGAGACCTTCTAAGTACTAGTGAAGTACAATTGTACCCTTAATTCTTTGTCAATTTGGGACGGGTAATTTTAGGGTTCATGTAAATAGTAAATTCTTACGGGTAACATATTTTGGGGCGGGAATGTTGGGTAAGGGTTTATTATTATTGTTTGACCCAGTTTGACCGTTGTTGACCGACCGTTTGACCGAGGTTAAAAGCAGGTTGGTATTAATTGGTGTTAGGCGGGTTTGGTGATGGGTTTGTGTTTGGGCTTTGGAAATGCGTGGGCTTGGGATGGTTTTGTAGGAATTAGTTCGGGCCGAGTTTTTAGTTTTAGGATTTGTAGTTTGAGAATTTATGAATTAATCCAAGGACCATCTTTGCCAATATTGAAATTTAATGGACTAGATTTGCACAATCTCCAAACTATATTCGAGGGTTGACTTTGCCATTTTAGAAACTTCGTGGACCTTTGTTGACCATTTGATAATAATTCCTCCCGACTACGACTTTTGCCATCTTTCGCTCTCGTGCTTGGTTTTGTCGGTTGGCTCGTTTTGATCCATTTTCTCACAATTTCACCTGCACATGCATAAACACTAAAACAAGCAATCTTATGGCATTTGTTAGTTCATTTAGTCATTTTTGGGTCCGAAATTGGTCAAGAAAAGGTGTGTGAATTAACACATACCAAAATCCCCCAGACTAAGGTATTGCCGTGTCCTCACGCAATGTAATAACATCACATCTCTAGATAACCTTGAAAGTAGCAAGGCTTCTCCAAAAATGCCCCGATTTCCCATATTATTTCTTACTACTCTTTTTGTACTTTTCTCATTTTCTCTTGTGACGGTATGCCGACTTTCATTATTATCATAACTTTTAGGGTCATAGAGCAAGAAACACAACTCATAAAGAAGTGACCATACGGATAGAATTCAGCGTCCTTGATTTTTTGAATATTTTTTCAATATTTTTGGAATTTTAAAGGCTGAGATAAATTGAATATGTGAATAATAAGCTGTTAACACAAACAATAAGCTAAAGTAAATTAAAACTTAAAGAGATCAAAATTAAAGTAAACTAGAAATTTTATTAATCAAACTTAGAAGTTACAAAAGAAACTTGAGATTACAATTCAGAAAAACAATTTAACAGCATAACTTTACTTAAAAACTACATAAAACTGAGGAGGAGAGGGCCTCCTTATATAGGCGAGGTGAGATGATTCTAGTAGGTTAAGTATCAATTCCATGCTTGCAATCCGTGGGATTGTGTGTTTCTTTGAGCATCATAACAGCCTTTGATCAACCTTGAGCATCACTCCAACAATCCTTGGCCCTTGGATCAATTTCCCACGCACCATCGACCAATCAAAAGCCTCCATTTCACTTGGGAATGCTGGCATGTCGATCCTTACATGTCGAGACCTTCTAGAAGTACTAGTGAAGTACAATTGTACCATAATTAATTGTCGATTTGGGACGGGTAATTTTAGGGTTCATGTAAATAGTAAATTCTTGGGTAACATATTTTGGGGCGCGGAATGTTGGGTAAGGGTTTATTATTATTGTTTGACCAGTTTGACCGTTTGTTGACCGTTTGACCGAGGTTAAAGCAGGTTGGTATTAATTGGTGTTAGGCGGGTTTGGTGATGGGTTTGTGTTTGGGCTTTGGAAATGCGTGGGCTTGGGATGGTTTTGTAGGAATTAGTTCGAGGCGAGTTTTTAGTTTTAGGATTTGTAGTTTTGAGAATTTATGAATTAATCCAAGGACCATCTTTGCCAATATTGAAATTTAATGGACTAGATTTGCACAATCTCCAAACTATATTCCAGGGGTTGACTTTGCCATTTTAGAAACTTCGTGGACCTTTGTTGACCATTTGATAATAATTCCTCCCCGGCTACGGCTTTTTGCCATCTTTCGCTCTCGTGCTTGGTTTTGTCGGATTTGGCTCGTTTTTGATCCATTTTCTCACAATTTCACCTGCACATGCATAAACACTAAAACAAGCAATCTTATGGCATTTGTTAGTTCATTTAGTCATTTTTGGGTCCGAAATTGGTCAAGAAAAGGTGTGTGAATTAACACATACCAAAATCCCCCAGACTAAGGTATTGTCGTGTCCTCACGCAATGTAATAACATCACATCTCTAGATAACCTTGAAAGTAGCAAGGCTTCTCCAAAAATGCCCCGATTTCCCATATTATTTCTTACTACTCTTTTTGTACTTTTCTCATTTTCTCTTGTGACGGTATGCCGACTTTCATTATTATCATAACTTTTAGGGTCATAGAGCAAGAAACACAACTCATAAAGAAGTGACCATACGGATAGAATTCATCGTCCTTGATTTTTCGCAAGTTCCCAAACTAAGCTTAAAAACGAAATCACATCTAAAATATGACTTTAGATGCTAACACTACCCGTGAATCATAATTGTGTATGTATAGCTACTTCTCGCTCCCTTATTCCTAGATCCTCTAAGGATTTTTATTATGAAATTTTTTTTTTGGTTTTTCTGGTTTTTACTATGATTAAGGTCTTTATTATATAGAAGAAACCCGGTTTAGACAATAAATAGTTTTCCAAACATTTCAAAAGATTCCTTTTGATAAAAGTAAGGTCCACACTCGGATCCCGACTTAACACGATTTTGGAAATGTTTTAGACACTCCCGGACTAGAAGTGAGGCTTTTATTATACTACCGTTTATATAGAGATCCTTTGCCCTATAAAAACACGAACATCGGGGTTACCGACGGAACCGGAGTCTTATTTAGACATTGGATATTTATTCATTTTCATTCAATTTTTTTTTTTTTTTTTTTTTATTATTATATATATGTGCCTCAATCCTAATCCCATGTACTTTCGAACTCACGGAACTACGGGAATCCAAGACCTCTCCGCCTATATCGGAATAAAGGATCCAAGGGCCGTTACAACGGATATTTCCAAGACCTTAACGCTTTTCAGAATCAAGGGTCCAAGGGCGGTGTAAGAGGGTAGCCAAGACCTAAATACCTATTTCAAGAATGAGGATCCAAGGCGTAATTTACCGCATGACCTAGAGCACACGACAACGACACGATCCAAGTATGTACCTCAAGATCCACCATCGAGATTCTAGAAATGCTTGAAAACTAAAATTGTAAAAACCGTGAAACTCTATTTTGAAAATGTTTGATTTTGGGTTTATAATCTTATGGGAGCAAGAAGCCACAACTATCTTTCACGAGCTCTAAAGAGAACCAACTACTCCACGCTTAGCATCTAAATTCATAAATAACTCTATCATTTTTCGTTCTCCGCAAATTTAAAATTTTAAATAATGAAATCAAGCAAAAGCTTTTGGTCATTTTTGGTTAAGAAAACAAGCTAGGGCTCAACACGCCCGGGTCAAGTCAAAATTTCTATTCTTACTCTCACCAACGGAAAGTCAACATTGTGTCAAAACACTTATAATCTTTTTTCAAAAATTTTCAAATTTTTTTTACTTTTTTGGGTTTTAGGTAGGAAAAACGGGGTTGCGAGAGTTCACGACAGAGTGTAAGCATATACAAGGTTCATCAAATCGAAAGATCACCCCCCCCCAGACTAAAATCAAACATTGTCCCCAATGTTTCAAAGGTAAGGTTCACCTACATAAATCTAAGGCCGTTTATGAATTATGCCATAAGAAAATGTTAAGCGAAAAGATAGGATATGTGAGATTTCCAAAAGCATCGAAGGATGAGACTCGAGTGGAGATATGACAAAACCACGAGCACGAGAGTCTTCAAACTTGGAAAATCTGGATAAGCACAAACCACCAAACACAAAACACGAGCGGAAGAGGTTCCCTCCTCGGGTTACATATTAGAAAAGAGACAATGAAGAAGATGAATGGATAAGCATGGGGTGCCTCCCACGGCGCTTGTTTTTGGTCACCGAGTCACATGAGCTTGACTCGATCCCCGAATTCATTCGTCCTTGGGGAGAGCAAGTGGAAAAATAATCTCCGTCGGACTTTCGTTCAAGATGTTTGAATAAACATTGAAACATATGAAAGTTCCACTCCGACGAGATACCCATGGCTTGAAATAGTAGAAACTATAAGCGATGATGCCGGGGTCAAAGATGGTATCCTCACTCCCGAATGAGTGAAGGATAGGAGAAATCACTTCATATTTGAGGAATGGAAGAAAGATTTTTATAACAATCATGAAAAACTCTTCTTCCTCAACAGTGATCATTTGAGTATCATCATTTAAGCTCATTTGTTCAAAAGTAGTCTTGGGTGGGAGGGTTGGGGTTTTGTCATCAGTAAGAAAACTCTCAAGATGGAAAGCGTCTCTCCCCAGACTAAAGTCTTGGCTAAGATCAAAGTGGAATTTAGCATACTCTGGAGGAGTTATGATATGAGTGAGTTCACCGGAGAACTCCTCGAAAATGAACGAATCATACTCGGGAAGAGAAAGATGAAAAGTGGTACTGCCACTTATCTTCTCTTCAGTATGATCGTTGTCAAAGCAAAAGGCTTCATAAGCCGGAAGAGAATCATTAGAATGAGAAGTGGGATTGCCACAACTCTTCTCTTCAACATCAAAGACAAAGTTTTCGTATTCAATTACAGAATCCTCGAGTTCGAGCTCCAGAGGATCTGGCGGCTTTTTATCAACAATATCTCCAACATTTAGGTCCATTGGAGGGAGACAAGATGACGGTTCTTCATTAAGTAAATTCTCGAGGAAAAGAATGTCTCCCTCCGGATCAAGGTATGTATTATCAATTTCCGGTGAAATTGAATCTTCTTCAGCAAGAAAAGCATCAACTTCTTCCAAAAGGAAATCACTTCCCTCATCCGGTGTGAGAGAAGGATGGGAAGAGTCGGCAACGATTGGTTTAGAAAAAGGAATGGGATGAGTTTCCTTCATAGATTCAACAATATCAATGCGACAAACTGATTCCGGAGATGGGACAAGTGGTGTGCTCTTAGAGCTAGCAATCTTAACCACTTTCGTTGTAGTCTCCGATTCTTCATCATCGATATCAAAAACGCTCTTCTCATCAGCACAATTTTCAAACCATTTGCTAGAACCCGGGGTGATTTTCATAGTTTTAAGCTCAGCACGTTTTTCAGAAACACTCTTAACCGTATATCTAGAAAGGATCGAATCACTTCTTTTGGAAGTGATCACGGGATCAGATTTTTGATCAACCGTGGCAACGTCGCATTTGGTGGTTAGAGATGGAGATTTCTGATTGATGTTGAACGTAACTTTTTCGTTATCAACCCGTAAGGTTATTTCTTCACCATATACATCAATCAAGGCACGGCCGGTCCTCAAAAAGGATCTCCCTAGAATAAGGGGAACCCGAGGATCAGCGTCAAAATCAACCACGACAAAATCTGCGGGAAAATGGAACTCCCCCACTTTGACGAAAACATCCTCGGCGATACCTTTAGGTTGAGTAATTGACCGGTCCGCGAGCTCGAGGGTCATACAAGTGGGGGTAAGTTCAGGAAGAGAAAGCTTGTTCCAAATGGATAATGGCATAAGGTTGATCTTGGCGCCAAGATTGGTGGCGCGAGCATTCAACTTTCCCGTAAATTTACGGAATGAGAAATTTGCGGGATCTCCAAGCTTTCGGAAGCTTTTTAAGGAGAGCCACGAGTAATTTTCGTTCAACGGGGTTGACAGCCCGCCTTTTTGAGGGGCATCTAATCAAATGTAGTATAGTGTGTGTTCCAAAGTACTGCAGGGTCGTTCTTCCCAACGAGGTTTTGATGGTATTCAAAACACGGGCTTGTGATCGGGTGAACTTGGACAGAAGAAAAAGAATATGAGTGGGTGAGTGATTAAACTACTGAAACTAAATCTATAAAAGACTTTGAAGTCCTTCTAATTCTATTCTTAAAAAGCGTTTAACGTTTAAAACCTAAAACGCGTACGTTAAAATAAAATTACGTGAACGTACGAAATAAAACGTGAAAATAAAGGAATAAAATACCTACGGATATGGAAAATACATTTTTACAATCCTAATGATGAAAGAAAATTATTGGGAAAAATAAAATTAATTTTATAACTATTTATCTAATTAATATTAATTAAAAACTATTTTTTACTATTTAAAAATACACTAAAATACAAGAAAATAAAAAATTAACCTAAAAAAATGAAATTATAAATGGGAAAAATCTAAAATGTTATAAAACTAATTTTAAAACTGAAAATATATTTTTTAGACTTTTTAAATATTTATTATTAATTAAAAACTAGTTTAAACTAATTAAAATTAAGAAAAATACTAAATGAACAGTAAAAATTATGGAAATTTACAGGAAATTCTAAAATAATATTATAAGGCTAAGAAAAATAAAATGGAACTCAGAATAAGCCCTGATAAGCTATTTGGGCTAATAAGCACTTAGCTAATAAGCCCAAAATAAGCAAACAAGCTCTAAGAATTACCAAAGGTTCGAAATGGTTTAAAATATTGCAATAAGCATAAAATAACAAAAAGGGCAATTAAGCCAGCTGGGCGAGGAATTAAGCACTAGATAGATTCGAGAATTAGCGGAAAAGCAAGTCGAAGCGGTGACTTGCGACTCAAGAAATAAGGAGACAAATAAGTTCAATTGGGAAATCAAAAGCGAAACTACAAGTTTAAACTCTCGGCTATCATAAAAACACAAAAGCCCCAAATCTAGCATCCAATTCTTTGGTTCAATTATGTGCTAGATCGGATCGTGTTAGGTGTGGTGTCTGCTGCAGATCGGATCGGCCACAAACAGATGACTCAATGGGCTAAGTGCGAGGTTTGAAAAAGGTTTCTAAATAAGCTATAATCAAAAATCCAAATGCATAACATGAAAACTTATACTACAATCTACCTATAATCTAAATCCTAACCCATTTGGCTCGGCTGGATCAACGGTAAAGCGCTAGATCGTGACTCTCATTGCAGATCTGCGTGCAGAAGCGAGACAGTTTATGGCAAAAGATGGATAAAACAAGCGGGACTTAAAACTACTCCTAATACCTCAAATGCACTAAAACAAACCTAAAACAAGTATTTAAAAGGAATCTAATCTAGAAGCTTTAAATGACAAATCAATTCTAAATTTTCCTAACTAACTAAAAACTACAAATGGCATAAAATTAACTAAACAGCAGTGGTAAACACCTAAACTAGCCTAATCTATGGGTGATCAAAGTTCACCAAAAGATCAAATGCACAGTGGTAGCATAAACACCTTAAAACATCCTTGTGCCAAACACACCCTTAACTGCCTAGTTTGCAAATCAGAGCTGTTTGAGCTAACCAAAACCATGAATCTAGATTCTTAATAGCTAAATAAGCTATAAAATTGCTAATAAAACATAAATTAAGGCTAAATAAGCAATAATTGATCTAATACTAAAAATGAGCTATTTTGGCTTTTCTAATGATTTTGAGCAAGACTCCAAAGACAACACTAAATTACACTAAATTATAAGCAATTACCTCTATTTAGACTAAATAAGCTAAAAAAAATTCAAATAGGCCACAGAATAAGCATATGAACAGTATAGTTGACTTTTGTTGACTTTACAAGACTTTTTTATAAAATTGAGCAATTAGACAGAGAACTCCACTAATTCTCTTGATTAGGCAAGAATAAGGTTAAACAAACTAATTTGCATCACTTTAACAGCTTAAAACTGGAAATTTAACAGAGATGGTTTTTGGCGGGAAAGCTGAAATGGACAGAACAATGAAATTAACTGATGAACTATGTGAATTTAAGACAAATTTAACTTAAACAATATATTAAAATTGAAACCCAGAAAGTTTGGAACATTAAAAGTTTAACACGATTACAACAAATATTAAAAACGGTCTAAAAACAAGTGACAAAGGCTTCTGAGTCTTCTTCTTCCTTTTATAGTGCTCCACTAGGGTTTCTGGTTCATCTATGGCCATTGATTGGGTCAAGTTGATCTTGGCCATTGATTTAGCTTTTTGGGCGCCAAAAATGATGCACAGGCTTGGGTTCTTGTGAGGGGGAGGGTGTATTAATCGAGGTTTGGAGTTTTGTGGTTGGGAAGGGACAAGGTATGGTAGGGGAGGGGCTGGTAGAGTTGCAGAGAAAAAGGTGATGGGGATGGAGGAAGAAGAAAAAAACGTGGGCGCGGGTTTTTTAGTTTTGGGAGAGTCAAACGAGTTGACTAAAGGAGGGAGTAATAACGGGGGGTTCAAAAGGTGAGAGGGTTCACGGGGTCAAGGTGCAAGGGTAGGTCAAGGGTCAAAGGGGGTTCAAATTATATGGTGGGTTAGGCCTGGTTGTTTTGGTGTTTATGTTTGGGCTTTGGGGATTTAATATAGGTCCGGTTTGGTTTGTAGGATTTAATACAAGGACCAAATTTGCCATTTCCCAATTCTTCAAGGACTAGAGTTGCCAACTTTCAAAAGATACTCCAAGACCAAGCTTGCCATGCTTTAATAGTACAAGGACCACATTGATTATTTTCCATTTTATTCCACCAGGGACCAAATCTGCCAATATCTGAAACTCCGGGGACTAAACTTGTAAATTCTCAAAACTTTTGAAATTTTCACCAAAGGACTAATTATGACAACTTATGATTTCAAAAGGACCTTTGGTGACTTTTCTTTTAAAATAAGTGCTCGGGGACTATTTACGCCAATTTTTGAAAGTCGGGACCGAAGCGCCAATTATGCAAAATTTGTTTGTTTTTAATGTTTTTACTCATTTTGCATTTAAAACATATAAAACACATTTTGGGATATTTTCAATATTTTGAAGCATTTACGAGTGTTTTAAATGTTTTGCGATTCAGTTGACCAAAATGATGAGTATTACACACTCATCAATCCCACACTAAAACATTGCTAGTCCCTAGCAATCTTTTGAAAAACTTAATGGATTTGAATCTTGATAAGGTTTTAAAGGTACAATTTTGAGGGTCGTTTTAGTCCTTATTTGATCACCTTTGTATCCGTTATTGCTTAATATCGTTCATTTTCACTTTTAGGTCTCTTGAAGGCAAAATCTTTGGAATGACACTTATTTGGACGAAAAGGCGCGAATATATGAAGAAAATGGCCAAAGTCAAAATCGAGACACTTTCATTCTTTGAAATTAGAAGGAGGCGTGGGTGCTAATGGCGGCGCCGTCCAAAATTGTTGTGACGGTCCGAACCCAAAACTCGTATTTTCAAGCGACGGCGTCCGGTTGTAGAAGAGTAGGCCGTCGCTACTCGGGACGGCCTAGATGCAATCCGACGGCGTCGTCGAAGAGGACGGCGTCGCGGACATAAGGTGGCGCGTTGCAAGGTTAACGTGGCAAGACGAAACCCTTATGACGGCGACACGGCGGCGTCACGAAACATAAGGTGGCGCCGTCGCATATGTAATCTTATATATAGAATCCAATTTTTCGGTCTTTTGTGGGAGTCTTTTGGGTGAAAACCTAAAACCGAACCTAAGGTGTCTTGTACGGTATTTTAGGGTTTTAAACCCATCTTACATCAAGATAAGTCTTTACTTCATTAATTCAATTATGTCTTTGATTATTTGTGTGTATGCTTGCATGTTTTCCATGTCCAAGCTAATTTTATTTGTGTGTTTGCTTAGGAAGTATGAAACTTAATTATTGAATATTGATTGGTTGTTTCTTATCTTAGTTGATTAATGATCTAGTAATGCGATAGATCATTCGTTGTGTACTTAATTCTTGATTCATCTTTGTGAACCTTAGAATATAATTACCGAGTGGTTGTAGGCTAAACCATCCAAAGAGCGCCTTAGAGTAGGAGTTTATCATCCCTAGTGGGTTTGTAGGCGAGACCCTTTGGTAAGTTCAAAGAGTTAGGGAGAAACGCATACCCTACAACTTTAGACACACAACTGACTAAGAATAAGGCGTGACAACTCAACCATCAATAGGAGATAATTGGGAGTAGTACAACCTAAGTAAACACATCTTTAAACTATCATACGAGCACATTAATTAGACATAGACTCCCACAACCTTAGTTTAGATAATTAGATAATAGTAGAGTAATCGGTAGAAATACCAACCCCAAATCCAATACCGAGATTCGTACCTTTCCATTTTATAAAATATAAAAGATAAAAAATAATCTTCCTCAACCTTAACCTTAGCGTAGTAACTTCTTACTAGCATTCCTATTCCCAGAGAGCGATATCAATACCCGTGGCTTACCCTAATTACTACACTACAGCGATTAGGTTCACTTTGCCTGGGGTGTTATAAAACTTGCTCGAAGAAAAGGAAGTTTCCTTGACCCCGAACGCCGCGTGTAGCGTTATCAAATCTCTTTACCAAAAGCCATTACTTCTGGATAATATATCTTTGGTGAGTCGATTACCAATTATGGTTTTCCAACTGCCTTTACCACAAGCCATAAACTTGCGGGCTAGCCAACTCTTCACTAATTAAAGATATGGTGAGCTGGATACCATACAATTATGGGCAAATTGCAAGCCGTCAACGGATTTGAGATATCTTTACCAAGAGCCGTTTGCTCTGGATTAGCCAATCCTTTTGTTTGTTAGACATGGTGGGTGATAACCATATCTTTGAGTAAGTGCAAAACACTTACTCCAAAAAAAATTTTGGCCAAAATGGGGAATTAGATGGTATAATACATGATTAAATTCGTGAGAATTCCCCACACTAGAAATGAATATTGCCCTCAATATTCAAAGTACCTATTGTTATGCGAAGCGAAACGTAAAGGGAAATACTACGGGCCATTTATTTTATTTTTGTGGTTATATATACATTTTTTTTTTGGATCAAACTTATATACAACAGCGAGGGGCAACTCCCCCACACTAGGGTGGTAGAAAGTAGAAAGAAATCAGAAATATGGGTGAAAACCCATATGGTGTGCTACTGTTTTTTATTCCCGAGTCGCTAGCTTGACTCGACCCCGTATTCATTTGTTCTTTGGGAAGCAAAGTGGAAAAACAATCTCCATCGGACTTTCATTCAAATGTTTGGATAAACAATGAAATACGTGAAAGTTCCACACCGATGAGATATATCCGGCTCAAGAAAATGGTAGATGAAAATGCCGGGGTCAAAGATGGTATCCTCACTCCCGAACGAGTGAAGAAGAGAGGAAGTCACCAGGTAGGTGAAGAAAAAAAGGAAGATCATGATGATCATCATGATAAGATCTTCTTCCTCAAGATCAGGCCTAGTTGCCTGAATTTGGATTTCAACGGTTAAGCTCTTTGGGAACATCCCGGGAAGGAGGGTGGGAATTTGTAAATTCTCATAATTTAGAACATCTCCCGCCGGGTTATCATGCTCCGGAGGAGTCATGATATGAGTGAGTTCATCGGAGAACTCCTCATGAAGAGAATCATTCACATGATGTGAATTTGTGAACTCTTGTTCCATTGTGGACTCATCACTGTCCTCAATCTGAGTATCAAAGAGTGGATTCTCGAAATCAAAGTGAATTGATTGAATTCAAATAGAGGATTGGTGAGAGTTGTTTTGAATGCTTGAGAACAAAATGATCAACATTCTCTATTGAATTTGTTGGGATAAGAAGTGAGTGAATGATGATTATAAAGGAGACTTTCAATCTCTCCCGGATCGGCTTCGAAATCAAAGAGACCATCATCACTTCCCGAAGAAAGTGGATTGATGTGAGTGAGTTCATCGGTGAACTCCTCAAGAAGATGATCGACATCAGATTGTGGAAGTGATGCCTCAACATACTTGATGTCTCCATAAGATGTACAATCTTAGCTACAATCGGAGAAAGTCTCAATTTGATCGTTTGAACACTCAAGAGGGAAGAAGAATCACACATATGATCAAAAGTTCCTGTGACTCTCTCGGGATTGGGACAAGGTTCTCAACACTAGACTTTATGAATTCATCCGATTCCTTTTCGGAACAGGTGTCAAGATGCTCGTCCCCGTGTTCGAGAGTGAGTGGAAACTTTGGGTGTGATAGCGTTGTTTGAGATGGAATCTCAAGCTGCTGGGATATCAGCCGACCGAGGAGTTGAGAAATATTATTGCTAACGAGGAATAGTACTCTCTCGTCGTCTTCATCTTCGTCATCTAGCATGTCGCTTTGATTAAACAAGAAGCGATTGTGTCTTGCTCTTTCTATGGCGAGTAAATCTTCAATAGATTCACCATGACGATCATCTTGGGCATGTTTCACGACGAATCATCGAGTGTATCCTCACATCTTGAAGTTTTGGAATACATCATCGAGCGAGAATCCGGAAGATTATTCCTAATATTATGAATTTCTTGGAATGATTCTTGAGGAAATGGTTGAGGTGAGTTTGAGTCATTTAGTCTTGTGGAGGTTGGTCATGATAAGAATAATCATAATTGTTACAAGGGCCATGCTCATAGACAAGCGGGCTCCTCGTTTGACAATCGGAGTTATAATGCGGACCTCCACGTATTCGCAATGTGAAACTATTGTGTGACTCAATGAATCATATGGATATTGGTCATTACCAAAGTTGAGCATCATCGGAAGCATTCATAAACAAACGTGTTTCAGTTGACACTCAAATCCTTGGTGAGGACCTCACAAAATCACAACAAGAAAGCTACTTGAGTCTCATAGTCGCGGTGGTGATGGAATAAATCGATCGTGTTATGGTAGGAATAGGGATTACGGTTATAGCGGATCCGTTTCACGACTCTACCATGCTACAAGCGGGGCAATTGCCACCATTATAAGGACCACCACACCATTGACAACCAAGAGGAGAGGATGAGACATAGAAAAGAATCAAAGGTTTCTGAGGGTAAGAGATGAAGAATCAAAAGGGTAAGAGGGTAAAGAGGAATATTTTTGGTATTTTGAAAAACATTTTGTACAAAAGAGAATGAAAATATTTTTGGTTTTGTGTTCGTTGGCGAAATATGAAAATATTCACGAAGATGGATAATATACAATGAGTGTATATCCGGGATCACTAATCTGCAAACCGTATTGAGAATACGCACACAACCTCCCGTGTGGCGCCAATTTGACAGCCCGCCTTTTTGAGGGGCGTATAATCAAATGTAGTATAGTGTGTGTTCCAAAGTATTGCAGAAGAAACTGCAAACCTGGGTCGTTCTTCCCAACGAGGTTGTGATGGTATTCAAAACACGGGCTTGTGATCGGGTGAACTTGGACAGAAGAAAAAGAATATGAGTGGGTGAGTGATTAAACTACTGAAATTAAATCTATAAAAGACTTTGAAGTCCTTCTAATTCTATTTTTAAAAAGCGTTTAACGTTTAAAACCTAAAACGCGTACGTTAAAATAAAATTACGTGAACGTACGAAATAAAACGTGAAAATAAAGGAATAAAATACCTACGGATATGGAAAATACATTTTTACAATCCTAATGATGAAAGAAAATTATTGGGAAAAAGAAAATTATTTTTATAACTATTTATCTAATTAATATTAATTAAAAACTATTTTTTACTATTTAAAAATACATTAAAATACAAGAAAATAGAAAATTAACCTAAAAAAATGAAATTATAAATGGGAAAAATATAAAATATTATAAAACTAATTTTAAAACTGAAAATATATATTTTTAAGACTTTTTAAATATTTATTATTAATTAAAAACTAGTTTAAACTAATTAAAATTAAGAAAAATACTAAATGAACAGTAAAAATTATGGAAATTTACAGGAAATTCTAAAATAATATTATAAGGCTAAGAAAAATAAAATGGAACTCGAATAAGCCACGATAAGCTATTTGGGCTAATAAGCACTTAGTAATAAGCCCAAAATAAGCAAACAAGCTCTAAAATTACCAAAGGTTGAAATGGTTTAAAATATTGCAATAAGCATAAAATAACAAAAAGGGCAATTAAGCCAGCTGGAGAATTAAGCACTAGATAGATTCGAGAATAAGGCGGAAAAGCAAGGTGACGGTGACTTCTTTGCAAGGAAATAAGCAGACAAATAAGTTCAATTGGGAAATCAAAAGGCAGAAACTACAAGTTTAAACTACTGGCTATCATAAAAACACAAAAGCCCCAAATCTAGCATCCAATTGCTGGTTCAATTATGTGCTAGATCAGATCGTGTTGGGTGTGGTGTCTGCTGCAGATCAGATCAGCACAAACAGACAGCTCAATGGGCTAAATTGCAGGTTTGAAAAAGGTTTCTAAATAAGCTATAATCAAAAATCCAAATGCATAACACGAAAACTTATACTACAATCTACCTATAATCTAAATCCTAACCCATTTGGCTCACTGGATCAACAGTAAAGTGCTGCTAGATCGGCTCTCAATGCTGATCTGCAGCCAGCGAGCTGAGACGATTTATGGCAAAGATGGATAAAACAAGCGGGACTTAAAACTACTCCTAATACCTCAAATGCACTAAAACAAACCTAAAACAAGCATTTAAAAGGAATCTAATCTAGAGAAGCTTTAAATGACAAATCCAATTCTAAAATTTCCTAACTAACTAAAAACTACAAATGGCATAAAATTAACTAAACAGCAGTGGTAAACACCTAAACTAGCCTAATCTATGGGTGATCAAAGTTCACCAAAAGATCAAATGCACAGTGGTAGCATAAACACCTTAAAACATCCTTGTGCCAAACACACCTTAGCGCCTAGTTTGCAAATGGTCAGTGTTTGAGCTAACCAAAACCATGAATCTAGATTCCTAATAGCTAAATAAGTTATAAAATTGCTAATAAAAAGAAATTAAGGCTAAATAAGCAATAATTGATCTAATACTAAAATGAGCTATTTTGGCTTTTCTAATGATTTTGAGCAAGACTCGAAAAGACGACACTAAATTACACTAGATTATAAGCAATTACCTCTATTTAGACTAAATAAGCTAAAAAAAATTCAAATAGGCCCTGAGAATAAGCATATGAGCAGTATAGTTGACTTTTGTTGACTTTACAAGACTTTTTATAAAATTGAGCAATTAGGCAGAGAACTCCACTAATTCTCTTGATTAGGAAAGAATAAGGTTAAACAAACTAATTTGCATCACTTTAACCGCTTAAAACTGGAAATTTAACAGAGATGGTTTTGGGGGAAAATTTGAAATGGACGAGAACAATGAAATTAACTGATGAACTATGTGAATTTAAGACAAATTTAACTTAAACAATATATTAAAATTGAAACCCAGAAAGTTTGGAACATTAAAAGTTTAACACGATTACAACAAATATTAAAAACGGTCTAAAAACAAGTAACAAAGGCTTCTGAGTCTTCTTCTTCCTTTTATAGTGCTCCACTAGGGTTTCTGGTTCATCTCTGGCCATTGATTGGGTCAAGTTGATCTTGGCCATTGATTTAGCTTTTTGGGCGCCAAAAATGATGCACAGGCTTGGGTTCTTGTGAGGGGGAGGGTATATTAATCGAGGTTTGGAGTTTTGTGGTTGGGAAGGGACAAGGTATGATAGGGGAGGGGCTGGTAGAGTTGCAGAGAAAAAGGTGATGGGGATGGAGGAAGAAGAAAAAAATGTGGGCGCGGGTTTTTTAGTTTTGGGAGAGTCAAACGAGTAGACTAAAGGAGGGAGTAATAACAGGGGGTTCAAAAGGTGAGAGGGTTCACGGGGTCAAGGTGCAAGGGTAGGTCAAGGGTCAAAGGGGATTAAAATTATATGGTGGGTTGGGCCTGGTTGTTTTGGTGTTTATGTTTGGGCTTTGGGGATTTAATATAGGTCAGGTTTGGTTTGTAGGATTTAATACAAGGACCAAATTTGCCATTACCAATTCTTCAAGGACTAGAGTTGCTAACTTTCAAAAGATACTCCAAGGACCAATCTTGCCATGCTTTAATAGTACAAGGACCACATTGATTATTTTCCATTTTATTCCACGAGGACCAAATCCAATATCTCGAAACCCAGGGACTAAACTTGTAAATTCTTAAAACTTTTGAAATTTTTACCAAAGGACTAATTATGACAACTTATGATTTCAAAAGGACCTTTGGTGACTTTTCTTTTAAAATAAGTGCTCGGGAGTATTTACGCAATTTTTGAAAGTCGGGGACCGAAAGCGCCAATTATGCAAACTTTGTTTGTTTTAAGTGTTTTACTCATTTTTCATTTAAAACATATAAAACACATTTTTGGGATATTTTCAGTATTTTGATGCATTTCTGAGTGTTTTTAAATGTTTTGCAGTTCAGATTTGACCAAAAATGATGAGTATTTACACACTCATCAGGGGTTTTAGCCAATTCAAACAGCTTTTCTTTGTTACTTAGCAAGCTTTTGATTGTGGAAGTGAATTTTGGCATGAGAAGTAAAGCATCCGCAAAGCTAATATCAAAATGCAAATCTTGGAAGATTTGAAAGAATTTTTCCATTTGGTTTATAGCTTTTGGCGGAGCTTTGATCATTAAGTCTTGATGGATAAGGAAGTTGAGATTTGATATGAGCTTCTTTGGGCTTATCAACATTTGGTTTTGAACTTGGACAACCGGAGGTTGGGCGTTTCGATTCTTCCGTTGTCAGTAGGAAGTTTCGTGTCCTTAGTCGCCTCGGTTTCACATTCCACTACCTTAGGAGGAGGAGAAGAAGAGGTAGTGGGGCGTGGGTCAATCATAAGCCGTACCACTTCGGGTGGTTATTGCTTTCATATCGCCTCTAGGATTGGGAATAGTATTGCTCGGAAGAGAATTAGAACTCGAAGGCCGATTCATTTGCAAGAAACTATTCATCATCTGTTTAAGCTCGCTTGTTTGTCGAAACACAGTCGTTTTGATATCTTTCTTAAGCTCAACTTTTATGTTGTTGATTTGATTTTGCATGGCGCGTATGGCAACATCGTTTGTCTTCATATAGCTTGAAAGTTCTGGAGAAGTTTGAACTTGCGGAGGAAGAGGTTGTTGATAAACTTGCTGCGGTGAAGCTTGATATTGTTGGTTTCCTTGGTTGAAAATATTTCCATGATTTTGATTGTAATCTTGGTTTTGATAACCTTGATTGTTTTGAGAAAAACGGTTTTGAGTGCTTGGAAACGAAGGAAAACCTGGTGGTCCCATTATGTTACTGGCATTTTGAGGACGAAATCCTTGATTGAAATTGAAGTTTGCTGCTGCTACGGTAGCATTGCAAATCTGGCCATCGGTGGCTTCACAATTTTAATAAGGATGGGGACCACCACATATAACACAAGTTTGATCAACGCTTTGGTAGCTCCGGTTTCTGATTTTGGAGCTTAAACTTTTTCATCATCATTCGAATAGCATCGGTAAGTGCAGCCATTTATGATGAATGGGCTGATGAAGAAGGAGAAGTGGAAGAACTCACTTTTGAAACAACCGATTTGTTTCGTGAAGTGGGAACTTTGGATTTGTTCTCGATAATCATTAAGATATCTTTCGGCATTCGACTCAAGATATTGCCACCGGCAGCTGCGTTGAGTGAGTCTTGATCCGATTGAGTTAAACCATTGTAGAACGTATCGATTTGATGTAGCTCCGAGAAACCATGGTGTGGGCATTTTCGAAGGAGATCTTTGAAACGTTCCCATGCCTCACCAAAGTTCTCATCAAAACGTTGTTGAAAATTTGTGATATCATTCCTGAGATTGGTCATTTTAGACGGAGGAAAGAAATAATTCACAAATTTATGGACAAGATCTTCTCAAGTATTGATTGATTGAGGGGGCTCTTTATCGAGCCAAATCCGGGCTGCCTCGAGGAAAATGGGAACAACATTAATTTGATAGTATTATGAGGACATCCTTGAAATTTAGAGTCGAGGTTAACTTGTTAAACCATCGGATGTGTGTGTGGATCTTCCTCTCGAAACCATGAAATTGGTTTCCGTGACGAGTTGTATTAAACCGTTTTAAGCTCAAAATTCTTATCTTGAATTGGTGGTAAGGCGATAGCATCTCCGTATCCTACGGTGGGACATTGGAGCAACTCTTGCATAGTACAGTATCCTCGTTCATTTTGGTAATGGGATTTCTACAAGAGAGCGTATCTCGGTGCGTTTTTGGTCTTCGTTGGCGTCGGCGGTATTGTTGAGTCGGAATTATTGGAGATTTTTCTTGAGAGCAGTGCGCATGCACTAAAAGAAAAATAAATTTAAAAGAAAATCTTTTGTATTTTTGATTGGGAATTATTTTTGGCTTTTAAATTTATTTTGAAAACACAAATCACAAAACTTTATTTTATTTTTGGTAACCGTTTCCTTAACCGTCAACGTTTCCTTCAAAACTACAGCATGAGCGGAGAGAAGAATGGATCTCTCTTGGTTTGCAATTTAATGTCAAAACCTCCTTATACCCGTGTATAGGTTGTAGTGATAAAGTAATCCGATAACGTTTAATTCACGATTTCTTTTGTTGTTTAATCGGAATGGTTTACAACGCCTCTCGAGAGCGAGGATATTTATTTTATTTTTGATTTTGAAAACACTTTAGGAAAAGTGTTTTATTTATTTTTGTATTTTTCTTTTTAAAACAAAACGAGGAACTTCAAGGAAGGGTCTTCAAAACACGATCCAACGAGCGAAATTCAAACTCTTCTCAAACCTTCCCAGCGTGGCGTAAAAATTGATTCGTTGTTTGTCAATTATAATTTCCAAAGCAAATACAATGAATGTATTTCCCGGTCGTAGTCAACGAAGGTTGAATTCGAGTTTCGTAAATAGTGATTGTCGAATATGTGTCGTGAATTGTGAATAAAAGAGTGAAATGAGGTTTTAAACTACGAATATGAAATAACAAATAAAACAAGTTATCAAACTAGAGTACAAGTAATCTAAGCATACGAAATCTAAAAGCATAAATGGAACTTGAAAACGACGCTACGATTCTTAAAAGCGTATTTAAAATTGAAATCCTAAATTATAAGTCCTAAAATGTAAAATAATTTTCCTAAATGCTAAATATTAAAAAAAATTGGGAAAAGAAATTATATTTTTTGATTTTTATTTATTTTTTATGAATTTAAAACTAAAAGAAACTAATTAAAAGTTTAAAAATAGCAAATGAATTTGTAAAATATGAAATTTTGTAAAAATCTAAAATTATATAAAGCTATGAAAAATGAATTTGGAACTTTTTAAACCTTAATAAGCGGTTTGGGCTAATAAGCGGTTTCTAATAAGCTCAAAATAAGCTAATCGGCACCAAAAGCTATCAAGTGATCAAATAAAGTCCAACATACTTATTTAAGCTTGAAACAACTGTAAAGTCCAAATAAGTAGTCCGAATAAGCAAATAAGCACTTGCGGTTTCAATAAAAGGATAGAAACCAATGGTTGAGCGACTAATTGCGACTTAATTTTAAGCACCCTAAAAAGCTAATTGGGGGAAACTAAAAGCAGATCTAAGAAGCTAGTACTACATGCTACTAGAAAATCCTAAAAGCCCTAAATCTAATCAACAATTGCTAACCTAAAATTGTCCAAGATCGACTTTGTGTGGGGGGTCTGTTGTATAGATCGGTGAGATGGCTTATTTGGAGACTAATAAAAGCTATTAAAATAAGCTACAAAATGAATTCCAATGCTAGAAACTAAAAACCTATACTTTAAGCTATGAGCAAACCAGTTATCAGATAATATACCCAAGAAATTAGCAGATACAAGCCTAAGATCGACTAATCTGTCTTTGATCTGCCTGAGATGCACGTAATGTGGTGGGAGTTATTTGGCCTCAGCTCTGTCAAGACTTAATGAAATAGTACCAGAATTTGTAATCTTACTTTAACAACCTAAATACACTTAAAGTTGCCAAAAACCAAGACCAAAAGAGCTTTAGCCTATTAGAAGCTTATATGAGCAATTTACTTTCTAATTTTGCACTATCCTACTCAAATCCTCAAAATGCATCAATACAATTCAAAACCTATTGAAAATAGCTTTTCTAACTTCAATTAAGCTTAATCAAACTTTAGAAAAGGCACATGAGCATTACAAAGCTTTTGACCGGAAATATGGGTTATCCCAAACACCCCTTAACAACCTAAAATTGCAATCTAAGCTATTCTAGCTAATATAAGCTACAAATCTTATTCACTACTAAATAAATAATCTAAATTAACACTAAATAAGAAATTTTCAATCCTAAATAAGCACTAAATAAGTTGTAACTTAAGTGGACTATTTTTGGCTTTTTATGATTTTTAAAGAACAAAATTGAGATTAAACAATAAAATACTATCAAATGAACTCAAAATAGATCAAATAAGCTATAACTACTCAAATAAGCACTAAGTAATCTAGATTAAGCAATTAAACAGTAATAAGCTAAAAATGAGATTAAGATGATGCATACTAGTTGAGATTAAGGGTGAACCAATCTGAACCAGTCCAATCAGAATACCCAGGCTTATTAAATAAGCCAACAATAACCCAAATAAGCCCTTCCAAGTCAGCTTATTCTTCAAAGCGACTTATTAGCTTCATGTTGACTTTTGGTTGACTTTTGGATTTTGAGATAAAAACAAGTATGGAACTGATTTACACTCACAATAAGCTAGAGAGCTTATATAAGCTTAAACCTTTAAGAAAACAACTTATTGAAGTCGGAATTTGCAATGAAAATATATATATTTTTTTGAATATTTTTCAATATTTTGGAATTTTGGAATAACTTGAACAATTATGGAATTAAAAGGCTGAGATAAATTGAATATGTGAATAATAAGCTATTAAAACAAACAATAAGCTAAAGTAAATTAAAACATAAAGAGATCAAAATTAAAGTAAACTAGAAATTTTATTAATCAAACTTAGAAGTTACAAAAGAAACTTGAGATTACAATCCAGAAAAACAATTTAACAGCATAACTTTACTTAAAAACTACATACAACTAAGGAGGAGAGGGCCTCCTTATATAGGCGAGGTGAGATGATTCTAGTAGGTTAAGTATCAATTCCATGCTGGCAATCCGTGGGATTGTGTGTTTCTTTGAGCATCATAACAGCCTTTGATCAACCTTGAGCATCACTCCAACAATCCTTGGCCCTTGGATCAATTTCCCACGCACCATCGACCAATCAAAAGCCTCCATTTCACTTGGGATTGCTGACATGTCAGTCCTGACATGTCAGAGACCTTCTAGAAGTACTAGTGAAGTACAATTGTACCCTTAATTGCTGTCAATTTGGGACGGGTAATTTTTAGGGTTCATGTGAATAGTAAATTCTTCTGGGTAACATATTTTGGGGCGCGGGAATGTTGGGTAAGGGGTTTATTATTATTGTTTGACCAGTTTGACCTGGTTGGTGACCGTTTGACCGAGGTTAAAAGCAGGTTGGTATTAATTGGTGTTAGGCGGGTTTGATGATGGGTTTGTGTTCGGCTTTGGAAATTGCGTGGGTGGGGATGGTTTTGTAGGAATTAGTTCAGCCGAGTTTTAGTTTTAGGATTTGTAGTTTTGAGAATTTATGAATTAATCCAAGGACCATCTTTGCCAATATTGAAATTTAATGGACTAGATTTGCACAATCTCCAAACTATATTCCAGGGGTTGACTTTGCCATTTTATAAACTTCGTGGACCTTTGTTGACCATTTGATAATAATTCCTCCCCGGCTACGGCTTTTTACCATCTTTCGCTCTCATGCTTGGTTTTGTCGGATTTGGCTCGTTTTTTATCCATTTTCTCGCAATTTCACCTGCACATGCATAAACACTAAAACAAGCAATCTTATGGCATTTGTTAGTTCATTTAGTCATTTTTGGGTCCGAAATTGGTCAAGAAAAGGTGTGTGAATTAACACATACCAAAATCCCCCAGACTAAGGTATTGTCGTGTCCTCACGCAATGTAATAACATCACATCTCTAGATAACCTTGAAAGTAGCAAGGCTTCTCCAAAAATGCCCCGATTTCCCATATTATTTCTTACTACTCTTTTTGTACTTTCCTCATTTTCTCTTGTGACGGTATGTCGACTTTCATTATTATCATAACTTTTAGGGTCATAGAGCAAGAAACACAACTCATAAAGAAGTGACCATACGGATAGAATTCATCGTCCTTGATTTTTCGCAAGTTCCCAAACTAAGCTTAAAAACGAAATCACAGCTAAAATATGACTTTAGATGCTAACACTACCCGTGAATGATAATTGTGTATGCATAGCTACTTCTCGCTCCCTTATTCCTAGATCCTCTAAGGATTTTTATTATGATTTTTTTTTTTTTTTTTTTTTTTTTTTTTCGGTTTTACTATGATTAAGGTCTTTATTATATAGAAGAAACCCGGTTTAGACAATAAATAGTTTTCTAAACATTTCAAAAGATTCCCTTTTGATAAAAAGTAAGGTCCACACTCAGATCCCGACTTAACACGATTTTGGAAATGTTTTTAGACACTCCCGGACTAGAAGTGAGGCTTTTTATTATACTACCGTTTCATATAGAGATCCTTTGCCCTTTAAACAACCTGAACATCGGGGGTTACCGACGGAACCGGGAGTCTTATTTCGACATTGGATATTTATTCATTTTCATACAATTTTTTTTTTTTTTTTTTTTTTTTTTTTTATATATATATGTGTCTCAATCCTAATCCCATGTACTGAACTCACGGAACTACGGGAATCCAAGACCTCGCCGCCTATATCGGAATAAAGGATCCAAGGGCTGTTATAACGGATATTTCCAAGACCTTAACGCTTTTCAGAATCAAGGGTCCAAGGGCTGGTGTAAGAGGGTAGCCAAGACCTAAATACCTATTTCAGCAATGAGGATCCAAGGCGTAATTAACCGCAGCCTAGAGCACACGACACTGACACGATCCAAGTATGTACCTCAAGATCCACCATCGGGGATTCTCAAGAAATGCTTCGAAAACTAAGAATTGTAAAAACCGTGAAACTCTATTTTTGAAAATGTTTGATTTTTGGGTTTATAATCTTATGGGAGCAAGAAGCCACAACTATCTTTCACGAGCTATAAAGAGAACCAACTAATCCACGATTAGCATCTAAATTCATAAATAACTCTATCATTTTTCGTTCTCCGCAAATTTAAAATTTCAAATAATGAGATCGGCGGATGCTTAGCCGAACAACTTCAAGCAAAAGCTTTTGGTCATTTTTGGTTAAGAAAACAAGCTAGGGCTCAACACGCCCGGGTCAAGTCAAAATTTCTATTCTTACTCTCACCAACGGAAAGTCAACATTGTGTCAAAACACTTATAATCTTTTTGCAAAATTTTTCAAATTTTTTCACTTTTTTGGGTTTTAGGTAGGAAAAACGGGGTTGCGAGAGTTCACGACAGAGTGTAAGCATATACAAGGTTCATCAAATCGAAAGATCACCCCCCAGACTAAAATCAAACATTGTCCCCAATGTTTCAAAGGTAAGGGTTCACCTACATAAATCTAAGGCCGTTTATGAATTATGCCATAAGAAAAATGTTAAACGAAAAGATAGGATATGTGAGATTTCCAAAAAGCATCGAAGGATGAGACTCGAGTGGAGATATGACAAAACCACGAGCACGAGAGTCTTCAAACTTCGGGAAAATCCTGGATAAGCACAAACCACCAAACACAAAACACAAGAACGGAAGGGTTCCTCCTCGGGTTACATATTAGAAAAGAGACAATGAAGAAGATGAATGGATAAGCATGGGTGCCTCCACGAAGCGCTTGTTTTGGTCACCGAGTCACATGAGCTTGACTCGATCCCAATTCATTCGTCCTTGGGAGAGCAAGTGGAAAAATAATCTCCGTCGGACTTTCGTTCAAGATGTTTGAATAAACATTGAAACATATGAAAGTTCCACTCCGACGAGATACCCATGGCTTGAAATAGTAGAAACTATAAGCGATGATGCCTGGGTCAAAGATGGTATCCTCACTCCCGAATGAGTGAAGGATAGGATAAATCACTTCATATTTGAGGAATGGAAGAAAGATTTTTATAACAATCATGAACAACTCTTCTTCCTCAACAGTGATCATTTGAGTATCATCATTTAATCTCATTTGTTCAAAAGTAGTCTTGGGTGGGAGGGTTGGGGTTTTGTCATGAAGCAAACTCTCAAGATGGAGAGTGTCTCCCCCCAGACTAAAGTCTTGGCTAAGATCAAAGTGGAATTTAGCATACTCCGGAGGAGTTATGATATGAGTGAGTTCACGGAGAACTCCTCGAAAATGAACGAATCATACTGGACGAGAAAGATGAAAAGTGGTAACCGCCACTTATCTTCTCTTCAGTATGATCGTTGTCAAAGCAAAAGGCTTCATAAGCGGAAGAGAATCATTAGAATGAGAAGTGGGATTGCCACAACTCTTCTCTTCAACATCAAAGACAAAGTTTCAGATTCAATTACTGAATCCTCGAGTTCGAGCTCCGGAGGATCCGCGGCTTTTATCAACAATATCTCCAACATTTAGGTCCATTGGAGGAGATGACGGTTCTTCATTAAGTAAATTTTCGAGGAAAAGAATGTCTCCTCCGGATCAAGGTATGTATTATCAATTTCGGTGAAATTGAATCTTCTTCAAGAAGAAAAGCATCGACTTCTTCCAAAGGAAATCACTTCCTCATACGGTGTGAGAGAAGGATGGGAAGAGTCGAAGCGATAAGGTTTTAAAGGGACCATTTTGAGGGGTCGTTTAAGTCCTTATTTGATCACTTTGTATCCGTTATTGCTTAATATCGTTCCTTTTCACTTTTTAGGTCTCGTGAAGGCAAAAATGGAATGGCACTTATTTGGACGAAAAGGCGAATATATGAAGAAAATGGCCAAAGTCGAATCGAGGCACTCAGTTCTTGAAGTTAGAAGCGGCGTCGGGTGCAAAAGGCGACGCCGTCCCCAAAATGTTGTGACGGGCCGGAACCCAAAACTCGTATTTTCAAGTGGCGGCGTCTAGTTGTGGAAGAGTAGGCCGTCGCTACTCGGGACGGCCTAGATGCAATCGAGACGACGTCGGTGAAGAGGACGGCGTCACAGACATAAGGTGACGCCGCCGCAAGGTTAACGTGGCCAAGACAAAACCCTAATAGGCGGCGACACGGCGTCACTAAACATAAGGTGGCGCCGTCGCAATTGTAATCTTATATATAGAATCGAATTTTTCGGTCTTTGTGTGGAGAGTCTTTGGAGTAAAACCTAAACCGAACCTAAGGTGTCTTGTACAGTATTTTAGGGTTTAAACCCTATCTTACACCAAGATAAGTCTTTACTTCATTAATTCAATTATGTCTTTGATTATTTGTGTGTATGCTTGCATGTTCTCCATGTCCGCTAATTTATTTGTGTGTTTGCTTAGGAAGTATGAAACTTAATTATTGAATATTGATTGGTTGTTTCTTATCTTAGTTGATTAATGATCTAGTAATGCGATAGATCATTCGTTGTGTACTTAATGCTTGATTCATCTTTGTGAACCTTAGAATATAATTACGAGTAGTTGTAGGCTAAACCATCCAAAGAGCGCCTTAGAGTAGGAGTTTTAATCCCTAGTGGGTTTGTAGACAAGACCCTTTGGTAAGTTCAAGCAGGTTAGGGAGAAACGACACCTACAACTTTAGACTCACAACGAACTAGGAATAAGACGTGACACTCAACCATCAATAGGAGATAATTAAGGCGTAATACAACTTAAGTAAACACATCTTTAAACTATCATACGAGCACACATTAATTAGACATAGACTCCACAACCTTAGTTTAGATAATTAGATAATAGTAGAGTAATCGGTGAAATACCAACCCCAAATCCAATACCGAGATTCGTACCTTTCCATTTTCATAAAACATAAAAAGATAAAAATAATCTTCCTCAACCTTAACCTTAGCGTAGCAACTTCTTACTAGCATTCTTATGCCCCTAGAGAACGATATCAATACGTGGCTTACCCTAATTACTACACTACAACGATTAGGTTCCTTGCCTGGGGTGTTATAAAACTTGCTCAAGAAAAGGAAGTTTCCTTAACCCGAACGACGCGTGTGGCGTTATCAAGTTTTAGGCGCATTGCGGGAATAGAATAGCTAGTTAGTAGTCCACCTCGTTTAGGTTTCTTTGCTTGATTCTTATCAAGTAAAATTTTTCTTATTTTTAGCTTTCTCTTAGTCTATCCCCTTCTTCGTGACTTTTGTTCGTAACCCCATCACTCTTCATCATGGAGAATGATAACCAACCACCACTTAATAACCCAACACAAAAAATTCAATGTCACTCAAAACCCAACCTAATAACCAACACAACCGCCCAAGCCGATATGTGGTAGAAACACCGACCTTGAGATTTGCGTAAAATATTCGATAGTACAATTAGGGAAGCTGTTGAGAAAGTAGTCGTATTGCTATAGTTGGCTCTATGATTAGCGATGGTCGGAAAATGGCATGATAAACAACAACGTGGTTGTGGAAAATAGTGCTTACTTCAATCTTTACCCCACTAAGGAAGAGATTGCATACCATCAATACATAATCGATAATCCACGATCACCTATCATTAGGATATGCCCAAAGATTAGGAGGGAAATCCTCGGAACCTAAAAATCCTCGTATGATCGGATATAGGAGTGTCGACCACGCTTACATAGATCATGTAATCCCCATCAATGTAATGTCATCTGCATTCTACAATGACATTATGAATGAGCGACTCAATATTAGGAGAGCCTAAATATCCCGGAGGAGTTTGCAACTTTGTGGAAGAGTCAAGGACGTGCATGTCTTTATAGGAAATTTCACCTACATAGTTGATTTTATGGTCCTAGAAGGCGTAGGATGCGTCATTGACTACTGACTTATCCCAAGTAGTGCTAGGGAAACCGTTTGTTGAAACATCTAGAATGAACCATAACAAGCATGATGGAGCAGTTGGGTTCAAGGAAGGAACCGATGAGATCACCCATAGGATGCCTTGGAAAACAATCGAGTATGGCCACTTGTCCATTTATGATCGAGACAACATCAAAGCTTTTGAGGACAAAACTAAGGAAGATGTTGAAAAGGTCATAAATTCATGTGGGAAAGAAGGAGGCATTATTATAAGGATTGCTGACTTTAGGGCCTAGGTATAGAGTCGATGAAGATTTTGTCAACATGATAGAATTCTCATTGAGGATGCGTAGGGAAGCGAGAGAACACGACTATGAGTCTAGCTACAAGACTCTTAAATAAAGAAAAGCGCTTCGTGGGAGGCAACCCATGTTTAATTGTTTGCTTGTTAGTGTCTTATATCTTTTATTAATTGTTTATCCTCATGTTTAAATTTGTAAAATGCTTTATTTTGTTTTTAACCTCGTCTTAATTGCATATAAAGGTATTTTACATAAGGGATAAGTGTAGGGAGGATTACACACGTTTTCAAAAGAAACGTAAACATGAGAATAACAATTAACTAAAAGATATTTATGTTTGTTTGTTCGAGTCAAATGCTTGTATCGAGTCATAATGAATGTTTTGCGAAATTTTTTCCGATTCTAAAGATGTAAATTTTCCGAATTTTTTCCGTAAAATCGCAGACCGCTTTTTGTCGGATAACTGACGGCGTCATGATTGCAACTGACGGCATCGGGAAGGAGTAAAACATCGATTACTTTTTCTCGTTTTCGAGCTATTTATAAATTTTGGAATTTTCTAGGTCTTAATTTTCTTAGAAATACAGTAAACATCCGTTCCACAAGCATTATATCCTAGTTTAAATCGAGTCTTATATATATTATTACCGCCGATTTTACGAAGGTTTCGTTTGTTTTCTTCAAGTGTGCGAGTTTAGTTTGTCAAGAAGAAGTTACATAAGATTGGAAGGAGCTTTTCACGCAATAATTCTTCTTGAAAAGAATTTAACCACCACTTTACACGGATCTACCGAGCTAATCGGGGAGTATTAGTTTCTTTCGTTTTAATTACCTTCTTTATCATAACTTTGATAATTTGGGAACATTGGGACAATGTTCGGTTTAAAGTGTGGGAGGGAAAATAAAGCGGAACTTTGAAACTATGCTTATCCTTGACTATTTGCTTTGTCCAATTGCACTTTTGTAATAAACCATGAGAAAATGTCTGTTAGGGTAATTTTGGCACCAAATTTAAAATTTTTCATGACATATAGGAGTGTGCCATTAGTCTTAACAAAAGCGTCTCACGGATAGGAAGTTGCATGACTAGCACAAAACCCTTTACCACCCAAATTCCACCAAAATGTGAGGATCGCCTTAGATTAGTAGGAATTAAAGCATTCATCTTTAATGCTTAGAGTGTGAACCGGTAGTATATTAGATTCTAGAACTTGTTTTGTGATGCATTCCGAGATCGCAAGTGAGGCTACACTTGTGTAGTTAGGAATAACTAAATGATAAGAGGCATTAGGATAACCCTTGTTTGATACGTAATATAATTACTTCTTCCACATCGGTTGAGTAATTTCCCACACCCTTTGCGTTGTACTCATCTTTAGTACACGATACCCTAGTTAACCCCTCGAGCCTATCCTTTTCGCGGTTCTCGTGATGTTTCGGTTTTCCGGACTATCAATGAAGAGCATTGTTTACACCCCACCCCAAATATACACCCAAATCGCCTTAGCCTACCCCTTATGCACTCACTTTTAGTGCAAATGTTTGTTATTACCCTAAACCCTTAGTTCAATTATCTAGTTGCTTGCATAAGTTGCTAAGTCGAGTCATATCCTTTGTATACAGTTTGGGATGATTGGGATTCATGGAAAAGTTAAAGTTTATGAAATGACGGAAGGAACGTTAAATTCAAATTCCTTTTGTTTGCATAATAATGTACCCCAAGTGTTTTGATCTTTTCAAATCGGGTCAAATTAGTGTTAGAGTAATAAAAACTCAAGTGTAGGGATATGCCTATAAATCCTAGTATTTTGATGTTATCGTAGAGGATGGTAGAGTAAAGTGTATAAAAAAAAAAAAAAAAAAAAAAAAAACAAACACTGCTACCATCCTACATCTATCTTTTAAATTTATGTTTGTTTATTTACATTACATAGAGTTTTAGAGTGTCGAGTCTTGGCTTAGCAACGCCATTCTTCATATGCAGAACATAGAGATTTTTACTTGCCACCACTAAATAGCCTATCCCACCAAACCCTTATTTCCTACCGTAGCCTAACATTACAACCCTTTAAAAGACCTCTTTGATAGTATTTCCTAGGTGCTACGCCAAAGCGATGGAGGTTTGATCTATTCTCAAGCCTATGGTAATCTATGTACTAGGACTGGTTAATGAGTGTTTATCTTCCATTTCCTATTTTGTTATATTTCATATATACACCCGAGAGAGATGTGAGTACCCAAACACCCCATGTGAGGTGCTAGTATGTAATTTCCGTGCTTGTTATGACTTTTTCGGGCTTATATGTGTTGTGGACCGTTTTGAATTAATGCTTCATGACCCCTAACTTATAAATTAATTGGCTTAAAGCACATTTGCTTGAGGACAAGCAAATAACAAGTGTAGGGATATTTGATAAGGTTTTAAAAGGTACCATTTTGAGGGTCATTTAAGTCCTTATTTGATCACTTTTGTATCCGTTATTGCTTAATATCGCTCCTTTTCACTTTTAGGTCTCGTGAAGGCAAAATCTTTGGAATGGCACTTATTTGGACGAAAAGGCGAATATATGAAGAAAATGGCCAAAGTCGTAATCGAGGCACTCACGTTCTGAAGTTAGAAGGCGGACGGCCAAAAGGTATTATGACGCCGTCCCAAAACTATAGACGGCCGTAACCCAAAACTCAGATTTTCAAGTGGACGGCGTCTAGTTGTGGAAGAGTAGGCCGTCGCTACTCGGGCGGCCTAGATGCAATCCGACGACGCCGGTCAAGAGGACGGCATCACGTACATAAGGTGACGCCGCCGCAAGGTTAACGTGGCCAAGACGAAACCCTAATGGCGGCGACACGGCGTCACTAAACATAAGGTGGCGCCGTCGCAATTGTAATCTTATATATAGAATCCGAATTTTTCGGTCTTTGTGTGGAGAGTCTTTGAGTAAAACCTAAAACCGAACCTAAGGTGTCTTGTACAAGTATTTTAGGTTTTAAACCCTATCTTACACCAAGATAAGTCTTTACTTCATTAATTCAATTATGTCTTTGATTATTTGTGTATGCTTGCATGTTCTCCATGTCCCGCTAATTTATTTGTGTGTTTGCTTAGGAAGTATGAAACTTAATTATTGAATATTGATTGGTTGTTTCTTATCTTAGTTGATTAATGATCTAGTAATGCGATAGATCATTCATTGTGTACTTAATGCTTGATTCATCTTTGTGAACCTTAGAATATAATTACACGAGTAGTTGTAGGCTAAACCATCAAAAGAGCGCCTTAGAGTAGGAGTTTATAATCCCTAGTGGGTTTGTAGACAAGACCCTTTGGTAAGTTCAAAGAGTTAGGGAGAAACGATACCCTACAACTTTAGACTCACAACGCAACTAGGAATAAGACGTGACACTCAACCATCAATAGGAGATAATTAAGGAGTAATACAACTTAAGTAAACACATCTTTAAACTATCATACGAGCACACATTAATTAGACATAGACTCCCACAACCTTAGTTTAGATAATTAGATAATAGTAGAGTAATCGTAGAAATACCAACCCCCAAATCCAATACCCAGAGATTCGTACCTTTCCATTTTCATAAAACATAAAAGATAAAAATAATCTTCCTCAACCTTAACCTTAGCGTAGCAACTTCTTACTAGCATTACTATTCCCCAGAGAACGATATCAATACCGTGGCTTACCCTAATTACTACACTACAAGGATTAGGTTCACGCCTGGGGTGTTATAAAACTTGCTCGAAGAAAAGGAAGTTTCCTTGACCCGAACGACGCGTGTAGCGTTATCAAGAACGATTGGTTTAGAAAAAGGAATGGGATGAGTTTCCTTCATAGATTCGACAATATCAATGCGACAAACTGATTCCGGAGACAGGACAAGTGGTGTGCTCTTAGAGCTAGCAATCTTAACCACTTCCGTTGTAGTCTCCGATTCTTCATCATCGAGATCAAAAACTCTCTTCACAGTTTTAAGCTCAACACGTTTTTCAGAAACACTCTTAACCGTATATCTAGAAAGGATCGAATCTCTTCTTTTGGAAGTGATCACGGATCGATTTTGATCAACCGTGGCAACGTCGCATTTGGTGGTTAGAGATGGAGATTTCGATTGATGTTGAACGAACTTTTTCGTTATCAACCCGTAAGGTTATTTCTTCACCATATACATCAATCAAGGCACCGACCAATCCTCAAAAGGGATCTCCTAGAATAAGGGGAACCCGAGGATCAGCGGCCAAAATCAACCACGACAAATCGGCGAAAATGGAACTCCCCACTTTGGCGAAAACATCCTCGGCGATACCTTTAGGTTGAGTAATTGACCGTCCATGAGCTCGAGGGTCATACAAGTGGGGGTAAGTTCAGGAAGAGAAAGCTTGTTCCAAATGGATAATGGCATAAAGTTTATGCTAGCGCCAAGATCGGCCAAGGCGGAGCATTCAACTTTCCACGGAAATTTACACGGAATGAGAAATTTGCCGGGATCTCCAAGCTTTTCGGGAAGCTTATTAAGGAGAGCCGCCGAGCAATTTTCGTTCAACGGGGTTTTAGCCAATTCAAACAGCTTTTCTTTGTTGCTTAGCAAGCTTTTGATTGTGGAAGTGAATTTTGGCGTGAGAAGTAAAGCATCCGCAAAGCTAATATCAAAATGCAAATCTTGGAAGAATTGAAAGAATTTCTCCATTTGGTTTATAGCTTTTTCGCGGAGCTTTTGATCATTAAGTCTTGATGGATAAGGAAGTTGAGATTTGATATGAGCTCTTTGGGCTTATCAACATTTGGTTTTTGAACTTGGACAACCGGAGGTTGGATGTTTTCGGTTCTTCTATTGTCAGTAGGAAGTTCCGTGTCCTTAGTCGCCTCGGTTTCACGTTCCACTACCTTGGGAGGAGGAGAAGAAGAGGTAGTGGGAACCGTGGGTCCATCATAAGCCGTATCACTTCGGGTGGTTATTGCTTTCATATCGCCTATAGGATTGGGAATAGTATTGCTCGGAAGAGAATTAGAACTCGAAGGCCTATTCATTTGCAAGAAACTATTCAGCATCTGCGTAATCTCGCTTGTTTGTCGAGACACAGTCGTTTCGATATCTTTCTTAAGCTCAACTTTTATGTTGTTGATTTGATTTTGCATGGCGCGTATGGCAACATCGTTTGTCTTCATATAGCTTGAAAGTTCTGGAGAAGTTTGAACTTGCGGAGGAAGAGGTTGTTGATAAACTTGCTGCGGTGAAGCTTGATATTGTTAGTTTCCTTGGTTGAAAATATTTCCACGATTTTGATTGTAATCTTGGTTATGATAACCTTGATTGTTTTGAGAAAAACGTTTTGAGTGCACTGAAACGAAGGAAAACCCGTGGTCCCATCATGTTCTTGGCATTTTGAGGACGAAATCCTTGATTGTGATTGAAGTTTCTTCCGCTGCTCGGTAGCATTACTGCAAATCGACCATCGGTGGCTTCACAATTGTAATAAGGATGGGGACCACCACATATAACACAAGTTTCAGTCACTGCTTTGACTGGCTCCGGTTTCTGATTTTCGAGCTTAAACTCTTTCATCTTCATTCGAATAGCATCGGTAAGTGCAGCCATTTCTGATGAATGGGCTGATGAAGAAGGAGAAGTGGAAGAACTCACTTTTGAAACAACCGATTTGTTTCGTGAAGTGGGAACTTTGGATTTGTTCTCGATAATCATTAAGATATCTTTCGGCATTCGACTCAAGATATTGCCACCGGCAGCTGCGTTGAGTGAGGCTTGATCCGATTGAGTTAAACCATTGTAGAACGTATCGATTTGATGTAGCTCCGAGAAACCATGGTGTGGGCATTTTCGAAGGAGATCTTTGAAACGTTCCCATACCTCACCAAAGTTCTCATCAAAACGTTGTTGAAAATTTGTGGTATCATTCCTGAGATTGGTCATTTTAGACGGAGGAAAGAAATAATTCACAAATTTTTAGACAAGATCTTCCCAAGTATTGATTGATTGAGGGGGCTCTTTATCGAGCCAAATCCGGGCTGCCCCCTCGAGGGAAAATGGGAACAACATTAATTTGATAGTATTATGAGGGACATCCTTGAAATTTAGAGTCGAGGTTAACTTGTTAAACCATCGGATGTGTGTGTGTGGATCTTCCCTCTCGAAACCAAGAAATTGATTTCCCGTGACGAGTTGTATTAAACCGGTTTTAAGCTCAAAATTCTTATCTTGCATTGGTGGTAAGACGATAGCATCTCCGTATCCCACGGTGGGACATTGGAGCAACTCTTGCATAGTACGAGTATCCTCATTCATTTTGGTAATGGGGATTTCTACAAGAGAGCGTATCTCGGGTACGTTTTTGGTCTTACGTTGACGTCGACGGTATTGTTGAGTCGGAATTATTGGAGATTTTTCTTGAGAACGAAAAGCATGCACTAAAAAGAAAAATAAATTTAAAAAGAAAATCTTTTGTATTTTTGATTGGGAATTATTTTGGCTTTTTAATTTATTTTGAAAATACAAATCACAAAACTTTATTTTATTTTTGGTAATCGTTTCCTTAACCGTCAACGTTTCCTTCAAAACTACGCCCAGCGGAGCGGGAGAGAAGAATGGATCTCTCTTCGGTATGCAATTTAATGTCAAGACCTCCTTATACCCCATGTATAGGTTGTAGTGATAAAGTAATCCGATAACGTTTAATTCACGATTTCTTTTGTTGTTTAATCGGAATGGTTTACAACGCCCTCTCGAGAGCGAGGATATTTATTTTATTTTTTTGATTTTTGAAAACACTTTAGGAAACGTGTTTTATTTATTTTCTTTTTGTATTTTTATTTTTAAAAACAAAAACGAGGATTGTGAATTCGAAGGTTGAATGTATGTATTTCCCCGGGTCGTAGTCCCAACGAAGGTTGAATTCGAGTTTTCGTAACGGTGTCGAATATGTGTCGTGAATTGTGAATAAAAGAGTGAAATGAGGTTTTTAAACTACGAATATGAAATAACAAATAAAAACAAGTTATCAAACTAGGAGTACAAGTAATCTAAGCATACGAAATCTAAAACATAAATGGAACTTGAAAATGTACACTACGATTCTTAAAAACGTATTTAAAAATTGAAATCCTTAATTATAAGTCCTAAAAATGTAAAAATAATTTTCCTAAATGCTAAATATTAAAAAAAAAATTAGGAAAAGAAATTATATTTTTTTGATTTTTATTTATTTTTTTGTTAATTTAAAACTAAAAGAAACTAATTAAAAGTTTAAAAATAGCAAATGAATTTGGAAAAATATGAAATTTTGCGAAAAATCTAAAATTATATAAAGAAGCTATGAAAATGAATTTGGAACTTTTTAAACCTTAATAAGCAGTTTGGGCTAATAAGCGGTTCCAATAAGCTCAAAAATAAGCTAATCAAGACCAAAAGCTATCAAGTGATCAAATAAAGTCCAACATACTTATTTAAGCTTGAAACAACTTTAAAAGTCCAAATAAGTAGAATGAATAAGCAAATAAGCACTTGAAGTTTCAATAAAAGGACGAAACCAATGGTTGATGCAAACTAATTGAATTAATTTTAAGCACCCTAAAAAGCTAATTGGGGAAACTAAAAGGATCTAAGAAGCTAGTACTACAGTGCTACTAGAAAATCCTAAAAGCCCTAAATCTAATCAACAATTGCTAACCTAAAATTGTCCAAGATCGACCTTGTGTGGTTAGTCTGTCACGCAGCAGACTGCATTGAGATGGCTTATTTGGAGACTAATAAAAGCTATTAAAATAAGCTACAAAATGAATTCGATGCTAGAAACTAAAACCTATACTATAAGCTATGAGCAAACCAGTTTTTAATAATAATACCCAAGAAATTACAGATACAAGCACGAGATCAAGACTAATCATCTTCGATCTCGCATGTATTGCACTAATGCGCAGTGGGAGTTATTTGGCCTTAGCTCACAAGACTTAATGAAACAGTGCGAATTTGTAATCTTACTTTAACAACCTAAATACACTTAAAGTTGCCAAAAACCAAGACCAAAAGAGCTTTAGCCTATTAGAAGCTTATATGAGAAATTTACTTTCTAATTTTGCACTATCCTACTCAAATCCTCAAAATGCATCAATACAATTCAAAACCTATTGAAAATAGCTTTTCTAACTTCAATTAAGCTTAATCAAACTTTAGAAAAAGGTACATGAATAGTACAAGGCTTTTTGACCAGAAATATGGGTTATCCCAAACACCCCCTTAACAACCTAAAATTGCAATCTAAGCCTATTCTAGCTAATATAAGCTACAAATATTATTCACTACTGATTAACTAATCTAAATTAACACCAAATAAGCAATTTTCAATCCTAAATAAGCACTAAATAAGCTGTAACTTAAGTGGACTATTTTTGGCTTTTTATGATTTTTAAAGAATAAAATTGAGATTAAACAATAAACTACTATCAAATGAACTCAAAATAGATCAAATAAGCTATAACTACTCAAATAAGCACTAAGTAATCTAGATTAAGCAATCAACAGTAATAAGCTAAAAATGAGATTAAGATGATGCATACTAGTTGAGATTAAGGGTGAACCAATCTGAACCAGTCCAATCAGAATACCCAGGCTTATTAAATAAGCCAATAATAACCCAAATAAGCCTTTCCAAGTTAGCTTATTCTTCAAAACAACTTATTAGCTTCATGTTGACTTTTGGTTGACTTTTGGATTTTGAGATAAAACAAGTATGGAATGAATTTACACTCAAAATAAGCTGAGAGCTTATATGAGCTTAAACCTTTAAGAAAATAGCTTATTGAAGTGGAATTTGCAATGTAAATATTTTTTTTTTTTTTGAATATTTTTCAATATTTTGGAATTTTGGAATAACTTGAACAAATATGGAATTAAAAGGTCGAGATAAATTGAATATGTGAATAATAAGCTATTAAAAAAAACAATAAGCAAAAGTTAATTAAAACTTAAAGAGATCAAAATTAAAGTAAACTAGACATTTTATTAATCAAACTTAGAAGTTACAAAAGAAACTTGAGATTACAATTCAGAAAAACAATTTAACAGCATAACTTTACTTAAAAACTACATACAACTGAGGAGGAGAGGGCCTCCTTATATAGGCGAGGTGAGATGATTCTAGTAGGTTAAGTATCAATTCCATGCTGGAAATCCGTGGGATTGTGTGTTTCTTTGAGCATCATAACAGCCTTTGATTAACCTTGAGCATCACTCCAACAATCCTTGGCCCTTGGATCAATTTCCCACGCACCATCGACCAATCAAAAGCCTCCATTTCACTTGGGATTGCTGACATGTCAGAGACCTTCTAGAAGTACTAGTGAAGTACAATTGTACCCTTAATTGCTGTCAATTTGGGACGGGTAATTTTTAGGGTTCATGTGAATAGTAAATTCTTCTGGGTAACATATTTTGGGGCGCGGGAATGTTGGGTAAGGGGTTAATTATTATTTTTTGACCCAGTTTGACCCGTTGACTGACCGTTTGACCGAGGTTAAAAACGGGTTGGTATTAATTTGGTGTTGGGCGGGTTTGGTGATGGGGTTATGTTTGGGCTTTGGAAATTGCGTGGGCTTGGGATGGTTTTGTAGGAATTAGTTCAGGCCGAGTTTTTAGTTTTAGGATTTGTAGTTTTGAGAATTTATGAATTAATCCAAGGACCATCTTTGCCAATATTGAAATTTAATGGACTAGATTTGCACAATCTCCAAACTATATTCCAAGGGTTGACTTTGCCATTTTAGAAACTTCGTGGACCTTTGTTGACCATTTGATAATAATTCCTCCCCGGCTAAGGCATCTTTCGCTCTCGTGCTTGGTTTTGTCGGATTTGGCTCGTTTTTTATCCATTTTCTCTCAATTTCACCTGCACATGCATAAACACTAAAACAAGCAATCTTATGGCATTTGTTAGTTCATTTAGTCATTTTTGGGTCCGAAATTGGTCAAGAAAAGGTGTGTGAATTAACACATACCAAAAACCCCAAGACTAAGGTATTGCCGTGTCTTCACGTAATGTAATAACATCACATCTCTAGATAACCTTGGAAGTAGCAAGGCTTCTCCAAAATGCCCGATTTCCATATTATTTCTTACTACTCTTTTGTACTTTTGTCATTTCTCTTGTGGACGGTATGTCGACTTTCATTATTATCATAACTTTTAGGGTCATAGAGCAAGAAACACAACTCATAAAGAAGTGACCATACGGATAGAATTCATCGTCCTTGATTTTTCGTAAGTTCCCAAACTAAGCTTAAAACGAAATCACAAATAAAATATGACTTTAGATGCTAACACTACCCGTGAATCATAATTGTGTATGCATAGCTACTTCGCTCCCTTATTCCTAGATCCTCTAAGGATTTTTATTATGAATTTTTTTTTTTGGTTTTTCCGTTTTTACTATGATTAAGGTCTTTATTATATAGAAGAAACCCGTTTAGACAATGAATAGTTTTCCAAACATTTCAAAAGATTCCCTTTTGATAAAAAGTAAGGTCCACACTCAGATCCCGACTTAACACGATTTTGGAAATGTTTTTAGACACACCCGGACTAGAAGTGAGGCTTTTTATTATACTACCGTTTTATATAGAGATCCTTTGCCCTTTAAACAACCTAAACATCGGGGGTTACCGACGGAACCGGGAGTCTTATTTCGACATTGGATATTTATTCATTTTCATACAATTTTTTTTTATTTTTTTATTTATATATATGTGCCTCAATCCTAATCCCATGTACTTTCGAACTCACGAAACTACGGGAATCCAAGACCTCGCCGCCTATATTGGAATAAAGGATCCAAGGGCCGTTACAACGGATATTTCCAAGACCATAACGCTTTTCAGAATCAAGGGTCCAAGGGCCGGTGTAAGAGGGTAGCCAAGACCTAAATACCTATTTCAGCAATGAGGATCCAAGGCGTAATTAACCGCAGCCTAGAGCACACGACACCTACACGATCCAAGTATGTACCTCAAGATCCACCATTGGGGATTCTCGAGAAATGCTTCGAAAACTAAGAATTGTAAAAACCGTGAAACTCTATTTTTGAAAATGTTTGATTTTTGGGTTTATAATCTTATGGGAGCAAGAAGCCACAACTATCTTTCACGAGCTCTAAAGAGAACCAACTACTCCACGCTTAGCATCTAAATTCATAAATAACTCTATCATTTTTCGTTCTCCGCAAATTTAAAATTTCAAATAATGAGATCAGCGGATGCTTAGCCGAACAACTTCAAGCAAAAGCTTTTGGTCATTTTGGTTAAGAAAACAAGCTAGGGCTCAACACCGGACAAGTAAAATTTCTATTCTTACTCTCACCAACGGAAAGTCAACATTGTGTCAAAACACTTATAATCTTTTGCAAAAATTTTCAAAATTTTCACTTTTTGGGTTTAGGTAGGAAAAACGGGTTGTAGAGTTCACGACGAGTGTAAGCATATACAAGGTTCATCAAATCGAAAGATCACCCCTCAGACTAAAATCAGACATTGTCCCCAATGTTTCAAAGGTAAGGGTTAATCTAAGGCCGTTTATGAATTATGCCATAAGAAAAATGTTAAACGAAAAGATAGGATATGTGAGATTTCCAAAAGCATCGAAGGATGAGACTCAGTGGAGATATGACAAAACCACGAGCACGAAAGTCTTCAAACTTCGTGAAAACTCGGATAAGCACAAACCACCAAACACAAAACACAAGAATGTAAGAGGTTCCCTCCTCAAAGGTTACATATTAGAAAAGAGACAATGAAGAAGATGAATGGATAAGCATGGGTGCCTCCCACTAAGCGCTTGTTTTTGGTCACCGAGTCACATGAGCTTGACTCGATCCCCGAATTCATTCGCCCTGGGAGAAGCAGTGGAAAATAATCTCCGTCGGACTTTCGTTCAAGATGTTTGAATAAACATTGAAACATATGAAAGTTCCACTCCGACGAGATACCCATGGCTTGAAATAGTAGAAACAAGCGATGATGTCGGGGTCAAAGATGGTATCCTCACTCCCGAATGAGTGAAGGATAGGAGAAATCACTTCATATTTGAGGAATGGAAGAAAGATTTTTATAACAATCATGAAAAACTCTTCTTCCTCAACAGTGATCATTTGAGTATCATCATTTAAGCTCATTTGTTCAAAAGTAGTCTTGGGTGGGAGGGTTGGGGTTTTGTCATCAGTAAGCAAACTCTCAAGATGGAGATCGTCTCCCCCCAGACTAAAGTCTTGGCTAAGATCAAAGTGGAATTTAGCATACTCCGGAGGAGTTATGATATGTGTGAGTTCACAGGAGAACTCCTCGAAAATGAAGGAATCATACTCGGGAAGAGAAAGATGAAAAGTGGTACTGCAACTTATCTTCTCTTCAGTATGATCGTTGTCAAAGCAAAAGGCTTCATAATCCGGAAGAGAATCATTAGAATGAGAAGTGGGATTGCCACAACTCTTCTCTTCAACATCAAAGACAAAGTGTTCGTATTCAATTACAGAATCCTCGAGTTCGAGCTCTAGAGGATCTGGCGGCTTTTTATCAACAATGTCTCCAACATTTAGGTCCATTGGAGGGAGACAAGATGACGGTTCTTCATTAAGTAAATTCTCGAGGAAAAGAATGTCTCCCTCCGGATCAAGGTATGTATTATCAATTTCGGTGAAATTAAATCTTCTTCAAAGAAGAAAAGCATCGACTTCTTCCAAAGGAAATCACTTCCTCATCCGTGTGTGAGAAGGATGGGAAGAGTTGGCAACGATTGGTTTAGAAAAAGGAATGGGATGAGTTTCCTTCATAGATTCAACAATATCAATGCGACAAACTGATTCCGGAGATGGGACAAGTGGTGTGCTCTTAGAGCTAGCAATCTTAACCACTTCCGTTGTAGTCTCCGATTCTTCATCATCGAGATCAAAAACGCTCTTCACATCAGCACAATTTTCAAACCATTTGCTAGAACCCGGGGTGATTTTCATAGTTTTAAGCTCAGCACGTTTTTCAGAAACACTTTAACCGTATATCTAGAAAGGATCGAATCACTTCTTTTGGAAGTGATCACGGGATCAGATTTTTGATCAACCGTGGCAACGTCACATTTGGTGGTAAGAGATGGGGATTTCTGATTGATGTTGAACGTAACTTTTTCGTTAACAACCCGTAAGGTTATTTCTTCAC